>JAPXFY010000018.1:30546369-30548869 GCA_030674185.1 Monoplex corrugatus | reverse complement strand
ACCTGGACCTAACGGAATACCTTACCTGCTGTCCCATTGTCCTTGAGTGGCTCCACGAACTATTAAGATCAGCATGGAGGAACTTGAAGATCAGCAGCCAACCGATGATAGCTGATGGAGTGTACATTCCAAAAGAACAGAATTCAACTGACATCGACCAGTTCAGGCTAATGTCACTTTTGAACATTGAAGAGAAAATCTTCTTCTCCGTCATGGCAGCAAGGCTGACTAAAATATGCGTAGAAAATAAAATTCTTGAATGTATCAGTCCAGAAAGAAGGCATCTCTGGAGTGTCTGGCTGCGTAGAGAATGTCACGATGATTTAGGGAGCAATCCATAGATCTAAAGCAGAGAAAAGGGACCTCGACGTGGTGTGGCTTGATCTGGCCAATGCGTATGGATCAGTCCCAGAACAAGATGGTTCGGCTGGTCCTCAAGAAGTATCATGTCCCAGAGAACATCCGAGAAATGCTGAGAAGTATTTCATGGCTTCTCACAATCAGAACTGACATAATGGTCATCATTTATACACTGTGTTTGTTCAGTGTGGTTACGTAATCGATGGCCATTTGTGTCAGAAATAAAACTTTGTTATCACGTTGCAAAGTACGTAGTCTCTGATGTCAAGTTTTTGGGACACTTTGACCTTGAACCTTAAAATTCGCATTACTTCAGTTATGACCGATCTCTTACCCAAGTTTCAGACTCGTATTTAGACTTTAAAGATATTTTATTCGAAACACAGTACTAAAATCCTTATTAATGCATTTGCCCATGCATATTCAGGCACGGATGCACACACACACACACACACACACACACACACACACACACACACACACACACACACACACACACACACACACACACACACACACACACACACACACAAACACACACACACAAACACACACACACAACACACACACACACACAAACACACACACACACACACACACAAATACACACACACTGTGGGCAGCCTTGATCACTCTCCCCTTTGTTCAAAGACAATAATGAATAAACCATAGTTCCAGTATTAATCAGATACCCATGGAAACATTCATACAAAACGTGTTATCGCTGAGAACAGTCTACTGACAAAAAAATAGACACACACAAAAAAAAAACAAGCACGCACACACATAGCAAAGCAAAAATAAAACAAACTTTCTATTGGCAGGTATACACACCAATATATATTCAGATGTAAACCACAATGACAATTTCAAGAATAGAGACACGAGCAGCCAATACCTAGACTGTAAAAGAATGTTCTTTGTGTAAATGCATTCTCACAGACTAATTTAAATGCCCTCTTAGACAAATACTGACAGGCTTATTCGTATTCATATTTAAATTAATTTGTTTTGTCACAGTGGAATTACCATGTGAAACGCAGGCGCTGTCCCTGTTCAGAGCACGTTGCCGCACTGCAGCGCCGCCCCGGTTTTTTGTTTGTTTTTGTTTGTTTTTTACCGAGACTTCAGAAAGGCAGGAAGGCTGATTGGCCTTCAAGGGTAGAGCCGGGGCAAATCTACCTATCTCGCCAATGTTTTATACCAGGGCAGCTGGGAGAAAACAATGCTCTTCACGATTTTCAACTCCCGGGGATCTTAAGCGTGTGTTAGGCAAGAAGGCATACGGGTCCAACTCATTTTTCGATTTTTACATTTGTTCTGTATTTGTTTCTTTTGCAGATTTTGCCATCGTTCTTCGGATTTACACGTATTTTGATGCTGTGCCGTATAACGTCAAAAGACAATACCAGTTACCCCAGTACATGAAAAATCAGAAAGAAATATGAAATTTCAGACTTTGATAGGTTGAAGTGAAGACAAACAGTTTTAAAGAGAGGAGATTCAGATTTAAATCAGAATGATCCAATAGGTGTTTACACGATGGACAGGGCCGGAGAGTGGAGCTCTTTCAGGAAACACCGTGTCAAGTTCCCCTTCCGCCTTCCCCTGCTCTCTCTCTGTCTCTCTTTCTCTCTCTCTGTCTCTCTCTCTGTCTCTCTTTCTCCCCCTCTCTCTATCTGTCTCTGTCTCTCTCTCTCTGTCTCTATCTCTCTGTCTTTGCCTGTCTCTGTCTGTCTGTCTCTCTGTGTGCCTGTTTGTTTCTGTCTCTCTGTCTCTCTCTGTCTCTGTCCGTCTGTCTGTCTGTCTCTGTCTCTCTCTGTCTCTGTCTCTCTGTCTCTGTCTCTCTCTCTCTCTCTCTCTCTCTCTCTTTGCATGCTATGCAGCGACACACAACGATCTCAATTAATGCATGATGCGGGATTAACCGTTTGACTCCCGTACCCTGTTCACCAGCTCAAAAAAAATTAACCCTTTGACTCCTTCATCCTGTTCGCTAGTTGGTGGATAGGATGAAGGAATCAAAGGATTAAGTTTTTTCTTTGCTGGTATGGTTGATAATGCAATCTGCTAGTGGAAAGAGTGAGGGAGTCAGAGGGTTAAACAGAGCGGGATTAACCCCTTCACAGACAGTAAACTG
>JAPXFY010000018.1:30533869-30538869 GCA_030674185.1 Monoplex corrugatus | reverse complement strand
CAATGGGAGAAATTAGATGAGGAACTTGTCCTTAAGCTGAATGCGCTAATAGGGAACAGTACGCTGGAACACAAACTTGACACATACGGAGACATCATATACTCTATCTGCAGGGACACTTATGGAGTGAAGCAGCCAAAGACAAAAACGCCTCCCAGAAATCCAGAAGACAGCAACAGATGGAGAGCATCCGGAGGGAGAAAAGGAAGCTTAAAAAGCGAATGAAAACTGCCTCAGAATTCGAGAAGCAAGGGCTCCTGGAACTCTGGAAAGATCTGAAGGCCAAACACAATGCTCTCAGCAAAGTGGAATCAGCAAGGCGAAGAAAGAGCAAAAAGAAGAAGACTCAAGATCGTTTCTTCAAAGATCCCTTTGACTTTTCAAGAAAGCTGTTTGAACAACCCAAATCAGGGACTCTCACAGTGGGCAAGGAAACCCTAGAGCAGCATCTCAGGGAAACATATTCCGATTCTCAGCGCGAGGCACCACTTGAAATCCAGAATCTGGTTTGGCCTGCAGCGCCAGAAGGAAAATTCAATAACAAACCACCAACACTGGATGAAGTGAAGAACGTAGTAAAGAAAGCCAGAGCCAAGTCAGCACCTGGACCAAACGGAATACCATACCTGCTCTACAAGAAATGCCCAAAAGTGCTCGAGTGGCTCCACAAGATGATTCGATCAGCATGGAGGAACCAGAAGATCAGCGACCAATGGATGAGAGCTGAAGGAGTGTACATTCCGAAGGAGCAGAACTCCAGCAGCATCAATCAGTTCAGGCCAATATCACTTCTGAACGTCGAGGGGAAAATCTTCTTCTCTGTTATGGCAGCAAGATTGACAAAATACCTGACTGAAAACAAGTATCTGGATATGTCAGTCCAAAAGGGAGGCATACCAGGAATGCCTGGATGCTTGGAACATGCCACGTTGATTTGGGATGCCATCCAAAAAGCAAGAACAGAGAAGAGAAACATTGACGTAGTTTGGCTTGATCTGGCGAATGCATATGGATCAGTTCCACACGATATGATCCAGCTGGCTCTTGAAATGTATCACATCCCAGAAAACATCCGAACAATGCTGAGGAAGTATTTCCAAGGGTTCTCAATGCGGTTCTCTACCAAAGAATACACCACGGACTGGATAGACCTAGAGGTGGGCATTGCAATGGGCTGTGCAATCTCTCCCATACTGTTCGTGTTGGCAATGGAAGTCATCTTGAAAGCTGCAATGAAGAGTTCAGGTCCAGTGAATCTGGGAGATGGATACCAGATGCCTCCTCTGAAAGCTTTCATGGATGACACAACAGTCTTGTCCACGGATGAGGAAGAGACACACCAAGTCTTAAAGCAGCTGGATGAGCTGGTGGCCTCTTCAAGAATGAGGTTCAAACCTAAGAAATCCCGAAGTCTCTCACTGCGAAAAGGAAAAGTGGCAGATTCAGTCAAATTCATGGTAGCCAACCAAGCCATCCCCACTGTCACAGAAGAGCCAGTAAAAAGTCTCGGAAGATGGTATGATGACTCCCTGAAAGACACACAAAGGGGATGTGAAACCAAGCAAACAGCAGAAGAAGGCCTGAAGAAAATAGATAACTGCGGACTGCCAGGCAAATACAAAGTCTGGTGTCTACAGTTCATGCTGATACCAAAGCTGCTGTGGCCACTGCTAATCTATGACATTTGCACCAGCACAGTCGAAGCAATGGAAGCCAAAATCAACAAATACACAAGAAAATGGCTCGGTGTCCCACCTGGTCTCACCGATGTTGCATTCTACTGTCGTCAAGCAATGCTGAAGCTACCTCTGAAATCCATAGTGGAGGAATACAAAGTTGGAAAAGCAAGACTGTTGAGCATGCTGGAGGAATCGGAAGACAATATCGTGAGATCAGTTCATCCAAAGCTGAGAACTGGCAGAAAGTGGAAAGTCCAAGAGGCTGTAAACAATGCCAAGAGAAACCTCAGCATCAAAGAAATAATTGGACACACGCAAACCAACAGACAGGGACTGGGAGCAACAAAAATGCAGTGGTGGTCCAAAGCCAAAGGGAAGGAAAAAAGAGACATGATCATACAGGAGTTGAAGGAAGAAGAAGATGTCAAAAGAGTGCAGAAGGCAGTCCAGCAAGGTCAACAGGGGCAATGGACAACATGGGACAGTGCACTCCAAAGAAGTCTCAGCTGGAACGATATGTGGCACATGGCTCCTCTAAGGATAAGCTTCCTCCTCAGATCTGTATATGACCTGCTCCCCTCGAATGCAAACTTAGTGAAATGGGGGAAAGCAGACGACCCAGCATGTCCGCTCTGTCAGAAGAAACAAACAGTGGAACATGTCCTAAGCTCTTGCAAAGTAGCGCTAGCCCAAGGAAGGTATACATGGAGGCACAACCAAGTTCTGAAAGTGATCACAGATGTGGTTAGCGAAAAAACCATGACCCCAAACGCACCAATTGCTATGACAACGTTCTACAAAGCAGGAGGGAAACAGGTCTGGCCCGAAAGTGCTATGACAACCAGCACATTGCCAAAGGGTCTTCTAGATGGAGCAGTCGACTGGGAGTGTACAGCAGACCTCCCAGAGTGGAGAAATTACCCAGATGTCATCAGCAAGACAGGCATGAGACCAGACATCGCTCTCCACTCTGACTCCTCGAAACAAGTGATTCTGATAGAACTCACTGTGCCATACGAAAGCAGAATGGAAGAAGCACATATCTACAAGACCGAAAAATACGCCGGTCTTGCCAGCACCCTGAAGAAAGCAGGTCTGCGGGTCAAAATCTTCGCCATAGAGGTCGGGGCAAGAGGGTTTGTGGGCACCTCCGCTTATGATCTCATGAAACAACTCGCCATTTCTGGGAAGAAGAGGACTAGAGCCCTTAAAGCGATGGCAGAGGCAGCAGAAAGGAGCTCAAGCTGGATCTGGGCAAGGAGGAACGAAAAAAGTGAACTTCATAAGGATTAAATTCCCTACAGATGATGTGTGCCCCGTTAGCACATTGGTAAAACCGCGTACCGCAGTTCTGAAGCGCAGAATCGCCCAGGTTCGATCCCCGGCGTGGGAAAATTTTAAAAAAAAAAAAAAAATAAAAAATAAGACAACAGCAGAAGGGCATCCAGGAGTCATGACCTGGATGTGGCCCGGCCCCCCGAGAGTGTAAGGAATTCAGGGCCGAAACACTTGTCTAAAGGGGGTTACTTCTCTGAAGACCTTCTGTTGTCTAGCTCTCCCTAGAGTTTCTTTCTACCATAGAAGACATTCAGTATTTCAACTATGCTATATGATGGCATTGTATTCTTTCACATACAAATTTCAACGACAAATACTGCTGTACACAAGCCATTATCATTATCATCAGTACAAACTCTATCGCCCTCCAACACAAGCATGGCCACCACTATTTGACAAAAGCAGACGATCAAGCCTCATGATGACTTTTTCTTTTCACTTATAAATAAAAAGCGAGATGGAATCTCATTTGTACTGATCACATTGTCTCTGCAACAGTCCTTGCAAAATAGGAATTTAAACTGCATTAGACAACAAATAAACAAGCAAACAAAAAAGCATATTCATCGATTCGTCCATAAACAGCAAAAAATCATTTGCAAACTAGTTCCATTTGTGTAACTGATGTGATTTCCGATATCGACAAGACATATTCAAAGTCACGAACGTAATATTGGTTGCTCCTAAAAAGTATGTCATGTCCAGCAATAAGCGACCTGGAAATAGTTGTTAAGAATGTTTGGCTCTTTCTGGATTGCTATTACTTCAATATGGATCATACTGAAGACTTAAATATGGATCATACTGACCATGATTTGAAAACAAAGAACTCTCCTGTCAGTCCGATGGATGACGACTCATACTGATCTTCATGTCGTACAGATACACATCCTGGAGGCCATGTTCTTCCACAGGCGCTGTAAGAAAAGGCGTCCTGCAGCCTCGGGCTCTGTTTCTTCTTGTCCCAGTTCCCTTGAACACCAGCTATTCTTTCATAGGCTATGTAGGACCTCAGGACCTGGGCAGCTTATGGGTTTATGTACAGGCTTAAGGTTTGTGCGCATGATCATTCTGGATCTTTACATAATTTGCATATAAAATTCATTCCGAGCGCGGAGACGTCATCTCGAGAAACTGAAACTGTTGTGCGCTGTTCAAATGTGATTGTGTTCTACGTGCACAACATTGTCAGCTTATTCTGTTGTGGGTTGTGTCTTCCCAGTTGGAGGTGTTGATGCCACAGCTGACGAGTTTGGCTTCGCTAGTATCCTTAGTAGTATTCTTGTATCGCTTTAGTGGACTTCCCTGGTCACGGTGTCCTTGCTTCAGTTGTCCAAACAGGGACATCTTCGGTACGCAGTTGTCTCCCATACTGATAACGTGTCCTGTCCAACAAAGCTGACGCTTGATGTATAAACACTCAATATTCTTCTGAACTTGAAGTAGAGACATTTCATGTTATCATTCGATGCTGTAAACATATCTGGAAGATCTCTTTCATCTATTGAATGTGTTGTTAGTAGATGTTCCAGATCTCAAATCCCTATATGGGTGTCCCACACTACTACTCTGCACACAGCAGTTTTGTGGTGAGTCTGATGTCATGGTCTTGCCCAAACTTTTGGTCATCCTTCCAAAGGCAGAGCTAGCCTTGGAGATGCGCAGCGTCACCTCAGCATCAAGAGACCCGTTGTCATACTATGAACTTCGGTCATAATTATTAATCTGTAATGTTTTTTACTTAGAGTTCCATTGTCATACTATGAACTTTGTTTATAAATTTGAATCCCTAATGCGTCCGCCCACTTTTTTTTACGTAAACTCAGATTACACCCCAAAAATTGCTTAGATTTCACTATATGTAATGACATGTGCTGTGTCCATTCACAGGGACTTATAACCCAAATTCAATCAAAATCCATTCATAAATAACCGTGATCTCTGTACTCGCATTTTTTGTTCATACAGAGAGAGAGAGAGAGA
>JAPXFY010000018.1:30521369-30526369 GCA_030674185.1 Monoplex corrugatus | reverse complement strand
TTTCGTTGCTACCCTGAGAGCTGATGACATGATGGGCATAAAGTAAGTAAGAGTCATCACAAAATTAGCTTTGTGGCCCACCAAGACAGCAAAAATCAACCATTACACAATTTGCTTTGTGGCCAGTAAGACAGTAAGAACCATTACACAACTTGCTATGTGGCCAGTAAGACAGTAAGAACTATTACACAACTTGCTATGTGGCCAGTAAGACAGTAAGAACCATTACACAACTTACTATGTGGCCAGTAAGACAGTAAGAACCATTACACAACTTGCTATGTGGCCAGTAAGACAGTAAGAACCATTACACAACTTGCTATGTGGCCAGTAAGACAGTAAGAACCATTACACAACTTGCTATGTGGCCAGTAGACAGTAAGACCATTACACAACTTGCTATGTGGCCAGTAAGACAGTAAGAACCATTACACAACTTGCTTTGTGGCCAGTAAGACAGTAAGAACCATTACACAATTTGCTATGTGGCCAGTAAGAACCATTACACAACTTGCTATGTGGCCAGTATAGACAGTAAGAACCATTACACAATTTCTTTGGCCAGTAAGACAAGAACCATTACACAATTTGCTTTGTGGCCAGTAAGAACCATTACACATTTGCTTTGCAGTAGACAGTAAGAACCATTACAAATTTGCTTTGTGGCCAGTAAGACAAGAAGAACCATTACACAATTTGCTTTGTGGCCAGTAAGAACCATTACACAATTTGCTTTGTGGCCAGTAAGACAAGAAGAACCATAACACAATTTGCTTTGTGGCCAGTGAGAACCATTACAAATTGCTTTGTGGCCAGTAAGACAAGAAGAACCATAACACAATTTGCTTTGTGCCAGTGAGAACCATTACAAAATTTGCTTTGTGGCCCAGTAAGACAAGAAGAACCATAACACAATTTGCTTTGTGGCCAGTGAGAACCATGACACAATTTGCTTTGGTGGCCAGTAAGACAAGAAGAACCATAACACAATTTGCTTTGTGGCCAGTGAGAACCATGACACAATTTGCTTTGTGGCCAGTAGACAAGAAGAACCATAACACAATTTGCTTTGTGGCCAGTGAGAACCATGACACAATTTGCTTTGTGGCCCAGTAGACAAGAAGAACCATAACACAATTTGCTTTGTGGCCAGTGAGAACCATGACACAATTTGCTTTATATGTACAATCTCATGGAATGTCACAACTGGACACAGTTGAACACATGAGGCTTATCATATCGGTAATCGCGACCAGAAAAACGAGAATGGTATTTGCACGTTTTTAATTTGTTTATTGACTGTTTTATGGGTGGACAGAAATTCTTTTCCTTTCGGCTTAACACGGGGTTCAAACTGTTCAAATTGATGTTAGTTAACAGGACGTGTTTTAAGTCAGTGACAAAGGGAGGCTAATATGGTGATGTCATCGTGTATTTAATTCACAACGTCCGGTGGAACTGGAAGATAGATATAAACCTACGCCTTAAATAATTCAGTGAGACAAAATTAAGCAGCGGACATGACTTGTTCCATTTCATTGTTGCCCTGGCCCTGGCAGTCATCCCATACAGAGGACGCTGGAAAGCCCCCAGCACGCCCATCATGCTATGCAAATCCTTTTCCCGAGAGAGAATGTTGGTGGTCACAGGCCACAGTTGTTCCCACATCAAACCTTCCCCTGTTTCAAAGTATGACTGAACATTTTACATGAAAAGCAGGCATTAGATATACAAATGAAATTATTGTTTTGCGGCATTATGTCCACTACAGTTTACAGTCACATCACGTTATATCACATCCTTACCCACACGTCTACACTCACTCCCTCCAGCACCTGGAATCCTTCACCAAGACATTGAAATTTAAATAAATAAATAAAATCAATAAAATACAATTACATACAGCATACATGTGTATGCATATAATTACATATAATTACAGACATATGCACATAGATGCATATATAAATAATCAGACTGTTTAAATTTAGTACACAGCAATCCTAAATACCATCCTATCCCATTTGTGTGTGTGTGTGTGTGTGTGTGTGTGTGTGTGTGTGTGTGTGTTGTGTGTGTGTGTGTGTGTGTGTGTGTGTGTGTATGTGTGTGTGTGTGTGTGTGTGTGTGTGTGTGTGTGTGTGTGTGTGTGTGTGTGTGTAGTGTGTGAGTGGTGTGTGTGTGTGTGTGTGTGTGTGTGTGTGTGTGTGTGTGTGTGTGTGTGTGTGTGTGTGTGTGTTATCTTCTTCCCCATTCTAGGCCCACACCCATCTCTTGTCCATTTCTCCGTTCTTCCCCTCCATCTCCCACCCCCAATCTCTTCTCTCTTAACCGTCTGTTCACCCCCACCCCACTATGATGTCACGCCTAAAATTATATCCGTGTTTTTAGACAATTGTCTACACAGGGTTATGTTTAAACGTTTCTTGAATTTGTTTTTATATCAAGAAGATGAAAAGCGTTCTTACCAACAAATGCCTATCAATTAACATCAGGAAGAGAGTTCTTGAATGTTACATAGAACCAATACTGTTGTACGGATGTGAGGCGTGGATAGTCAACAAACAAAGCCGGAACGAGATTGAGGCAGCCGAGATGTGTTTCTAAGAAGACTGTTGAGAGTTCCATGGACAGCAAAGAAAACAAACGAGACAGTCTTGATGGAGGCAGACACAAGAAGATCATTCATAAGGAAGATCAGGAAAAGACAGGCAACATTTTAGGCCATTTTATGAGGAAAGGGGAATTGGGGCACCTGGTCACAACGGGAAAGCTGGAAGGAAAGAGAGCACCGGGTAGACCCAGGGATAAGATACTAGACGGACTTGCAGAGTGGCTGAAGACATGCTTGAGGCAACAAGAGATAGAGACAGATGGAAGTCCATGATCGCCAACGCCATACGGCAAGGCACCTGATGATGATGATGAGTTATTTAGGCTGTTAAGGCACATATGTGTACTTGCATCTGTGAGTATAGTGCACAAATCTGTAATGCACATATCGAATATCCTGCTAGCTCAGAAGAGCAAGCCGGTTAAGGACAAACCTCTGCAGAAATTAAATATCGTATATATGTAAATCAGCAAAGACATCTCTCAAGAGAAGGTCCAGGGAAAGATATCAAACCTGCATAGAGCTTGAGGGAGAGAACTTAGAGGTAGAATGGAAATCCTTCAACTACAACACTGCGGCTGATACCCAGGGTATTGTACATTATAAACACAAGGACTGGTTTGATATGAATGAGGAGATCAGCAAATTCATCAATAAACTCCACGCTACTCATAAGGAACATCCCAGGGTAAGACCTGTGAAAAGAGGAAGCAAAAATGTCTGCAAAACAAATTAGATTATCCAACAAAAATTGCGGTAGATGAAGCAACGATGGGAGATGAATTCAGACTGTTATTGTTGTTATTGTTAGTGTTGCTTAAAGCCCAGCCGACTGCGTAGAACCATGTCAGGGCTATGACCGCTTCAAAACATACAGAACTTCAAAAAGACAAAAAAAGTACACATATCAATGCATTCGCGCACATAATCTAAGGACATGGCCCTGGCGCTGACCACTCCGTTCAATTTATACTGTGGCTGATGCCAACGACATGAAGTCATTCCACTGTGGCCCAAGTGCAGTAAACGGACCAAAGGCTTTCAGCTCCACACCGATCCCTATCTGCATCACGCTAGGCTGAGCGCTTTAACACACTGTTGGACAGACAGTCGTCAGTATCTGAGGACACCATTGCAGAACTTCCTCAGCTGCCAGTACAGAAATCTCTGACAGACCCATCCTCCAGTGTCAAGGTCACCAAAGCTCTGAGGCAAATCATGCCTTTGAAGGTATCACCAGCTGATGGTATTTTTAACAGAGATGAGGGGTGAGGTGGCTGGGGTGGAAGTTTAATGAGGGCTGCACGAAGGGACACAAATTTTGCCCGGAGCTGATCTCGTTTAGGGTCACTTCTTGGTTATTACACCGCTTCCCGCAGACTGTGCAGGCAGAAGGGGCAGCACTACAATGAAACACCGGGGACAATTTATCTGTCTGGGTCTTTCTGTGTCTGTCAAGGTCTTCCTGTGTCTGCAAAGGTCTTCCTGAGTCTGTCCAGGTCCAGGCCCTCTTACTCCTGTCATGTAACCACACTGGTCACGTGTGAGCCAGTTGCCGTGACTCATTGGGTGGTTAGTGTCACGTTGGTAGGGTGAGAGGTCAGTCACATAGTCTGAATATCGTGGCTTCAGTCCCCATGAAAGTAGCTGAACACAGTGTTTGTATAACAGAAACAGAAAGCAGGAATAAAGGGCTGAAGCTAAATAGCAAGAAGACTGAAATCATGGTAATCGGTAAAAACAAGAAATCCCCTCATGCAAAATAATAGCAAACGCCATAAGACTGAGACAGGTTGATAAGTTTAACTATTTGGGAACAGTCATCTCACCAGACGGCAGATGCACATTAGAAATAGCCAACAGAACTGGCCAAGCTAAAACAGCATTCAAGAAATAAAAAGCGTTCTTACGAACAACAACTATCAATTAATATCAGGAAGAGTTTTTCAGTGTTATATAAAACCGATACTGTTGTACGGATGTGGAGCGTGGACAGTTAGCACATAAGGTCAGAACAAGATTGAGGCAGCTGAAATCTGGTTTCTAAGAAGAATGGTAAGAATTCCTTGGATAGCAAAGAAAACAAACAGGCAAACATAAAATGACTATTAATGAAGAAGATTAGGAAAAGCCAAGCAACATTTATAGGGCAGTTTAAGAGGCAAGAGAAGTCTATAGCATTGTTATTATGGTGCTCATGGTAGTCATCATCATTGCATTATACAAACTGTGCCAGCCTCTGTGGCCATTAAGATGGCATAGAAAATGGGGGGGAAAGAAATAAGGTGAGCACAAAGAAATCTTCCGAAGCACGATGATTCTTAGAGAGAGAGAGAGACAGACAGACAGACAGATAGACAGACAGAGACAGAGAGAGCGACAGAGA
>JAPXFY010000018.1:30503869-30518869 GCA_030674185.1 Monoplex corrugatus | reverse complement strand
CAAATCTGCGTTCTGCTCAAACTGTTCGGCTAACACAGAAAGTGTATATGAACCACAGGCTTCAGATCACTACGGTTACTTAAGAAGTGTGAGGAGAACAAGTCGAGGTTGTAAGAATACTGACACTGGTTGTATGTAGTGTACTGTTCTTATTTAGAGATGGTCAGGACGGTACCACAGAGGGATAAAAAAAGAAACGTCAAAACTTCAAAACATGAAGCTGGCCTTGAAAATATCCTTCTATCGCTGTAATGGTCTACCTTGATCCGCACAACAGCATGGTGCTTTATTTTACAACGTACATATTATTATCTGACAGGCCACTTGAGTGACAGAATGGTTCAGACGTTCGCCTGCCAATAACCAAACTCGAGGTTCCCAGGGTTCCTTCTCCGTTAAGGCCTCGACTTTTCTCCTCAGTTTGGCCGGAAAATCGAACTGAACGTATGTATAGTCCTTCAGGAGGAGACGAAAAACGAGTCAGACCCGTGTGCATTCTGGCCTGCACACGGTAAAGATCTCGTGGCAGTTGAAAATCGTGAAGAGCAGAGCATTCGCCGGGCTGCCCTGATATAAAATATTGGAGAGATTGGTATATTTCCCAGGTTCTTCCCATTGAAGGCCAATTAGCAGCCTCGCCATTCCGCAGTCTTGGTAAAAAAAAAAAAATGAGTGAAGCTCCACTGCGGCGACGCGCTCACAGCTGGGGAGAGCAGCCCAAGTTTCACATGGTAAATCCATTGTGGCAAAAAAAAAAAAAAAAAAGAATCTGACTTTGACTATGACTATGACTATGACTATAACTATGACTATGCCTGTGAATATGACTATGAATATGAATATGAATACCAATATGAATATGAATGATTTTTATCTCCATACATCTGCTCAAAACCTAATATGTATATGAATGATACTGATCTCATTACATCTGCTCACAACCAAATATGAATATGAATGATTGTTATCTCCATACATGTGTTCAGAACTAAATATGAATATGAGTATGTATATGAATATGAGTATGAATGATTGTTATCTCCATACATCTGCTCAGAACTATATATGAATATGAGTATGTATATGAATATGAGTATGAATGATTGTTATCTCCATACATCTGTTCAGAACTAAATATGAACATGAGTATGTATATGAATATGAGTATGAATGATTGTTATCTCCATACATCTGCTCAAAACCAAATATGAATATGAATGATACTGATCTCCATCTATCTGCTCAAAACCAAATATGAATATGAATGATACTGATCTCCATCTATCTGCTCAAAACCAAATATGAATATGAATGATACTGATCTCCATCTATCTGCTCAAAACCAAATATGAATATGAATGATACTGATCTCCATCTATCTGCTCAAAACCAAATATGAATATGAATGATACTGATCTCCATCTATCTGCTCAAAACCAAATATGAATATGAATGATACTGATCTCCATCTATCTGCTCAAAACCAAATATGAATATGAATGATACTGATCTCCATCTATCTGCTCAAAACCAAATATGAATATGAATGATACTGATCTCCATCTATCTGCTCAAAACCAAATATGAATATGAATGATACTGATCTCCATCTATCTGCTCAAAACCAAATATGAATATGAATGATACTGATCTCCATACATCTGTTTAAAACTACAGGTACAAGAGAAGGAAAAACACCAAAGACAGAAAGAGAGATGGAGAAGAGCGCAAGAAGGGTGAAAGAAAAAGCCCAAAATAGCCAAATGGCGTCCATCGATCCCATCGACTGATCCCAATCAGTCTGTTTATAGCCCTCATAGCAGAAGACCAGAAAGAAGCAGAAGGGGGGGGGAGGGTGTGAAGATGGGGGAGGGAGGGGCAATTGTTTCTTCAAAGGCTGTTTACAATTTTAACGACCCATATCCTGGGTGTTTCTTCTGCTTCACAGGCCCATGATGACCGACATTAACCAACAGTCGATACTTGGTGATGTTCTTAGATGATTCGGTACGGTCTGTCCTGTCTGTCTTCTGTCTGTCTGTCTGTCTGTCTGTCTGTCTGTCTGTATCTCTCTCTCTCTCTCTCTGTCGGTCGGTCTGTCTGCCTGTCACTCTGTCTCTGTTTCTGTCTGTTTCTGTCTGAATGTCTGTCTGCCTTTGTTTCTGACTGTTTCTGTCTGTTTTTTCTATCTGTCTCTGTTTCTGTCTGTCTGATTTTGTCTGTCTGTTTTTGTCTGTCTGTCTCTCTCTCTCTTTCTCTCTTTCTCTCTCTCTCTCTTTCTCTCTCTCTGTCTCACTCTCTCGTGTATCTTAAAAGAAAGAAAAAAAGGGGGAAAAAAGATGTTCAAAAATAGGGTACTTGAGACAGTACAGACGAAGAACAGACATAAAGATGGAGCTTTGCCGACAGTGACTGTGTTTGTCTTGCCTTGATATCCTTCCATTATTTAATTGCCAACGAAAACAACGACCGTGTTATCATCGTCTCCGTTTTCTTAAACCTAAACAAACAACCGAAAGTGACTGAGATTTGTCTATAAATACGAACTCAAGCACATACGCTTGCGCAAACACACACGCACACACACACACGCACACACATATGTATATACACACACATTCACACACACACGCACACACACACACTCACACACACACACACACATTCACGCACACACACACACACACATGCATACCCCCCCCCCTCACACACACACACGCATATCCACACACTCACACACACACTCACACATATTCACACACCACAACACAACACACACACTCACTCACTCACACACAAAAACACACACCACACACACACACCACACGCATGCACGCACGCACACACATACACGCACACACACACACGCACGCACACACACACACACACACACACACGCATATCCACACACACACACCACACACACACACACACACACACATACACACACACACACACGCACACACACACACACAGCATATCCACACACACACACACACAACACACACACACACACACACACACACACACACACACACACAACACACACAACACTCGAGTCTTTGAATGGATAACGTTACATTCTCTCTTTTCTTACGAAAAACGCTTAGATGGGCAAAACGAAAGGAAAATGAGAACATTGTATCGGTTGTGTTTTTTTAGGTCAAGTATTGATCGGCTTCTCTTCCCACTCACCGACAGCCCTCCGAACGGAAGTAAGCAATGCGCATGCTCTTGCCGATAGGCCGGGCCTGGCTGTCACCCACATTGCCGGTGTAACACGCCACAGCCTTGCCTCCCCTTGCTCATTCTTTCTCCCCCTTCCCATTCCCCACCACACCCCCGTCTTTTTAACCCTTGGACTCCCGCACCCTGCCCACCAGCATCCTACGTTGTCAACCATGCTAGCAAAAGCAAAAACTTAACTCTTTGACTCCTGTACCCTATCTGTCTGTTTTTGTCTGTCTCTGTCTGTCTGTCTGTCTGCCTGCCTGTCTGTCTGTATGTCTCTCTCTATCTCTCTCTGTTTCTGTCTCTCTGTTTCTGTCTCTCCATTTCTGTCTCTATGTTTCTGTCTGTCTGTTTCTGTCTGTCTGTCTGTCTGTTTCTGTCTGTCTGTCTGTCTGTCTGTCTGTCGTGAGAGGGTAAGGGAATCAAAGCGTCAAGTTTTTGCAGTTGGTGGACAAGGTGCGGGAGTCAAAGGGTTAAGAAAATCTTTCCATGCCACGTCTGAGACTGCATCATACAAAGACGCTGGACCATAAACGTGTTGTTAGTGCTGTTATCTTGCCATAACCATTTATTACGTTGGAAAGTCGAAACTTTACAGTCCTCATACACATAAGTCCATCACATACTGATTTCAGTCCCCATGCCACAGGTGTCTGGATACAAAGCGAAAGGCAGACCAGAGTGGCAAAGTGGTTCAGACGTTCGCTTGCTAGTAACTAAACTCGAGGTTCCAGGGTTCGTTTCCGGTTGAGGCCTTGACTTTTCTTCTCATTTTGACCGGAAAATCGAACTGAACGTCTAGTCCTTCGGAACGGGACGAAAAACGAGTCGGACCTGAATGCCTTCTAGCCTGCGCACGTTAAGATCCCACATGAGTTGAAAATCGTGAAGAGCAGGGCATTCATCCGGCTGCCCTGGTATATAACATTGGAGAGTTAGATTCATTTCCCAGGTTTCTCTCCCTTGAAGGTCAGTTAGCCTTCTTGCTTTTCTGAAGTCTTGCTAAAAAATGTGGGTGGCGCTGCATTGCGGCGACGCGCTCTTAATGGGGAGAGCAGTTCATTTTCACATAGTAAATCCATTGTGATAAAGAGAAATAAATATGAATGATAAGGATAATCTATCAACTTGCTATAAATACTGCCAATATGGCTACAGCTTGATCTGTCAGTCGCCAAAAACAGAACAGGCAGAACTTTTACATGACCTCACTAACGACACTGAAGCTCAGAAAAAGATAAAGGAATCCTAATGCGTTTTGACAACAGAGGAAACAGTCAGTGGCCTGTGGTCTTCAAGGTTGTTCATCCGTCGTCAAGAAAGTCGGGCGGGAAAAAAAAAATATGTTAAGATTACTCCCAATCTGATAATGGTTGGGTTGTGGGGATGACTCGTGTTATTTCCTTGTGTAAAAATGACACTTTAATGTCACCAGGAATTTGATACAAAATGGGAGGTGGAGAGAGAGAGAGAGAGAAGACAGACAGAAGAAGCCCAAGACAGACAGACAGACACACAGACAGACACACAGACAGACAGAGACAAGAGAGACAGACAGACAGAGACAGAGAAGACAGACAGACAGACAGATACAGAAAGAGACAGAACAGACAGAAGACAGAGACAGAGACAGACAGACAGACAGACAGACAGAGACAAACAGAGAGAGAGTTTATAATGTTGAACTTCTCATTCCATCCTACACACGGACACACACACGCACACACGCTCACTCCCCCCCCCCTCTCTCTCTCTCTCTCTCTCTCTCTCTCTCTCTCTCTCTCTCTCTCTCTTCTCACGTCTTTTCAGATCAATATATCACGACCATTCTCTCTCAACATACGAAAGACGACTAGACGGGGGGCAAAAATAAAACGAAAGGAAAAGAATAAACCTGCATTAGCGGGTTTCAGATCAAATATTGATTGGCTTCTCACAAGACCCAGTGACCTCCCTTCCAACGGAAGCAATCATTGCGCAAGTTCTTGCAGAGAGGCCTGGCTGTCGCCTGGAAAGCTGTTGTAAAAAGAACCATGACTCCCTTCTCTACCCCCACCTCACCACTCCCTCCTCTACCCCCGCCTCACCACTCCCTTCAATTCCCCCACCATCATCCTCTTCCCCTGTCGCCTTTTCCTCCTCCCCTATCCTCGTCTGTCAAATGAAAATCCCTACATAAGAGGCTGCATTTTGCGAACGCAGAAGAAGAAGAAGAAGAGGCTGCATTTAGAACCTGGACCCGAAACACGCCACAAAGGCTGTTATCTCGCCGTAAACGTTTTATGAGCTTGGAAAAAACAACAATGACAATAGTAATAGTAAGAATAACCATGATGATGATGATGATGACGACGACGATGGCGACAATAATGACGACAACGACGATGATGATAATGATGATGAAGACGACAATGATGATGACGACAATGATGATGATGACGACGACGATGACGACAACGACACGACGACGACGACGACGACGACGACGATGATGATGATGATGATGATGATGATGATGATGATGATGATGATAAGAAAGAAGAAGAAGAAAAAAAGAAGATTTATAATAATAATAATAATAATAATAATAATGATAATAATTATAATAATAATATCAATATAATTATAACAACAATAATAACAATATTGTAATAATAATAATAATAATAATGATGATGATAATAATAATTACATTTATAAGGCGCCAAATCTTCACTCAAGAATCAAACTAAGGTGTGTTGACTATCTACGCTTCGCATCCATACGACAATATTGGTTTTATACAACACTAAAAAAAACCTCCTCCTGGTGTTAATTGATAGGCGCTTTTTTGGTAAGAACGCTTTTCATGTTCTTCTTGAATGCCGTTTTAGCTTGGCCAGTTCTGCTGGATATTTCTAAAGTGCGTCTACGGTCTGGTGTGATGACTGTTCCCAGATATTCAAACTTATCAATTTATCTCAGTCTTGTGCCATTTGCTGTTATTTTACATGAAGGGATTTCTTGTTTTTCACTGATTACCCATCCTTGTCGATATTCTGTTGAAAAGGGAAAAAAAGACCAGTTTAACCTTTTGACTCCCGCATACTATCCACCAATCGCAAAAACTTAACCGTTTGACTCTCTTCACCCTATCCACCAGTTTGCTGCAGGAAGCTGGTGGACAAGGTGAGGGAATCAAAGGGTTAAGTTTTTGCTCCGCTACCATGGTTTACAATGCAAGATGCTGGTGGACAGGGTGCAAGAATCAAAGGGTTAACGGGTAAACATATATGCAGGACAAAATTGTATTCTCAGCATTGTCTTATATCGAAATCCAAAAAGAAGTACGACTGTCCGCGTTTAAGCAAACAGGAACCAGAAAAATAGAACACTTAAAATAGTATCAGAAAAGGTATTTAATACAACCAGACAAGACAGGCGCAAATGTTTGGTCAACTGGCCTTTGTCAAGCGTAAACATGAATTCACAAACGAACAAACGCGTAAACAATAAGATCACAAACGAACAAAAACCAAATGCATTAAAGAAAAAGACTGAAAGTTCCCTGCTGCTTCGTCCAGTGGGAAGAAAAGAACTAAGATGGAAAGTTAATTATGACAGATGACGGTACTATGTATAAAAATACAACGAAATTCAGTGCAATACAACATAATCTTTGTGTTCTTCTTGTTCTTGTTCTTCTTGTTCTTCTTGTTCTTCTTGTTCTTGTTCTTGTTCTTCATCTTCATCTTCTACTTTTTCTTCTTCTTCTTGCATTCTCTTCTTCTTCTTTTCCATTCTTCTTCTTCTTCGCAATTCTTCTTCTTCTTCGCATTCTTCTTGCAATTCTTCTTCTTCTTCTTCTTCGCAATTCTTCTTCTTCTTCTTCTTCTTCGCAATTCTTCTTCTTCTTCTCGCAATTCTTCTTTCCATTCTTTCGCAATACTTCTTCTTCTTCTTCTTCTTCGCAATTCTTCTTCTTTTTCTTCGCAATTCTTCTTCGCAATTCTTCTTCTTCGCAATTCTTCTTCTTCGCATTCTTCTTTTTCTCCTTTTCCTTCTTCTTCTCCTTCTTCTTCTCCCTAAACTCCATGAAGAGAATCATTGAGGCGCTGCACTAATGGACTGTTCATCAAATTTTTCCAGCTATGTCGGTTGTGTGCCAAAGCCTGGGTCTCTACAAATGGTTGCTCCGTACATTGCGCATTGCTGTCAGTCTATCATTTTTAGAACACAGTATCATACGAAATATGGAAAATTCGCCTGTCAGCAGCCGCTCATGGTTAAAGTGATGGGGAAACCTTTCAGCGGCGTCATCTGTAAACTTTGGCACACGTAAACACGTGATAAATATAATCTTTATAATGTCTGTGGGTAAACGCTATCGAGGTGATCATGGCGGCAGTTTCAAATCGTCATAAACACGACAGTGCTGTCCTCTGACAATCATTGTCACATACTGCACAGGGGCTTAGTTGTGAAATAACAAGCTCGGTAATCAAGTTGTTAAGACGTCAGAATTCCGGTTGCTGTTGCTATTGTTTAAAACCCAGCCGACTGCGTAGAGCCATGTCAGGGCTATAACCGCTTCAAAACATACACAATTTCAACAGGAAATAAAAACAGAAAAGAAAATTAAGTAAACATGTCATACCTAAGGACACCAAAACACATATAAAAACAGTCATAAATTACCTGAAATTGCTTCCGCATATCTCACCTCCCTAGAGCCAAAAATGCACTTAATACTTGTACCCAATTATCAATCCTAAGAAAAAGTACGTAAGAATTTATCGAACACATGCAGGTGAATAGACTATTAAGGCAGAAAATGATAGGAAGAAATGACAGAAAGCAAAGGAACAAGGCAGAAACAAAGACAGCGACAGAAAAGAGGAAATTTCTAGCACAGAATTTCCAGAAAGTGGGGGATACTACTTATACTGAAAGAGCCCCCGGCATCCCCATGGGGGAGAGAATTCCGGTTAAAAGTTCCGGGGTTATATCTTGACTGGGGACTCCCCCCTGGTGGATAAGTGGTGGACATTTTCCCCGTCTCCCAAGTCAAAATGTGTGCAGATCTGTTAGTACCTAAAATCCCCTTCGTGTGAATATATGCACGCGGAGCATCAAGTATGCACATAAAAGATCCTGTAAGCGTCCGGTGGCTAACCGAAACATGAAAATACTCAGTATGATGGCTCACCAAAGACGGAGTTAGCAGACTATGCAGCAACATACTGCATCCGCAGTGTGAGTATAACAACATGCATAGTCAATATGCACCCCAGAAAAGTATGAAAAGTAATTTTTCATAACGTGTTTAGGCAACTGGGAAAGCGGTTATTGCCATGCTCGTGCAGACAAACATGGCTGACAGTAGGAAACCTGACAGGGAAAAGAACAAGAGAAAGAAATGGAAATAATGAACATTCAGTTTACGGCTGTGTCATGAACCAGTGCTACAATGTCACGGTAATGTCAACAGAAATCGGATACACAATGGAATGATGAAGTAGAAAGAAAAAAAGAGGAACTAATGTGAAACAAAGATGTTGAACTTCTCACCTCTCACACAATCAAGGAGCAAAGAAAGACAGAAAGACTTGAGGAGTAGAGTGGGGAGACAAGGAAACGTAGAAAAGACATGTACAATGATTCTGACATACAGACAGAAGCACACACACATACACACACGCATGCACACACACACACGCACGCACGCACTTCACACACACACAGACAAATACACACACACAAACACACACACACATGCATACACACACCCGCGCGCGCGCGCACACGCACACACACATACATACATACAGACGAACACTGACACAAACAGAGAAACACACACTCTCTCTCTCTCACTTACTCACCACACCACACACACACACACACACACACACACACACACACACACACACACGCACACTTACACACAAACCACACACACACACCACACACAGACACCACCCACCCACACCACACCCCACACACAGCACACACACACCACACACACACACCACAAACACACACACACACACACCACACACACACACAACACACAACACACACACCACACTCACACACACACGCACACACACACACACACACACACACACACACACCCCACACACACCACAACACCACACACCACACACCACACCACACCCACCACCACCACCACACCACACACCACCACCACCCCACCACCACCACACACCACACCACCCACCCACCCACCACACACACACACACACACACACACACACACACCACACACACACACACACACACATACCACTTACCTGTTCTACCCGAACATCCCAGTCCCCGAAAATCTTCTTGCCTTTGAAATATTTGGACCTGTAATCACAATGTCATTGTAAATATTTGGACCTGTAATCACAATGTGAATATTATTGGGACCTGTAATCACAATGTCATTGTAAATATTTGGACCTGTAATCACAATGTCATTGTGCTTAGACAGATCAGGATTGTATAATTTTACAGCCACAATTTTTCAAGTTATATGGAACAATTTCTTCAATTGGTTCTGCATCAGTAGTTTCTTTTTAATTTTTACAGCAGCTGCATGAATATGTTGGTTAAAAAGTGTTAATTAGCAAATTTGATCATAGCCAAACGTTTTCACAGCAATATTTTCAGGACTAAACAAGAGTAACAAAAAGGAGTTCATCGACGTTCGAAAGATATATATTTGCACAACACGTACATCTAAGAGTCAGTTCTGAACCATAAATATTAGATAATTGATCGACCTTCGCAGTGCATGGATATGAAATGGATACAAAGACACTATTCTACATCTATCTGATCATTTGTACCGTCATCAGTACTGCAGAGAGCAAAAGTTGATGGTTAGCAGTGACCTGGAATTACAAACTGCCGTGTTAGTCAGTGTCTCTTTCACCTTATCAATCCAGGTATTCCTTGATCTGCCTCTCGATGTGGATTCATATATTTCTTGGTTATAAGTTTGTTGAGCTGGCCCGTGATGAACCATTCTGGTCAGCTGCCCTAATCACTTTATTCTCTGTTGATGAATGCGATGATTTTAACTGCCGTAGGATCTTTAGCGTGCGCAGCCAGAAGGCACACGGGTCCGACTCATTTTTCGTTCCCTTCCAAAGGACTAGACTTCAGTTCGATTTTCCGGTCAAACTGAGGAGAAAAGTCGAGGCTTCTACAGGGGGCGAACCCTGGAACCTCGAGTTCAGTTATTGGCAGGCGAACGTCTGAACCATTCTGCCACTGTTCTGCCACTATTAAGCTCTGTTGGTTAAAAAAGTCCATGATGGGATTGAAGTTAAGCCATCAAGTCAATGGCTGACACCTGTACCAGCTGAACCAACAGTCTATAACATTTCATCAAAGAAATTAAAGCGACAAGACGAGGTATTTCGTGGTTATAAGTTTGTTGAGCTGGCCCGTGATGTACCATTCTGGTCAGCTGCCCAATCACTTCATTCTCTGTTGATGAATGCGATGGCGGACTGATGTTATTCCCGTCATTTCTCTGATCTTGGTGTTTCTGATCATGTCACGTCTGGTTTTGTTGACAGCTCTTCTTAAACAACACATCTCACTGGTGGTGATTTTGTGTTCCAGGGACTTGGTCAGGGTCCATCTGGTATGTCACGACGGGGATGAAAACAGACCTGGTGAGCAAGGCTTTTGTTTCAGTTGCAAGTTCTTTATAGAATCAAATGCTCGTTGCTTGAAAGCCAATCTTTCGCTTTTGTTATTAAAGTTACAAGTTCTTTACACTGTTGCATACTCGCCGCTTGAAAACTATGTAAAGTATCACCAGCCCAGAAAATCCGTTGCTTGTGTCCAGACGTGCGTGTTTTGTTTACAGGGAGAACTATAGAGAGACAGGGGAAGTTTGATTTGTATGTTCAGTATATACACGCATAAACAACAGTAATTTTGTCGTTCTGTTTCTAATTCAGTATTTCGTTCGTTATTTCTTTTAACGCCTATTAATGTATGTGCTTTTAGACGAAAAGTACAGTACCCTTAGTCTGTTTCAGGGTTTTAACCTTTTTCAATTCAGTATTTGTATTGTTTCTTGTGCCGCTGTAGGGAAGGTGGCGGGGGGGGGGGGGGGGGCAACTTATTAGATGGTTGTCGAACTTTCTCCTGCCTGGCCTGAGACAGAGACAGACAGGGAGGGACAGACAGACAGAGAGACAGGAAGGCAGAGACAGACAGGAAGACAGACAGACAACAGGCAGACAGACTGATAGAAAACACACTGACAATGTCAATGATACCTTATTTTTTCAACGATAAAAGTTATCAGCTAAAATCTATTTTTCAAACTTCCCAGTACTAATCTACGTATCTACCTAACATTAAGAAATATTGAAAAGAAAGTACAAAGAGGCAAAAGAAATTGAAGCAAGAAAGAGACAAATACAAATGAAACAAATGAGAATTGACAGGAGAACTATCAACATTCCCCACCACCCTCCAAATAAAAGATAATAATAAAGTCGAAACAAGATATGAACATTTTTTTTCCAATGAAAGGAATAAACTGAAGATTTCATTTTGCATGATTTGAGTTTTTTTTTTATTTCAATTCCCGGAAGAATTAATCTGGTTAATGATTATTCATGGATCTTGACAATGACAGCCGTTTAATTTCACATGTCCGGAATAATGTGACAAGTTCACGAGATGAAATGTCCCATGCTCCGAATGAAATTATCTCCATGTCTCAGATTGAAAGAAAACTTAAACTTCTTCAAAAAATAAAAAAATAAATAAAATATCTCTCTCTCTCTCTCCTCTCTCTCTCTTCTCTTCTCTCTTCTCTCCTCTCTCTCTCTCTTCTCTCTCGTCTCAGTCTTCTCTCTCTCTCTCTGTCTCATGTCTCTTTCAGTCTTCACTCGTCTCTCTCTCTCTCTTTCTCGTCTTCTCTTATGTCGTCTGTCTTTTCTGTCTTCTCTCTGTCTTTTCCTTTCTCTGTCCTCTCTTTCTCTCTCACTCTCATCTCTCTCTGTCCTCTCTCTGTGTCTTCTCTCCCCGTCTCTCTCTTCTCCCTCTCTTTCTCTCTCTGTCCTGTCTCTCTGTGCTCTCTCTGTACTCTTTCTCTCTTCCCACCCCTCTCTCCCTCTCTCTCACTCGTCCTCTCTCTCTGTCTTATCTCCCCCTTTCTCTCTTCTCCCTCTCTCTTTTCTCTCTCTGTCTGTCTCTCTGTGCTCTCTCTATGCTCCCTCTCTTCCATCCCTTCTCTTTCTCTTCTTCTCTCTCTCTTTCTCTTCTCTCTTCTCTCTCTTCTCTCTCTCATCTCTCTTCTCTCTTTCTCTTTCTCTTTCTCTCTTTCTCTCTCTCTTCTCTCTTCTCTTTCTCTTTCTCTCTTTCTTCTCTTTCTCTTTCTCTCTTTCTCTCTCTCTTTCTCTCTCTCTTCTCTCTCTCTTTCTCTCTCTCTCTCTTCTTCTCTCTTTCTCTCTCTCTCTTTCTCTCTCTCTTTCTCTCTCTTTCTCTCTCTCTCTTCTCTCTTTCTCTCTCTCTTTCTCTCTTTCTCTTCTCTCTTTCTCTCTTTCTCTCTTCTCTCTTTCTCTCTTTCTCTCTTTCTCTCTTCTCTCTCTTTCTCTCTTTCTCTCTCTCTTTCTCTCTCTCTTCTCTCTCTTTCTCTCTCTCTTTCTCTCTTTCTCTTTCTTCTTTCTCTCTCTCTTTCTCTCTCTCTTTCTCTCTTTCTCTCTCTCTTTCTCTCTTTCTCTCTCTCTCTTTCTCTCTCTCTCTCTTTCTGTCTGTCTCTTCCCCCTTTCCCCACTTTTCCGCGCACATCTCATATTCCAGATCTCATTGTGAACCTGTTGCGCATTCGTGTATGTGTGTATGGATAGATGGATGGATGGATTGTGATGGTGATGGTGATGCTGCTGTTGCTGCTGCTGCTGCTGATGATGATGATGATGATGATGATGATGATGATGGTGGTGGTGGTGGTGGTGGTGGTGGTGGTGGTTATAACAAGAAGAAAAACGACCATGATAAAATAATTGACAGGTAATATTTATTCAAGTTGGACCTACAACATATTCATTTCAGTCGGGTCCACGACCTGCAACATCAAACAGTTTTCATGTACAAGCCAGAAACAGCCAACAGATTGGGAACGGCAAGGTAGCGATCACCTTGTCTTATCGCTTCCATTTCTTTGATGAAATTTATAGAGACGGTGTGCTTCAGCTGACACAGGCGTCAGCCATAAACTTGATGGCTTAACTTCAATCTCATCATGAACCTTTAACCAACAAAACTAAAGAGTGGCAGAACAGTGGCAGAATGGTTCAGACGTTCGCCTGCCAATAACTGAACTCGAGGTTCCAGGGTTCGCTCCCCGTAGAAGCCTCAACTTTTCTCCTCAGTTTGACCGGAAAATCGAACTGAAGTCTAGTCCTTTGGAAGGGGACGAAAAATGAGTCGGACCCGTGTGCCTTCTGGCTGCGCACGCTAAGATCCTACGGCAGTTTAAAATTGCCCGGCTGCCTTGGTATAAAGCATTGGAGATTTCCCAGGTCCCATCCCTTGAAGTCCAGTTAGCCTTCTTGTCTTTCTGAAGTCTTGGTAAAAAATAATATGAATATGAATATGAATTTGAGTCGAGGGAGAGATGGGCGCCGTCCTCGTGGTGCTAGCCTCAGGAAAAATTGAGGTCTCTGCCACCTCGCTCCCCTACGACCACAGGGTTATGGAACTATCTAGGTAGGGCCTCAGGACCTGGCCAACTCCAAGGTTTACGTGCAGGCTTAAGGCTTTTGTTATGATCATTCTGGATTTTCTCCGTCACATGGCACCTGTGACGTTGGTGCATATGGAATTCACTCCGAGGGCGGAGACGTCATTTTGAGAAACTGAAACTTAAGAACTCCTCTTTAATAACCCTTTGACTCCCGCACTCTGTCTTTCAGCTGAAAAACTTATACTTTTGACTGCTTCAATTTGTCCACCGTCTTCTTTGCAGGAAGCTGGTGGATATAGTGAAGAAGTCAAAGGGTTAAGTTTTTGCTTTGCTAGCATGGTTGATAATGGAGGATGTTGGGAAGACAGAATGCGAGAGTCAAAGGGTTAAGTTTTTGCTTTGCTAGCATGGTTGATAATGGAGGATTTTGGGAGGACAGAATGCGGGAGTTAAAGGGTTAAGTTTTTGCTCTGCTAGCATGGTTGATAATGGAGGCTGTTGGGAGGACAGGATGCGGGAGTCAAAGGGTTAATGCTCCAATCATTCTGGTGGTGTCAGCTTACTGTTTCTTTGGTCCCCTTCCTCCCGACCTGTCAGTTTCCATTTCAAGACCTTGCCAGCATATAGTGTTTTTGCGTAGGCTGAAGGAGTCTGCCTAAATATCTATCACAGGAAGATTTGGGTGGAACGGATATGGAATTTTCCGAACGTGGTGATTCCCTCTTTCAGAACTCAAATTCAAATGCAGTCCAAGTTGAGGAAATAAAATCTGACTTGCACACTGCGCCAGTAGTTCTTGTGGTGTCAGCTGGGTGTCTGATATAGAGCTTAGGTTGCATTCCCTTATCTCAAAACCTCACCTGTACCTGGCAGAGTTGGGTGGAGCATATATGGAAGTGTCCATGTACTAACAATCGTTCTTGACCAGTTTGTACATTCTAAACTGATGTTTGGAATCCTTAAGAAAAGAGCAAGAGGGGACTTCTCAACTAGACATGGAGACAGTCTATAGCATGACCACATAGCTCCAAACATTATTTAAAAGGTATCCACCCATA
>JAPXFY010000018.1:30458869-30496369 GCA_030674185.1 Monoplex corrugatus | reverse complement strand
TCTGTCAGGTGATGGACTGCCCTTTATATAATGCTGCGAGGCTTTTAAGAGAGGAGGTGATGGACACAGAGAGTGTCTGAGTGTGGAGGACAGACAGAGAGTCAGACACTGACTCTGACACTAGTTTTTTGGGGGATGGTTATCGACCTGTACACAAACCAGGGACTGGGGGAGGGGAGAGGGGGTCACATCGTTCACCCTTTGACCCCCGCACCCTGTCCATTAGAATCCTGCATTGTCAACCATGCTAGCAAAGCAAAACCTTAACCCTTTGATTCTTCCACCCTAGCCACCAGCTTCCTGCAGGAAGCGGGTGTGTAGTGTGAGGGAGTCAAAGGGTTAATTTTTTGCAGTTTGTGGATAGAGTGCGGGAGTCAAAAGGTTAATTTCCACATTACTTTTGAGTCGTTATCGGTTCATCGTAAGCATGTTAAAAAAATCTTTTAAAATGTCACATCATCTCGAAGCTTTGAAGTATAGAATATTAACATTCTCAGTGTCTTGGAATGTTCGAGATCTTTAGGTTTGTACTCAAAGAAGGAACAAAGCTTTTTCCAATTATTCCTTGTTGATGATTATTGCTGATGTCTTCATAAAATGGACAATAAAACAGAAAATAGCAATCATCTTCTAAAATACAGGGACAAAAAGGCCAGGTGGTTTTGTTTGTTTGTTTGTTTTTGTTTTTTTGTTTTTAAAATACTTTTCTGTTAGAAGCGTTTGTTTACAACCAGTTCACTCACGCCTAGTCCAAATCTGATGATCACCCGTCTCACCCGTCGGCGTCACCGGAAACAGTGTTGGCCGCTGCACATGATGTCCTCTCACAAGCTGCCTCCAGCACTCTCGATCTTGGCTAAGTCTGACCACCTCCTGGAGTTTCTTGCCACTGATGTTTGTGATGTTTCTAGCAAGTGATGCAGGTGGCCGTCCTCTGTTTCTCTTTCCTTCCACTTTACCCTGGAGGACAGTGGACATCAAGTCTGTTCTCTCATTACGGATTGCGTGTCCAACATATTTCAGTTTCCTCCGTTGTATGAGTACTAGGAGCTTGCGTGTAGTACCCAACTCATTCAGTATGCTTTCATTTGAGCGCCTATCCGTCCATCTGACCCTCAGCAGTCTTCGGTAAAACCACAGCTCTGCTGCTTCCACTCGTCTTTCATCCTCTTTCTTCATTGTCCATGCCTCGCAGCCGTATAACATCACTGGCCAGACAAGACATTTTAAGAGTTTTATCTTAAGGTCTGCTGTTATGCTGTGGTCTTTCCAAATATTGTTCAATTGAACCATACTGTTCTTGGCCATTCCAATTCTCATCTTTATGTCTTTTGAGCATGTTCCATCGTGTGTCTTGACTGAACCTAAATATTTAAAGTCCTTGACATTTTCTAGAGGGACTTGGTTTAGCATGATCTGGTCCTGTCTAGTGTTATATTTGCCTGCAACATGCATAACCTTTGTCTTCTTTGAATTTAAGTCCAGCCCAGCTGCCTTTCCAACCCGGTCTACCCTGCTCAGGATCCTCCTAGAGCCTGTAATGTTGTCTGCCAGTAATCCTGTGTCATCTGCGTAGTGTAAATTTGACAGGTTTCTACCACCAATATTTACTCCCATGTCTTCTATGTCTGCTTCTCTCATGATATGTTCAGTGTATATGCTGAAGAGATGTGGAGACAGGATGCAACCCTGCCTTACCCCTTTAGTGATGTTAAAAAATTTGCAGTTTTGATTATTCCATCTGATTGTTGCTTTTTGATCATTATATAATGAAGCTATGAGGGAAACCAGATGTCTTGGAAAACCCATTTTGATCATGAAGTGGAAAAGACTTTGGTGAATCACGCTATCAAACGCTTTGCTGTAGTCAATGAAAACGATGAACATCTCTTGGTCTGTGTTTCTAATCTTTTCTATCAATATCTGGAGTACAAACAGCATATCTATTGTTCCCCTGTTTTTCCTATAGCCTGCCTGACAGTCGGATAGCTCTTCCTCTACTTTTGGCTTTAACCTGTTTAAAATTATTATCAGCAGTATTTTACTGGCATGACTGATCAGTGCAATTGTTCTATAATTGTTGCAGTCTTTGACATTTCCACTCTTATGTAACATGACAAATTCTTGGAGCTTCCAGTCTGTAGGCCATTGACAAGTCTTCCATATCTTGCAGCATAAGTGATGCATTACTTTGAGTCCACCATCACCTGAGTGTTTCAACAACTCTCCAGGAATATTGTCAAGACCAGGAGACTTTCTGCATTTTAGATCTTTAATGGCAGATTCAACTTCGCTGAGCAGAGGTTCAGGTTCCATATCTCCAGGGGTCAATTCCAAATTTGGCTCTAAATTATTTTCATGGCCGTCAGGCTTGCCAAAAAGTGATGTGCCATATTCGTTCCACCTATCCAAGACATCATCTGGTTCAGTCAGTGTGTGACCATCCCTGTTGTTGATGCATTGGTTTGTTGCTTTGAAATTTGTTTTTTTCACTTTTTTTATTTGTTTGAAGAGCTCTCTCGACTTCCTGTTTTCGTTGTGTTCATTGATTTTACTGCATTCTTGTGCCAGCCAATTTGCTTTGTCTCTTCTGACTTTACTTTTTATTTCCCTTTTCAGTGCTGAGTATTTTTCCCGCTCTCCCTGCTTTCGAGCTTGACTTTTCTTTTCTGCCAGATCTATCACTTCCTGACTTATGTAGGGCTTAGCTTTTTTCCTTTTCTTTTCTTTTCCTAGTTTTTCTTCAGAGATTTTGGTCAGTGTGTCTTTTATGTCTGTCCAGATTTCATCAGGATATGAGTCATTTTCATCCCAAACTTCAAGTAACTTTAAGAAACGATTACTTGTTTCTGTACTAAATTCTAACGCCAGCTCAGGGTTTTCTAATTTTGATATGTCGAACTTTGGCGTCGATTTGGTTTTAGGCTTCTTCAATATTTTCATTCTTAATTTGGTTGTCACAAGAATGTGATCCGTGTCGCAGTCTGTTCCAGGCTTTGTTTTGCATTGAGGACAGTTGATTTCCAGGATCTGTCAATGATAATATAATCAATCTGATTACGACACCTGTCTCCTGGAGAGATCCATGTGTATCTTCTGCGCAGTGGTTGTTGGAAGAAAGTATTTGTGATGTTCATCTCATTTGCCTGACAAAACAGAGCCAGCATGTCACCTCTCTCATTTCGTTCTCCTAAACCATATGGTCCTATTCCACATTCTGTGTCAGCCCCCTCTCCAACTTTAGCGTTGAAGTCACCCATCACAATGCATATTTCCTTTTTGGGGATTTTGTCTCTGATAGTTTGGAGGTCATTGTAAAAATTTTCTATTTCTTCTTCTGAGCAAGTGGATGTTGGAGCATAGGCTTGAACTATGTTCAAAACAGCATATTTGGTATTTATTTTGACAGTGAGAAATCTGTCATTAATTGGATTATAGCTTTTCAGAGCTCCAGCATGTTTTTTGTCCAGCACAATTGCTACTCCTCTTGAGCCACCTTTTTCGTTTCCACTATATACAACTGTATGCTCTCCTACAGTAAAAAGTCCCTGCCCACTCCATCTAACCTCACAGAGCCCTGTTATGTTCATCTTGCTCCTTTCTAATTCTTTGACTAGTAGGTAGAGCTTTCCTAATTCTAACATAGTCTGTACATTCCATGTCCCTATATTCAAATCCTTTTTTTGCATTTTTTTCTTTTTGTGATTTTGCATTTTTGAGGAGTTTCTACATGTCCGCTTCCAATAACCTCCGTCGGGTAGATGATAGAGTCACGAAATTTATCAATACTTGCATTGCTCACGTACTTGTCTGGTTTGTGGAGTGATCTTTAAATTAGGAACCCAATAGGGTAAGGGAGTTAGAGAGTTCACTGTTTACTTCGCTAGCATGGCTGACAGCGCAGGATGCTGATGGACAGGGTGTGGAATCAAGGGGAAACCAATCCATTTGATTTTGTAATCATGACAGTGTTGATGACAGGACCACACTGTCAATAACAATTGTAAGAACATATCATAGCGCCACCAGCCACAAAGAATTCAGGGACGGGGAGAGGGGGGGATTAGATGAATTTAAATCATTAATGCACTCACACACAAACTGAAACAAACTCAAATGAACACAAACAACATCTACATCCACATACACATCTATACACACCAACAAACATCACCCACCGATATATATATATATATATATATATATATGTATATATATGTATATATATATATATAGATATATATGTATAATTATATACCTATATACATGTATATCTATATGTGTGTGTGTGTCTGTGTGTGTGTGTGTCTGTGTGTGTGTGTGTGTGTCTGTGTGTGTGTCTGTCTGTGTCTGTCTGTCTGTGTCTGTGTGTGTCTGTGTCTGTGCGAGTGTGTCTGTGTCTGTGTGTCTGTGCGTACATACCATACACATTCACATACATATGTGCAAACGCACATGTACTCACGTACACACATACATATACACACACACATACATAACACACATACATATACACATATATACACGTATCATACAAACACATTCATTCACACATACAAACACGCATACATACACATACTCACCCACACATACACACACATATACAAAAAATACACACGTGTACGTACACACACGCACACACACACACGCACACGCACACGCACACGCACACACACACGCGCGCGCGCGCGCGCGCACGCACACACACACACACACACACTCACTCACTCACCAGTCTGTATGCTGATCGTCAATAATCAGCAGAATTTTGCAGCGATCCTTGTTGTAGGGGGGTCTGCCAGAGGCTGAGGATGAAGAAAAGATGCGCTGGCCTATGGAGGTGGCAGGGGAGGTGCGGGAAGGAGAGCTGGGGGCACTAGGGGAGGGACCTTTCCTGGGGTGGGGGGCACAGACCTCTCCGCGTCTTCTAACTCTCCCTGTGAGAATCATAGATAACAATATTAATTAATAGTATCACAGTCAACTGCAGTAGTACGAGTATACTACTACTACTACTACTACCACTACTACTACTACTCTACTACTAGTACTACTACTATAACTACTACCACTACCACTACTACTACTCTACTACCATTGCTTCTACGATGACGACGACGACGATGATGATGATACTACTATTACTACTACTACTACTACTACCATCACCACCTTCACCACCACTACTACTCTACTACCACTGCTACTACTATTACTACTACAACTGATGATGATGATGATGATAATGATGATGATGATGATGATGATACGACTACTACTGCTACTACTACTACTCATGTGCCCTGCCGCATGGCGTTGGCGATCATGGCCCTTTATATGTATCTGTCCCTAATCGCCGCAAGCACATCTTCCACCCTCTCTGTCCTCAGCCACCCTGCAAACCTTTCCAATATTTTCTCCCTGGGTCTACCAGGTGTTCTCTTTACTACTACTGTACTACTACCACTACCACTACCACTAATAATAATAATGATAGTGATAATGATGATGATGGTGATGATGATGATGATGATGATGATGATGATGATGATGATCTTCACCCTCTCTGTCCTCAGCCACGCTGCAAGTCCTTCCAATATTTTCTCCCTGGGTCTATTTGTGTTCTCTTTACTACTACTACTACTACTACTACTACCACTACTACTACTATTACTACTACTACTACTACTAATGACAATAATGATGATAAAATAACAATAACAATAATAATGATGAAAATAATAATGATAATGATGATAATAATAATAATGATAATAATAATAATATAATAGTAAGATGATGATGATGATGACGACGACGACGACGATGATAATGATGATAAATAGATACAATACAAAGTAAAACACCAAACTGACGTATTCATTACCCCATACCTGCAAATCGCCAGAAGAGAAGCGACGCTTCAAGTAGGTCATCCCCGAAGAGAAATTCTCTCTGAAGCTGGAGAAGGACATGGTGATGGTTTGCCGACCTCTCCTTCAACGACAATCTTCAAGCACACAGGGTGACAGAAAGCACCAGCACTAGCACCAGCAGCAACACCAGCAGACGGGGAAGCGTTCAAGCATTTGATTTTTAACCCTTTACAGGCACCAGGCGTCCATTTTGGCTGTTGGCCAGCGAGGGCGTGATACGCTAATCAAGTTCTGTGCTCCGTTTTCAATCATCTACTTTTTTGTGTCGTAAAGTTTTGCTGGTTTGCTTGCTGTTGGTTTTTTGTTTGCTCGCTGTTGCCTGTTTTGGCTGTTGTTGATGTTGATGATGATGTTGTGTGGTGTATGTGTGTCACGTTTACTCGTTTGTGTTTTATTGTCCTTTTTTCTCCCCGATGACAATTTGGTGGCTACAACCGATTCTTATTTCTGCATTTGTTGTTGTTTGGTGTTGTGTCAATGTTGTTATGCACCCCCTCTTCACTGTTTATTAAATCTTCTCCACTTGTCTGTTGTTGATATCTCATGAGAGAGAAATGCAAACTTTTTATTGAATGATGATGGTTTTCTTCTTTTGAGGAGTAATTTTAAAGTTGTTGGGAGTACTTTTGGAGAGTCGAAGGACTCCTGTGATTTTCCCTTTAAATTGTTGTTCTTGTTATTTTTGTTGTTGTTGTTGTTTTTCTTGTTGTTATTGTTCTTGATGTTGTTGTTCTTCTTCTTCTCGTCGTCGGCGTTGTTGTTTTATTGTTGCTGTTTCTGCTATAACTCATCCTTCATAAGCATATTGGTTTTGAACACGTGTTGTTGTGTCTGTTGTTCTCTACGTCCTTCTTCCTTCATTCGAAGCGATGTTCTCTGGTCTTCCCCAGTGTCTTCCTATTTCTTTCTCGTCGGCTGCTTCCTCTTCCTTTCAGCCCTGGACTGACTCCAGTCTGAACAGACCTGCACAGATAAAACGACATGGTCAAGTCATTTTATCAGCAGTGTCTGTTCTTAATTAACACAATGACACTAAAGACAATGATTAAGTAAACACCTGGCTAACTAGATAGATGGATAGACAGATAGATAGATAGATAGTTAGACAGATAAATAGACAGATAGATAGACAGACAGACAGATAGATAGATAGATAGATAGATAGACAGATAGATAGATATATAGGTTGGCAGACAGACAGATAGACAGATAGATAGATAGATAGATAGATAGATAGATAGATAGATAGATAGATAGATAGGAAGTTAGATGGAGAGATAGATAGAGAGAGAGAGATAGGTTGGCAGATAGACAGACAGATAGACAGACAGACAGATAGATAGATAGATAGATAGATCGATAGATAGATAGATAGATAGATTGATAGAGAGAGAGAGAGATAGGTTGGCAGATAGACAGCCAGCCAGACAGACAGACAGATAGATAGATAGATAGATAGATAAAGAGAGAGAGAGAGATAGGTTGGCAGATAGACAGACAGATAGATAGATAGATAGACAGACAGATAGATAGATAGATAGATAGATTGGTAGATAGATAGATAGATAGATAGATAGATAGATAGACAGATAGATAGATAGATAGATAGATAGATAGATAGATAGATAGATAGATAGATAGATAGATAGATAGATAGATAGATAGATAGATAGATAGATAAGGGAACTTCTTTTCATTTAGCAGTACAGAAAACGTTCTGTCACCCTTGCAAAGCAGGTTCTCTTCTTTCAAGTTTGTAAAGTTCAGAACATCCAATAACTTGCAAGAGCATTCAAACCGACAACATTATACAAACATTCACAACAGTAACAAGACATCAGCCAAATAATAACAAAACATCAACCAAACAATGATAAGATAACCAAACAACAAAACATCAACCAAACAATGATAAGATAACCAAACAACAAAACATCAACCAACATTAACAAAACAACAACCAACATTAACAAAACATCAACCAAACAATAACAAAACATCAACCAAACAATAACAAAACATCAGATAAACAGTTTCATCGACATCTAAATCTTGAGATGCAAAAGATGAATAACCTGATCAGAAAACAGCAGTGTACCCATATAATTCATATTTGCAAAGTGTACTTCGCTTCCAGGCACGACTATTGGAAGTTGTAGCTCAATATGATAGGTGACTAGTATCACAAGGAATTTAATCGCTTTCAGTTCTTTTTTGTTTTTCTTTCCATCCCACTTAAAGCACAGTGGGGTACAGTATATGACAAATCAGAATGTACAACAGAATACCATTTTCATCTTCTTCCTTCTTCAATCTGGCTGCCTGCACCCTCATTGGTGATGACATCAGCAGCGAGCTGGAAGTCTTGAAGTGAAGCAATCCAGCGTGACGTTAACTCGTTCATGCCAACAATCCAGGTCTTCCTTGGTCTGCCTCTTGTTTGTGGTTATGTGTTCGTCAAGCTAGCTGGTAAGACTGCATTTGTTCAGATGACGAAGCCAGTTGAATTTTCTGGTGATGTGTGGGATGGTGGACTGGTGTTGCTCCCATCAGTTCTCTGATCTTGGTGTTTCTGATCATACAACGTCTGGTCTTGTTGACGGCACTTGTCAAACGATTCATCTTACAGGTGGTGATTTTGTCTTTTATGGATTTGGTCAGGGTCCAGATCTGGCACCGGCGTGTTGGAGTACGGATGAAAATGAAACTGACGGGTCTGGCATTTGTTTTAATGGCAATGTTGTGGTGTACAGCGTAACTCCTAAAGTACAGTACAATACAGAACGGTACAGCACAGTACAGAATAACATAAAACAAAGTGCTGTAGATTTTTACTACCAATGTGTTTATTTGTTGAACATTTCTGATGCTTACAAAAACAAACAACATACTTATATAATGCAGATCTAGAGACACTTTCTGTCAAAGAATAATTTGTGTTTTGTCTGTTTCTTTGTTTATTTGTTTGTCTTATGGCAACTAAACCGGAAGAACTTGTGATACGTGTCTAGAAAAACGAAGGCAAATTTCCCTGACATTAAACTACTGTGTGAATGAATAATGTTTGATGGATAAAATCTCGTAGTTTGAAGACAACTTTGTGAATACATAATGTTAGAAATATGGAAATATTTTCGAGTTTTAGGGTGAAATCTTGCAAATTTAATACAGTTTCAGACGAATTCCTATATAATGAACGACGAAAACCACGAAGTATTTTGAGTCACATAGCTAAAAAAGATAACAGTAGTACTTTCAGAGCAATACATTACTTTGCATTGAAATCGTCCCTCTGAAAATGGAAATAAAATGGATTTTGACAAAACACGACAATCTTCAGGGAATACAATTGATTCTTTCCTTTCCCGCAGAGAAGTGAGGTTCAGCGTGCCAACAGTTGGAAGCAAACAGATGCCAGGGCCAGGAACCTAGTGCACACAGCAAAACCTTTTTTTTTTTTTTTCTTCTTTTTTTCTTTTTTTTTCTGTGGAATGTTGTTTTCGATTTCCTTTACACACACGTACACAAAACAGAGGGAATGGAACTTCAGACATTCGCAACGAATTCTCTGTCTCTGTCTCTGTCTCTGTCTCTTGTCTCTGTCTCTCTCTCTCTTCTCTGTCTCTGTCTCTGTCTCTCTCTCTCTTCTCTCTGTCTGTCTCTGTCTCTCTGTCTCTGTCTGCCCTGCCCTTGTCTGTCTGTCTGTCTGTCTGTCTTTCTGGCTGGCTGGCTGGCTGGCTGTCTCTCTCTCTTGTTTCTCTCTATGTCTGTGTCTGTGTCTCTTTCTGTCTCTCTGTCTCTGTCTCTCTCGTCTCTCTCTGTCTTCCTTTCTCTCTGTCTCTCTCTCTCCATGTCTCTCTGTCTCTGTCTGTCTGTCTGTCTGTCTGTCTTTCGGGCTGGCTGGCTGGCTGGCTGTCTCTCTCTCTCTCTCTGTCTGTGTCTCTGTCTCTCTCTGTCTCTCTGTCTGTCTTCTCTCTCTCTCTTGTCTCTCTCTCTTGTCTTTCTCTCTCTCTCCATGTCTCTCTGTCTCTGTCTGTCTGTCTGTCTTTCTGCTGGCTGGTGCTGGCTGGCTGTCTCTCTTTCTCTGTTTCTCTCTCTCTGTCTGTGTCTCCGTCTCTCTGTCTCTGTCTGTCTGTCTGTCTGTCTGTCTCTCTCTCTCTCTCTCTCACTCTCTCTCATTTGAAGCCATGAGCATTATTAATCAGAAATCTGATGACATGCGTCTACAAAGCCTTTAAGAGAAGAGAGTTAAATTCTTCTGATGTGTGCCTGTCAAATCTACTTACATGTCCCTGTTGTATCATTGAAGTTTGACTGTGTGTCCTATATTGTATTTATTCCAAAATAATATCTTTTCCAAGAACGACTATGTATTATATTTTGTATTTGTTTAATGTTTATAATGTGTTCACATCACTTCCAATGGGACTTTGGCCTTACTGAATGAATTTCTGATTCCCTCCCTCTCTGCCTCCCTCCCTCTCTCTTTCGCTCTCATGTACGCACTCGCACATATACACATACACACACAAAAATACACACACATATACACACACACTCATACACACACATTCACATAAACACACATACAAACGCACTCACACATACACACGCACTCACACACACAATACACACGCACTCACACACACACACATGAACACACACGCACGTGCCACGTGTACTCTATTGGCCACAAGTACTTAGCACTGAAATTGCATAATACATCATACTGTATCTGGGAGATAATGACACACACACACAGATCGATCACTGACAGAAAAAGACCCAGTATCATCAGTAATGGACATATCGAGCGATTCGATTTCCCCAGTGTTTGTTAGTGTGTCTGCTGTGTGTGAGTCTGTCTGTGTCCGTATTGTTCTTTTGGATGCCAGCATAGACTCAGGTGTATCTCTTCATGACCACGAGTATGTGTGTAGTTGTACATGATTGACTATTTTCACAAACACAAATAAACTCATTAAAACCATCGTCATCATCATGTGTCCTGCCGCACTGCGTTGATGATACATGGCCCTCAGTACGAATCTTACCTTGTCGCTACAAGTATATCTCCCACACTCTCTGTCTTCATCCACTGCACAAGTCCGTCCAATATTTTCTCTCTGGTTCTACCTGGTGCTCTTTCCCCCTAGCTTTTCTGTTGTGACTAGGTGCTCTAATTTCTCTTGCCTTACAAAATGTCTTATAAATGTTCTTGTCTCTTCCTAATCTTCTTCCTTAATGTTCCTCTCGTCTGCCTCCTTCAAGACTGTCTCGTTTGTTTTCTTTGCTGTCCATGGAACTCTTAAGATTCTTCTTAGAAACCACATTTTGGCTGCCTCAATCTTGTTCTGACTTTGTGTGTTGACTGTCTATGCTTCACATCCGTACAACAGTATCAGTTCTATATAACACGGAAGAACTCTCTTCCCTAATAAAACGATATCCATGGCAATTAATTGTGTCTTTATGGCCATCTCAGTAGGCATTCACAGAGAAATAATTATGACTATGTCAATAGACCTTCACAGAGAAATAATCATGACCATCTCAATAAGCCTTCACATAGAAATAATTATGATTATCTCAACAGACTTTCACCGAGAAATAATTATGACATCTCAGTAGGCCTTCACCGAGAAATAATTATGACATCTCAGTAGGCCTTCATAGAGAAATAATTATGACTATCTCAATAGACCTTCACAGAGAAATAATCATGACCATCTCAATAAGCCTTCACAGATAGTAATTATTATGACTATCTTAGTAGGCCTTCACAGAGAATTAATAATGGCTATCTAAGTAGGCCTCACAAAGAAATACTTATGACCATCTCAGTATGCCTTCACAGAGAAATAATTATGACCACCTGATTAGACCTTCACAGAGAAATAATCATGACAATCTCAATAGACCTTCACAGAGAAATAATTATTATGACTATCTCAGTAGACCTTCACCGAGAAATAATTATGACCATCTCGGTAGGCCTTCACAGAGAAATAATTATGATCCCCTGATTAGGCCTTCACAAAGAAATAATTACGACCATCTCAGTAGACCTTCACCGAGAAATAATTGTGACCATCTCAGGCCTTCACAGAGAATTACATGTAATTATGACCGTCTCAGAAGGCCTATACAAAGAAATGATTATGACCATCTCAGTAGACCTATACAAAAAAATAATTATGACCATCTGATTAGGCTTTCACAGAGAAATAATTATGACCATTTCAGTAGGCCTTCACAGAGAAATAATTATGACTATCTCAGCAGACCTTCACAGAGAACTAATTATGACCACCTGATTAGGCCTTCACAGAGAATTAATAATGACTCTCTCAGTAGGCCTTCACAGAGAATTAATAATGACCATCTCAGTAGGCCTTCACAAAGAAATAATTATCAGAGGTAATTGTCGTTTTTCTTCCAAGTAATAGCAATGGGTGGAACAAAAGATGACCAAATTTTTCCTCTGAAAGTAGCGTCCTAGTCTGTTCCTTCCTGCAGTTAGTTTTCTGAAATTGTTGTTACCATGGCAACAATGCCCTTCATTTGTCTCTCATTCACGTCACTGAGTTCAGGAAGCGGACAAGAGAGAGAGAGAGTGAGTGAGTGAGTGAGTGAGTGAGTGAGAGAGAGAGTGTGTGTGTGTGAGAGAGAGACAGACAGACAGACAGACAGACATACAGAGAGACAGAGACAGTGAGAGAGAGTGAGAGAGAGAGAGAAAGAGAGAGCAGACAGACGGACAGACAGATAGACAGACAGAGACAAAGAGAGAGGGGGGGGGGAGTTCAGCCTTCAGAATACTATATTACTCAATTCAATACACACAGTAGTAGTAGTAGTAGTAGTAGTAATAGTAGTAGTAGCAGTAGTAGTAATAGTAGTAGTAGCAGAGAGAGAGAGACAAAGAGAAATAGAGACAAAGACAGAGACGGACAGATAGTAGAGAGACAGACAGACAAACAGACAGAGACAGGGTGACAGAGAGACAGAGAGACAGAGAGACAGAGACAGAAAGACAGAAAGACTCACAGTGTTTTCAGACTTCAGACTTCAGAACACTTCATAAGTCAAGGATAGTGGCATTAGGCGCCATTGGACCTATCTCACAGCTAGTCCCTGCTACTCTGCACTCACTGTATCAGCATGTTGAAAGAGATGAACTACTACACATACATTTGAAGCAAGTTATAAAAATTCATTGTAACAAAGTGAGAGGTGGACGGAGAGAGAGAGAGAGAGAGAGAGAGAGAGAGAGCGAGAAGAGACAGATAGGGAGAAAGAGAGAGAGAGAGTGAGAGAGAAAAAGAGAAAGAGAGAAAGAAAGAAAGAGAGAAAGACAATATTACTATTAATAATGAAATAATAATAATAACTACTACAACTAATAGTAACAACAACAACAATAATAATAATAGTAACAATAACAAACATGTGTGTCTTTCTGTATGTCTGCCTGTCTATCTATATGCTTGTGAGTTTTCTATATGTCTGTGTGTGTGAGTGTGTGTGTGTATGTGTGTGTGTGTGTGTGTGTGTGTGTGTGTGTGTGTCTGTCTGTCTGTCTGTCTGTCAGGTGAGTGAGGGATGGACAGTTGTCAAGGTCAGTCCCAAGGGCGTGAACAAGACCTTGAAGTTACACGGCATCGATCCTTGTCACACCTTGTAGTCATCCACTGACCGTCCGGCAACTCTCCCAGCAGACGTAGGATGGCATCAACGGACAGATATAGGAGGGAACAAGGGATGGAGAAAGACAGTAATTGACTGATCACCTCACTGCTCTGTCAGCAGTGACCCGTACATGTGACAGGGCAAAGGTCATGACCTCCCCAGGTAACGAACTGCATCCCTCCACCACTACCCCACCCCACCCATACCCACCCACACATACATTTGAATAACTTCCTGATTGGCAGTTAAACATGTCTAGCACGTGCATTATATCATTGACAGTTAAACATATCTAGCACGTGCACTACAAATTGACAGTTAAACATGTCTAGCACGTATGTTATATTATTGACAGTTAAAACATGTCTAGCACGTGCATTATATTATTAATAATTAAAACATGTCTAGCACGTGCATTATATTATTGACAGTTAAACATGTCTAGCACTTGCATTATATCATTGACAGTTAAAACATGTCTAGCACTGCACTGTAAATTGGCCGTTAAACATGTCTAGCACGTGCATTATATTATTGACAGTTAAACATGTCTAGCACGTGCATTATATTATTGACAGTTAAACATGTCTGGCACTTATGTTATATTATTGACAGTTAAACATGTCTAGCACGTATGTTATGTTATTGACAGTTAAACATGTCTAGCACATATGTTATATTATTGACAGTTAAACATGTCTAGCACGTATGCTATATTATTGACAGTTAAACATGTCTAGCACGTATGTTATATTATTGACAGTTAAACATGTCTAGCACTTATGTTATATTATTGACAATTAAACATGTCTAGCACTTATGTTATATTATTGACAGTCAAACATGTCTAGCACGTATGTTATATTGTTGACAGTTAAACATGTCTAGCACGTATGTTATATTATTGACAGTTAAACATGTCTGGCACTTATGTTATATTACTGACAGTTAAACATGTCTAGCACGTATGTTATATTATTGACAGTTAAACATGTCTACCACATATGTTATATTATTGACAGTTAAACATATCTAGCACGTATGTTATATTATTGACAGTTAAACATGTCTAGCACGTATGTTATATTATTGACAGTTAAACATGTCTAGCACATATGTTATATTATTGACAGTTAAACATGTCTAGCACGTATGTTATATTATTGACAGTTAAACATGTCTAGCCCGTGCATTATATTATTGATAATTAAAACATGTCTAGCACGTGCATTATATTATTGACAGTTAAAACATGTCTAGCACTGCACTGTAAATTGGCCGTTAAACATGTCTAGCACGTGCATTATATTATTGACAGTTAAACATGTCTAGCACGTATGTTATATTATTGACAGTTAAACATGTCTAGCACTTATGTTATATTATTGACAGTTAAACATGTCTAGCACATATGTTATATTATTGACAGTTAAACATGTCTAGCACATATGTTATATTATTGACAGTAAAACATGTCTAGCACATATGTTAGGCTATATTATTGACAGTTAAACATGTCTAGCACGTATGTTATATTATTGACAGTTAAACATGTCTAGCACGTATGTTATATTATTGACAGTTAAACATGTCTAGCACGTATGTTATATTATTGACAGTTAAACATGTCTAGCACGTATGTTATATTATTGACAGTTAAACATGTCTAGCACGTATGTTATATTATTGACAGTTAAACATGTCTAGCCCGTGCATTATATTATTGATAATTAAAACATGTCTAGCACGTGCATTATATTATTGACAGTTAAAACATGTCTAGCACTGCACTGTAAATTGGCCGTTAAACATGTCTAGCACGTGCATTATATTATTGACAGTTAAACATGTCTAGCACGTATGTTATATTATTGACAGTTAAACATGTCTAGCACTTATGTTATATTATTGACAGTTAAACATGTCTAGCACGTGCATTATATTATTGACAGTAAAACATGTCTAGCACTTGAATTATATTATTGACAGTTAAACGTGTCTAGCAGGTACACTACACATTGGCTGTTAAACATGTCTGACACGTACTCCACATATAATAGCAATGAAGGTGATAACGACGCCTGTTCGGGCATCCTAGAAGTGTGTGCTCTTGTTGCTAAGCACTGCCAATTGCAGGAGAACCAAGCGCTGAATGTGTAAATTATGGCAGCATTTATATTGACGAATATGGATGACTGAATCCCAGCGCTAAATGTGTACGTTATGGCAGCATTTAGACTGATGAGCGAAGCCAGTAGAAATACAAGAAGGCAGTAAGCCGACAGTGACCACACCAATACGTTCCACTGTGTACTGCGTTTCCACTACCAGTGTGTTTGCTGGTGGTGCTGGGTAGGTGGACACATGATAGCACAAGGTCAAGACTTGACCTTTTTGATCCCAAAGACTCAGCCCATTAATTCACTTTAACCCATTGGTTGTCAGGCTGGGAGTCAAAAGGTTAAACATTCATATGTATTATGCACAAGGTTTGAGTGTGACAGATGAGTGTGCCATTTCTAAATGGTAAAAATGATAGTAATGATAACAGGTCGAGCCATTCTAACTGTCTCCAGTTGCATACAAAATATTGAAGAGAATACATATTTTGTTTTTCTCAATGTTACTGTGACCTTGGAAAAAGTATCAGATGAAATAACTGTTGACATGAAGCAAGGACAATAGAACAGTCATCATCATGTGCCCTGCCACATGGCAATGGCGACTATGGCCTTCCATATGGATCTATCCTTTGTCACTGCAAGTACTTCTCCCACCCTGTCTTCATCCACTCTGCAAATCCGTCCAGTATTTTCTCCCTGGTGCTCATTTTCACTCCAACTTTCCTGTTGTGACCAGGTGTTCTAATTTCTCTTGCCTCATAAAATGTCTTATAAATGTTGCTTGTCTTTTCCTGATCTTCATTGATGTTCTTTTTGTGCCTGCCTCCAAGACTGTCTGTTTGATTTCTTTACTGTCCATGGAATTCCTAACATTCTTCTTAGAAACCACATTTCAACTGCCTCAGTCTAGTTCTGACTTTGCGACTTGACTATCCACGCTTCACATCCGTACGACAATATCGGTTCTATATAACACTGAAGAACTCTCTTCCTGATGTTAATGATAGGCATTTGTTGGTAAGAACGCCTTTCATTTAAATAAAATAGTAGACATTCAAAACAGAATGTAAATGTTGTCAGAAGTTCTTGAGGAATTGTCGTTTGCACGCCTTCCTAAAAAAAAGCGCCGACTTTAGGCATTTTTTATTTTGTTTTGTTTTGTTCATAAGACCTTGACCTAGGCTCCATTATTTCCAAACGTACGTATATGCGACAGATGTAAATATGTTGTTGAAACATTTTTGTCACACGCCTTTTTCTCATGGTCAACGAAAAAATCTCCTCTTTGAAATTTACAAAAAATTGGGGGATTGAATACTATGAATAATCGATATCATAATACTGACCATGGTAACAACGATAATGAGGAAGTAATGGGGATGATGATGATGACGATGATGATGATGATGATGACTGATGACTGATGATGATGACGATGATGATGATGATGATGATGATGATGATATCTTTCCCCATACACATGCTCCCACGAATTACTTGCACATTTACAGGATGCATTTAGGCAATACAGACACACATCATGGTGCAAAATACTAGCATAGATGTGTAAACTTTTCAAACGTACGCGTAATGTTTTGTTGTCCTCGTTAACTTCTCACAGAGAGAGAGAGACAGACAGAGAGAGACAGAGACAGAGAGAGAAATGAAGCCAGAGTGGTAAAGGTTACTGTGAACTTTTACATCTTCCAAATGTTAGTCTTTTGATTCCCGCACCCTATCCAACCAACTGCAAAAACTTAACCCTTTGACTCCCTTAAGCTATCCACCAGCGTCCTGCAGGAGCTGATGGATAGGGTGAGGAAGTCAAAAGGTTAAGTTTTTGCATTGCTAGTATGGTTGACAATGCAGAATGCTGGTGGACAGGGTGCGGGAGTCAAAGGGTTAAAGGGTCAAACAAAAGTTCTGGTGTCATGGCAAAAAGAGTATTTTACTCCGGCTAAGATTTCGCTTTGGAAGGACGGTCGAATCACTCTCTCTCTCTCTGTCTCTGTCTCTCTCTCTCTCTCTATCTCTCTTTCTCTCTCTCTCTCTCTCTGTGTCTCTCTTTCTGTCTCTCTCTCTGTCTCTCTCTCTCTGTCTCTATCTCTTTCTCTCTCTCTCTGTCTCTCTCTCTCTCTCTATCTCTCTGTACATAGGAATTGATATACCTGTTTCAGTAGATCTATCATGATGACACACGAATGTGACTGAATGCACTGATTTGTCACCCTCAACTAAAACGTGTCAGTATCCTTGGCATCAATCAGTATTTAATATCACAAACTCTAGCTCATACACATGCTCTCTCTGTCTCTCTTTGTCTCTCTGTCTCTGGTTCTGTCTCTGTCTCTGTCTCTCTCTGTCTCTGTCTCTGCCTCTCTCTGTGTCTCTCTCTCTCTGTCTCTCTCTCTCTGTGCAGGTTTGAGAGAAAGACAGACAGACAGAAAGGCAGACAGAGAGAGAGAGAGAAAGAACAGTATTTTTAATATTATAGTCACTAGTGTACTGGCCAACTTAATATACCTGCTATTATTGATCTACATGTATTCAGACAGCAGAAAAACAGAACATAACCAAAACATAATACAACACATACAAAGTAGACAGAACATCAGAGAGAGAGACGGAGGGAGGCAGGGTTGGGGTGGATGGGAAGTTCTGTATTACGAAGAGACACAGAGTGGGGGAGGGAGGCAAAAAATCATAGCCATGATTGTATTCTGTCATCTTTCAATAATTTTCACCTGACCCTACCCCAACCTTGCGTGATCATGATTATTTATGAAAGGAAACTGCCAAAAGAAAAAAAGAGAGAGAGAGAGAAAGAGAGAGAGAAAGAGAGAGAGAGACAGACAGACAGACAGACAGACAGAGAGGGACAGAGAGACAGAGAGAGACAGAGACAGAGTGAGACAGAGAAAGAGAGACAGAGAGACAGACGGAGAGAGACAGACAGAAACAGAGACAGAGACAGACAGACAGACAGAGAGATGGACAGACAGAGACAGACACAGAGACAGAGAGATAGACAGAGACAGACAGACAGAGAAAGACAATGAGAGAGGGAGACAGAGACAGACAGAAACAGAGAGAGGAGAGAATGAGTGAAATCACTGACAAGAAGAGAAAAAGTGAGAAAGTGTGAGAGAGACACAGGGAAAGATTGAGGAGAAGAGAAAAGAGAGAGAGGAAGACAGGCAGACAGACAGAGACACACACATAGAAAGAGAGAGACACACAGAGAGAGACAGAGAGAAAGAGACACAGAGAGAGAGAGAACAAAATTAATGAAATTATCAACCAGAGGCCAAGGAGAGTGGGAGTGATCATGAATAAATGATCAGCCAACTGGCTAGAGACAGCATTGATTATAGATGTTCTAGATGGCATTGTGCTATAAAGCTATAGATGGTATTGTGCTATAGAGCTATAGATGGCATTGTGCTATAAAGCTATAGATGGTATTGTGCTATAGAGCTATAGATGGTATTGTGCTATAGAGCTATAGATGGTATTGTGCTATAAAGCTATAGATGGTATTGTGCTATAGAGCTATAGATGGTATTGTGCTATAGAGCTATAGATGGTATTGTGCTATAGAGCTATAGATGGTATTGTGCTATAGAGCTATAGATGGCATTGTGCTATAGAGCTATAGATGGTACTGTGCTATAGAGCTATAGATGGTATTGTGCTATAGAGCTATAGATGGTATTGTGCTATAGAGCTATAGATGGTATTGTGCTATAGAGCTATAGATGGTATTGTGCTATAGAGCTATAGATGGTATTGTGCTATAGAGCTATAGATGGTATCTGTGACTATAGATGCTATTAGAGGATTGTGCTATAGAGCTATAGATGGTATTGTGCTATAGAGCTATAGATGGTATTGTGCTATAGAGCTATAGATGGTATTGTGCTATAGAGCTATAGATGGTAGTGCTATAGAGCTATAGATGTATGTGCTATAGAGCTATAGATGGTATTGTGCTATAGAGCTATAGATGGTATTGTGCTATAAAGCTATAGATTGAGTATGTGTGGCTATAGAGCTATAGATGGTATTGTGCTATAGAGCTATAGATGGTATTGTGCTATAAGCTATAGATGGCATTGTGCTATAGAGCTATAGATGGTATTGTGCTATAGAGCTATAGATGGTATTGTGCTATAGAGCTATAGATGGTATTGTGCTATAGAGCTATGATGATTGTGCTATAGAGCTATAGATGGTATTGTGCTATAGAGCTATAGATGGTATTGTGCTATAGAGCTATAGATGGTATTGTGCTATAAGCTATAGATGGTATTGTGCTATAGAGCTATAGATGGTATTGTGCTATAAAGCTATAGATGGTATTGTGCTATAGAGCTATAGATGGTATGTGCTATAGAGCTATAGATGGTATTGTGCTATAGAGCTATAGATGGTATTGTGCTATAGAGCTATAGATGGTATTGTGCTATAGAGCTATAGATGGTATTGTGCTATAGAGCTATAGATGGTATTGTGCTATAAGCTATAGATGGCATTGTGCTATAGAGCTATAGATGGTATTGTGCTATAATAGATGGTTGTGCTATAGAGCTATAGATGGTATGTGCTATAGAGCTATAGATGGTATTGTGCTATAGAGCTATAGTATGGTATATTGTGCTATAGAGCTATAGATGGTATTGTGCTATAGAGCTTAGATGGATGTGCTATAGAGCTATAGATGGTATTGTGCTATAAGCTATAGATGGTATTGTGCTATAGAGCTATAGATGGTATTGTGCTATAGAGCTATAGATGGTATTGTAGACTATAGATGCTATAGATGTGGTATTGTGCTATAGAGCTATAGATGGTATTGTGTATAGAGCTATAGATGGTATTGTGCTATAAGCATAGATGGTATTGTGCTATAGAGCTATAGATGGTATTGTGATATAGAGCTATAGATGGTATTGTGCTATAGAGCTATAGATGGTATTGTATATAGAGCTATAGATGGATTGTGCTATAGAGCTATAGATGTATTGTGCTATAGAGCTATAGATGGCTTATAAGCTATAGTATGGTATTGTTGATATAAGAGCTATAGATGGTATTGTGCTATAGAGCTATAGATGGTATTGTGATATAGATGGATGTGCTATAGAGCTATAGATGGTATTGTGCTATAGAGCTATAGATGGCATTGTGCTATAGAGCTATAGATGGTATTGTGTATAGAGCTATAGATGGTATTGTGCTATAGAGCTATAGATGGTATTGTGTATAGAGCTATAGATTGTATTGTGATATAGATGGTATTGTGCTATAGAGCTATAGATGGTATTGTGCTATAGAGCTATAGATGGTATTGTGCTATAGAGCTATAGATGGTATTGTGTATAGAGCTATAGATGGTATTGTGATATAGATGGTATTGTGCTATAGAGCTATAGATGGTATTGGATGTTGATGTGTGTATAGCATATGTATTAAGAGTAAAGGTATTGTGTATAGCTATAGATGGATTGTGCTATAGAGTTAAGAGTATGTGATATAGCTATAGTGGTATTTGTGAGTTTAGAGGTTGGTATAGATATAGTGGTATTGTGATATGAGTATGGTATGAGCTATAGATGTATTGTGCTATAGAGCATAGATGGCATTATGATATAGAGCTATAGATGGTATTGTGATATAGCTATAGATGGTATGTGCTACAGAGTTATAGAGGTATTGTGATATAGAGCATAGATGGTATTGTGCTAAAGATTTGGGTACAGATAGTGGTTGTGATATAGAGCTATAGTTGTATTGTGATATAGAGCTATAATGGCATTTATAGCTATGTATATGAGCTATATATGGTATTGGTTGATATGAGCTATAGATGGTATTGTGCTAAAGATTCTACAGATAGTGTTGTGATATAGAGCTATAGATTGTATTGTGATATAGAGCTATATATGGCATTATGATATAGAGCTAATATATGTATTGTGCTATAGAGTATAGAGGTATTGTGTATAGAGCTATAGATGGTATTGTGATATAGAGCTATAGATGGTATTGTGATATAGAGATGGTATTGTGCTATAGAGCTATAGATGGTATTGTGATAAGAGTTATAGATGGTATTGTGTATAGCTATAGATGGTATTGTGTATAAGAGTTATAGATGGTATTGTGATATAGCTATAGTTTATAGTGGTATTGTGCTTATAGAGTGTATAGAGTTATAGTATGTGATATAGAGCTATAGCTGGAATTGTGATTATGAGCTATAGATTGTATTGTGATATAGAGCTATAGATGGCATTATGATATAGAGCTATAGATGGTATTGTGATATAGCTATAGATGGTACTGTGCTACAGAGTTATAGAGGTATTGTGATATAGAGCGATAGATGGTATTGTGCTAAAGATGCTACAGATAGTGTTGTGATATAGAGCTATAGATTGTATTGTGATATAGAGCTATATATGGCATTATGATATAGAGCTATATATGGTATTGTGATATAGAGCTATAGATGGTATTGTGCTAAAGATTCTACAGATAGTGTTGTGATATAGAGCTATAGATTGTATTGTGACATAGAGCTATAGATGCCATCAGTAGTCACATAGACCTATACATGGAAGCTATAACCTAGATGTTTTACCCTGCAAACACACGGCCTATAATGACCTTAGCATCAATTCCCTTTATTTTCTTTTTATTAATGCCTCTATACGTTGAAATAACATAGAGGCAAGTGAAAGGTTACACACATACACACACACACACACACACACACACACACACACACACACACACACACACACACACACACACACACACACACACACACACACACACACACACACACACAGGTGTATGTGTATATATATATATAGAGAGAGAGAGGTAGATAGATAGATAGATAGATAAATAGATAGATAGATAGGTAAATAGATAGATAGATAGATAAATAGATAGATAGATAGATAGATAGGTAGATAGGTAGGTAGTAGATAGATAGATGTAGATAGATAGATAGATAGATAGATAGGTAGATAGATAGATAGATAGATAGATTGATAGATAGATAGATAGATAGATAGATAGATAGATAGATTGATTGATAGATAGATAGATAGACATGGGACTACTGCCTTCTAGTGTACCCCACACTCATACCATCAAATTCCAACACGCCACTCTTACTTGCTTGAGTGCCTGCGTGCACCCGTGCGTGCACACACACACACACACACACACACACACACACACACACACACACACACACACACACACTTTCTCTCTCTCTCTCTCTCTCTCTGTCACACACACACACACACTTTCTCTCTCTCTCTCTGTCTCACACATCCACACACACACACACACACACACACACACACACAACACACACACACACACACTCTCTCTCTCTCTCTCTCTTTCTTTCTCATTTGCATTTAAGCGCGTGGACGGTCCCTCACACGCGAGCACTCTCAGACACACGCAGAGCAAGAGTAATAGAGAGGGGGGAAGGGAGAGGGGGGATCTACAGCTGGAGAAAGAAGCCATAGATTGGAGGCAAAGAATCCATAACAATACACAGTCAGCGTTCGCTTTCAGTTTCTCAAGATGATGTCTCTGCGCTCGGAATGAATTCCATATGCACCGATGTCACAGGTGCCATGTGATGGAGAAGATCCAGAATGATCATGGCACAAGCCTTACGCCTGCACATAAACCCATGAGCTGGCCAATTCCTGAGGTCCTAACTAGCCTCTGGGGTTTGTATCTTATACTTGTATACTATGTGTCCCATCCAATCCCAGCTTTCAGTAATGTTTTACTCGCTGCGCATTACGACTTCCATCAGTAAGTGCTTCAGGTACACCATAGGCACAAGCTCGCAGACACAATATCAAATGCCAACTTGTTGGAAAGAACAATCCAAATTCCCATCAACAAGGAATGAAAAAAGAAAGACAGAAAAGGAACTGGATGGGACACACATTTGCAAACGTCAGAACAACATCTCAGAACAAGCACTAGAGGGTCACTGACTGTATATGAATCTGGACTGAACGATTCTTGTCGTTAGTAGGGGGCAAAGAAAACAAACGAGACAGTCTTGATGGAGGCAGACACAAGTAGATCATTCATAAGGAAGATTAGGAAAAGACGGGCAACATGTATAGGCCATTTTATGAGGAAAGGGGAATTGGAACACCTGGTCACAACGGGAAAGCTGGAGGGGAAGAGAGCATCAGGTAGACCCAGGGAGAAAATGCTAGACGGACTTGCGGAGTGGCTGAAGACAAGGAGGGTGGAGGAGATGCTTGGGGCAACAAGAGATAGAGACAGATGGAAGTCCATAATCGCCAACGCCATGCGGCAAGGCACCTGATGATGAGAAAGGGGCTCAGCAGACAGTGTCCTTAGTAAGTCGTATCACAACAGGCACTCTTGAATTTCTTACAGGTGACCCGGCAGCAGTATCAGTCTCCTTTAGTGTGTGTCCACACGGCGACTTGACATCGCTGATTCCCATAAGCTTCCTGGCACCGGGAATGAAAGAAGTCGAAGTTGGCGGCGTGTATCGAGGAACAAAAACAAAGGGCATGGGACCAACGCCACTGGACAGTGTATGTGAAGCGTGGACGATCAACAACTAAAGTCAGAACAAGGTTGAGGCAGCTGGAAAGTGGTTTCTAAGAAGAATGTTAAGAGTTCCAAGGCTACCAAAGAAAACAAACGAGACAGCCTTCAAATAGGCGAACACAAAAAGAACGTTAATTAAGAAGATTAGGAAAGGCAAACAACACTTATAGGACATTTTATGAGGCAAGAGACATTTGAGCACCTAGTCATAACAGGAAGCTGGAGGGGAAAACAGCACCAGGCAGACCCAGGGAGAAAATATTGGACGGATCTGATTATTATGGAATGGATGAAGACAGAGAAGGTGGGAGATGTACATGGACATGTACTTGCAGCGACAAAAGATAGATTCGTATGGAGGGCCATGATCGCCGACATCATGTGGCAAGGCATATTATGATGATGATGGTAAGAAAGCGGAGCAGAAGACAGGGAGGGAGAACAGTGGCAGAATGGTTCGGACTTTCGCCTGGCAATAACTAACTCCAGATTCCAGGGTTCGCTCCCCGTAGAGGCCTCGACTTTTCTCCTCAGCTTGACCAGAAAATCGAACTGAACGTCTAGTCCTTCGGAAGGGGACGAATATCGAGTCGGACCCGTGTGCCTTCTAGCTGCGCACGCTAAAGATCCCGCGGCAGTTTAAAATCGTGAAGAGCAGGACATTGCCCAGCTGCCTTGGTAAAAAAAACATTGGAGAGATGGGTTGATTTCCCAGGTCACGCCCCTTGAAGACCAAAGAGCCCTCTTGCCTTTCTGAAGTCTTGGTGAAAAGAATGTACACATGAATCTGAATCTGAAGCGAGGGAGAGGGGATGGGCACCGCCATCATAACGCTGGCCCGGGAAAAGTTGAGGTCTCTGCCACCTCACTCCCCTACGACATCAGAGTTGTGGAACTATCTAGGTACGACCTCAGGACCTGGCCAGCTCGTGGGTTTATGTGCAGGCTTAAGGCTTGTGCCGTGATCATTCTGGATCCTCTCCATCACACGGCACCTGTGACGATAGTGCATATGGAATTCATTCCGAGCGCGGAGACATCTTGAGAAACTGAAATAGAAACTGAAAGAAGACGGTTTAGAAAAAGAAAAGCACTAGAGTGGGGCCCCCAAAATGAAAAATGGGCAGACCAAAGCAGGCATGATGAAGAGGCATGAAACAACAAGATAAAGGCAGTTGGATAGACATGGGCCCAGTTGAACACGACGATCCAGAGCCCAGTCAGCAGGAGGAGTGCTGTCCTTTATTTACTCTTATTTAAAGCCCAGCCGACTACACAGAGCCATATCAGGGCTATAACCATTTCAAAACGTGCACAACATCTGGCTGGGAAAAGGAAAAGCTGGAAAACAACACTAAGTGCATTTATCAATGCATGCGTGCACATTATGTACGGATGTGCCCCTGGAGTTGACTACTTTGTCCAATTTATCCCCGAATACAAACTGAACATAACTAAGGACACTAAGGCATACTTAACCCTTTGACTCCTGCACCCTGTACACCGGTATCCTGCATCGTCAACCATGCTAGCAAAGCTATCTCTTGACCCTTTGACCCCCTCACCCTAACCACCAGGTTCCTGCAGGAAACTGGTGGATAGGGTGATGGAGACAATGATTTCAGTTTTTGCAGTTGGTGGATGGGGTTGAAATGGTCTGATAGAAATGGTTCAAATTATCTAAAATTGCTTCTATCACGACCCCAAGTTCCTCACCAAGGGGCCTTCAGGAATAATTCGAGTCAGTCAGAGAGAGACAGAGAGAGGCAGAGGCAGAGACAGAGACAGAGAGAGGCAGAGACAGAGACAGAGAGAGGCAGAGACAAGAACAGAGAGAGGCAGAGACAGAGACAGAGAGAGGCAGAGACAAGAACAGAGAGAGGCAGAGACAAGAACAGAGAGAGGCAGAGACAGAGGGAGGATGACGGGTTGGGTCAGGGGATCACAGTGCCCTGGTCCCTTCATGTCTTCCCCCTCCCAGTTTGCGTGTGCTTTGTGCCCTGGGGATTTGGGCGTTGTTGGTGATTGGTGAATGATGGGAGTGTGTATCTTGGCTTGATTCTTTAATCAAGATTTCGCGTCTTATTGATATATGGATAGATAGATAGATAGATAGATAGAAGTAGATAGATAGATAGATAGATGATAGATAGATAGATAGATAGATATAATTTTATTTTTTTTATACATAGATACATAGATACATAGATAGATACATAGATAGATACATAGATAGATACATAGATAGATACATAGATAGATACATAGATAGATACATAGATAGATACATAGATAGACAGTAGTAGTAGTAGTTGTAGTAGTTGTTGTAGTAGTAGTAGTAGTAGTAGTAGTAGTGTTATTGTTATAATTACTATTATTATTATTTTTATTTGTTTCTATTTTCAGAATATTGATATGATCCTGATGATGCCATTTACTGGCAAAAATTACGCACTGCAGCGATAATTCGAAGAATCATCGTTCGCTCACACCAGCAACGTATTATTATTATTATCATTATTATTATTATTATTATTATTATTACTATTATTATTATATTATCATCATCATCATCATCATTATTACATGTATTATTGTTACTATTATTAATTTTTACCTGGCAGATTCCTTGAGCCTGTGCAGTGGCGAAGTCATAAAGTGGGGGTGGGGGGACACTGCCTATAAAACACAAAGCTGACAACTCAAAGAATGGTCGTTGATGAAAGATGGAAAGCGAACAGGTCAGATTTTATTTTGCCTTCAGGGATTAAACTCAAAACATCAGCAGATCTCCAATCCACAGCTCTGTCCACTGAAATTGTTTCCATGGACCGGGAATTGGAATTCGGTCACCAGACTGGGAGGTAAATAATCTAATGTTAGACCACTGATACTTAAATTTGATTCTCTGTCTCTGTCTCTGTCTCTGTCTCTGTCTCTGTCTCTGTCTGTCTCTCTCTTCTCTCTCGCGCTCTCTCTCTATCTCATTCTCTTTCTATCTATCTATCTATCTATCTATCTATCTATCCATCTGTCTGTCTGTCTATCTCTGTGTCTCTGTCTCTGTCTCTCTCTCTCTCTCTCTCTGTCTTTCTCTGTCTGTCTCTCTTTGTCTCTCTCTCTCTCTGTCTCTGTCTCTGTTTTTTTCTCTCTGTCTCTCTGTCTCTGTCTCTGTCTCTCTCTCTCCCTTTCCCCCGTCCCCCCATTTTGTGAATAGACATAAATCAATAGGTTCTACCAGCTGTCACTTACGCTTCAGCTCACTTCACCTTCATCTCTCGTATAGGTAACCGTCTCTGACTGGGAAATAATCTATGGTGGAAGGGAGTGATCGGGTGAGAGACAGAGGACAGAAGGAAGGAGGGAGAGAGGAGAGAGGGTGATGATGGAGGGTGAGGTGGAGGGAGAATGGAGATACAGGCATTCAAACTGACGTATAAAGGAAACCCAAATAGGTTTGATACGAACATTCAATGTAGAGACATCACATATAATTTACCAGTCCTCTTTTTTTTTCTTTTTATTATTTCTTTTTTTTTGGGGGGGGGAGGGGGTTGTGAGCTGAGCTGATTACATTCCACTGTGTTGTTGCTACATTGTTGTTTGGTCTATCTCTTTGGTGAGCGTGCTTTGCAGGGTATTTTCCTGTTTCCACGAGTCATTGGTCATTGGTCTGCTTCGTTTGACCTTTCTTACTTCTTGTCTTTCTGCCTGCCTGTCTTTCTTTCTTATTCTTCCTTTTCGTGCGTCTGTAGATGAAATGCTGTGACTTTCTCTGTTTTGATGATAGTCCATTTGTTAAGCAGGCTGCCAGTAAGGTTCTCTTCTTGTATCTGTCTAAAAAATTATGAGATAAGTAGGCTACCAGTAAGATTCTTTCTTGTATCTGTCTCAAAAACCGTTAATTAAGTAGGCTACCAGTAAGGTTCTGTTCTTGTATTTGTCAATACTTCTGGCTGTCTCCATCTCACTTTTTCATTTCTTCTCACTTTTTATCTCAGAGGAGTTCCCATCTGTCTGTCTTCATTAATGTATCCGAATGTGTATCTGTATCTCTATATATCTTCATTTATCTCTCTGTATGTGTATCGGTGTCTGTATATCTTCATTTATCTCTCTATATGTGTATCGGTGTCTGTATATCTTCATTTATCTCTCCGTATGTTGTATCTGTGTCTCTATATATCTTCATTAATCTATCCGTGTGTGTATTTGTGTCTCTGTATAATTATCTTCATTATTCTCTCCGTATGTGTATCTGTATCCTGTATATCTTCATTATTCTCTCCGTATGTGTATCTGTGTCTCTGTATATCTTCATTATTCTCTCCGTATGTGTATCTGTGTCTCTGTATATCTTCATTGATCACTCCGTATGTGTATCTGTATCGCTATATATCTTCATTGATCTCTCCGTATGTGTATCTGTGTCTCTGTATATCTTCATTGATCACTCCGTATGTGTATCTGTGTCTCTGTATATCTTCATTGATCTCTCCGTATGTGTATTTGTGTCTCTGTATATCTTCATTGATCACTCCGTATGTGTATCTGTGTCTTATATATCTTCATTGATCTCTCCGTATGTGTATTGTGTCTTGATTCTTCATTGATCTCTCCGTATGTGTATCTGTGTCTCTGTATATCTTCATTGATCACTCGTATGGCATCTGTGTCTCTGTATATCTTCATTGATCTCTCCGTAGTGTATTTGTGTCTCTGTATATCTTCGTTGATCTCTCCGTATGTGTATCTGTGTTCTATATATCTTCATTGATCATCCGTATGTGTATCTGTGTCTCTGTATATCTTCATTGATCTCTCCGTATGTGTATCTGTGTCTCTGTATATCTTCATGATCACTCCGTATGTGCTCTGTGTCTCTGTATATCTTCATTGATCTCTCCGTATGTGTATTTGTGTCTCTGTATATCTTCGTTGATCTCTCCGTATGTGTATCAGTGTCTCTGTATATCTTCATTGATCTCTCCGTGTGCGTATTGGTATCTCTGTACACCCACCAACCTGTCTACCTTTTATTTTATCTATCAGTTCATCTTCTATCTATCAACATGTTCCACCCCTGCACTTACACTCACCCACCCGCTTAACCACCTCAACCAGTCCGTCATTAGAAACAGTCCCAGAAAACATTGTGACCTAAATTATGACGCGTATTTCCTGTCCGGGGGCGAGGATTAATGAAAGGACACACGATACACTGACACCGCTTCAGAATGGGCCATTGATGGTGCTTATTCGTATTAGGAACAGACAGAAAGACAGACAGACACACAAATAGACACACAGATACTAACACACAGAGACAGAAAAGAAACAGATAGACAGACATACACACACACACCCACACACACACACACACACACACACACAACACACACACAAACACAGAGAGAGAGAGAGAGAGAGAGAGAGATACTGACACACAGCCTGACACCAAGATAGAAATGAAACAGATAGAAAAACAGACAAATAGATACACAGTTACTAACACACAGTCTGAAACACTGACAGAAGAGAGACAGACAGACAGACAGACAAACAGCAGACAGACAGACTTACACACACTAACACACAGCCTGACACACAGACAGGAAAGAAACAGACAGACAGACAGACAGGCACACACACAACACACACACACACACACACACACACACACACACACACACACACACACACACACAACACAACAAACACACACACACACACACACACACACACACACACACACACACACACACACACACACACACACACACACAAACACAACCACAGAGAGAGAGAGAGAGAGAGAGAGAGAGAGAGAGAGAGAGAGAGAGAGAGAGAGAGAGAGAGAGAGAGAGAGAGAGCCTGACACCACACAGGAACAGGGAGAAGCACAATGTCAAAAACAGCAACAGCATGCAACCAGACAACAATTGTACGATTTCAACCTGTGATGTGTTCAAGTGTGACCAAGACAGCCATCCACACATTGTACGGCCACAACACACGCTGTGTTGCACAACAGTGATGATACGGGCGTGCAGAGCCCTGCAAATTCTCTCCATGCTATCTTTTGAATATCTCTCCATGCTACCTGTTGTATGTCTCTCCATGCTATCTGGTGTATGTCTCTCCATGCTATCTGTTGTATGTCTCTCTATGCTGTCTGTTGTATGTCTCTCCATGCTTCTGTTGTATGTCTCTCCATGCTATCTGGTGTATGTCTCTCCATGCTATCTGGTGTATGTCTCTCTATGCTATCTGTTGTATGTCTCTCTATCTGTCGTTGTATGTTCTCATGCTATCTGTGTATGTCTCTCATGCTGTCTGTTGTATGTCTCTCCATGCTATCTGTCTGTTGTATGTCTCTCTATGCTATCTGTTATATGTCTCTCCATGCTATCTGTTGTATTCTATGCTATCTGTTATTTGTCTATGCTATCTGTTGTATGTCTCTCCATGCTATCTGTTGTATGTCTCTCCATGCTATCTGTTGTATGTCTCTCCATGCTGTCTGTTGTATGTCTCTCCATGCTACCTGTTGTATGTCTCCCCAAATCTGTTTTATGTCTCTCCATGCTGTCTGTTGTATGTCTCTCCATCTGTTGTATGTCTCTCCATGCTATCTGTTGTATGTCTCTCCATGCTGTCTGTTGTATGTCTCTCCATGCTACCTGTTGTATGTCTCTCCATCTGTTATATGTCTCTCCATCTGTTGTATGTCTCTCCATGCTACCTGTTGTATGTCTCTCTATGCTAACTGTTGTATGTCTCTCCATGCTATCTGTTGTATGTCTCTCTATGCTATATGTTGTATGTCTCTCCATGCTATCTGTTGTATGTCTCTCCATGCTATATGTTGTATGTCTATGCTATCTGTTGTAGGTCTATGCTATCTGTTGTATATATCTCTCCATGTTATCTGTTGTATGTCTCTCCATGCTATCTGTTGTATGTCTCTCCATGCTATCTGTTGTATGTTCTCTGTTGTATGTCTCTCTATGCTATCTGTTATATGTCTCTCCATGCTATCTGTTGTATATCTATGCTATCTGTTATATGTCTATGCTATCTGTTGTATGTCTCTCCATGCTATCTGTTGTTGTCTTCCATGCTATCTGTTGTATGTCTCTCCATGCTGTCTGTTGTATGTCTCTCCATGCTACCTGTTGTATGTCTCTCCATCTGTTTTATGTCTCTCCATGCTGTCTGTTGTATGTCTCTCCATCTGTTGTATGTCTCTCCATCTGTTGTATGTCTCTCCATGCTGTCTGTTGTATGTCTCTCCATCTGTTGTATGTCTCTCCATGCTGTCTGTTGTATGTCTCTCCATCTGTTGTATGTCTCTCCATCTGTTGTATGTCTCTACATGCTGTCTGTTGTATGTCTCTCCATCTGTTGTATGTCTCTCCATGCTGTCTGTTGTATGTCTCTCCATCTGTTGTATGTCTCTCCATCTGTTGTATGTCTCTCCATGCTGTCTGTTGTATGTCTCTCCATCTGTTGTATGTCTCTCCATGCTATCTGTTGTATGTCTCTCCATCTGTTGTATGCCTCTCCATGCTATCTGTTGTATGTCTCTCCATGCTATCTGTTGTATGTCTCTCCATCTGTTGTATGTCTCTCCATGCTGTCTGTTGTATGTCTCTCCATCTGTTGTATGTTTCTCCATCTGTTTATGTCTCTCCATGCTGTCTGTTGTATGTCTCTCCATCTGTTGTGTATGTCTCTCCATGCTGTCTGTTGTATGTCTCTCCATCTGTTGTATGTCTCTCCATGCTATCTGTTGTATGTCTCTCCATGCTATCTGTTGTATGTCTCTCCATGCTATCTGGTGTATGTCTCTCCATGCTATCTGTTGTATGTCTCTCCATGCTATCTGTTGTATGTCTCCCCATGCTATCTGTTGTATGTCTCTCCATGCTATCTGTTGTATGTCTCTCTATGCTGTCTGTTGTATGTCTCTCCATGCTATCTGTTGTATGTCTCTCCATGCTATCTGTTGTATGTCTCTCCATGCTATCTGTTGTATGTCTCTCCATGCTGTCTGTTGTATGTCTCTCCATGCTATCTGTTTGTATGTCTCTCCATGCTAACTGTTGTATGTCTCTCTATGCTGTCTGTTGTATGTCTCTCCATGCTATCTGTTGTATGTCTCTCTATGCTATCTGTTGTATGTCTCTCCATGCTATTTGTTGTATGTCTCTCCATGCATCTGTTGTATGTCTCTCCATGCTATCTGTTGTATGTCTCTATGCTATCTGTTGTATGTCTCTCCATGCTATCTGTTGTATGTCTCTCCATGCTATCTGTTGTATGTCTCTCCATGCTATTTGTTGTATGTCTATGCTATCTGTTGTATGTCTCTCTATGCTATCTGTTATATGTCTCTCCATCTGTTGTATGTCTCTCCATGCTACCTGTTGTATGTCTCTCTATGCTAACTGTTGTATGTCTCTCCATGCTATCTGTTGTATGTCTCTCTATGCTATATGTTGTATGTCTCTCCATGCTATATGTTGTATGTCTATGCTATCTGTTGTAGGTCTATGCTATCTGTTGTATATCTCTCCATGTATCTGTTGTATGTCTCTCCATGCTATCTGTTGTATGTCTCTCCATGCTATCTGTTGTATGTTCTCTGTTGTATGTCTCTCTATGCTATCTGTTATATGTCTCTCCATGCTATCTGTTGTATATCTATGCTATCTGTTATATGTCTATGCTATCTGTTGTATGTCTCTCCATGCTATCTGTTGTATGTCTCTCCATGCTATCTGTTGTATGTCTCTCCATGCTGTCTGTTGTATGTCTCTCCATGCTACCTGTTGTATGTCTCTCCATCTGTTTTATGTCTCTCCATGCTGTCTGTTGTATGTCTCTCCATCTGTTGTATGTCTCTCCATCTGTTGTATGTCTCTCCATGCTGTCTGTTGTATGTCTCTCCATGCTATCTGTTGTATGTCTCTCCATGCTGTCTGTTGTATGTCTCTCCATCTGTTGTATGTCTCTCCATCTGTTGTATGTCTCTACATGCTGTCTGTTGTATGTCTCTCCATCTGTTGTATGTCTCTCCATGCTGTCTGTTGTATGTCTCTCCATCTGTTGTATGTCTCTCCATCTGTTGTATGTCTCTCCATGCTGTCTGTTGTATGTCTCTCCATCTGTTGTATGTCTCTCCATGCTATCTGTTGTATGTCTCTCCATCTGTTGTATGCCTCTCCATGCTATCTGTTGTATGTCTCTCCATGCTATCTGTTGTATGTCTCTCCATCTGTTGTATGTCTCTCCATGCTGTCTGTTGTATGTCTCTCCATCTGTTGTATGTCTCTCAATCTGTTGTATGTCTCTCCATGCTGTCTGTTGTATGTCTCTCCATCTGTTGTATGTCTCTCCATGCTGTCTGTTGTATGTCTCTCCATCTGTTGTATGTCTCTCCATCTGTTGTATGTCTCTCCATGCTGTCTGTTGTATGTCTCTCCATCTGTTGTATGTCTCTCCATGCTGTCTGTTGTATGTCTCTCCATCTGTTGTATGTCTCTCCATGCTGTCTGTTGTATGTCTCTCCATGCTATCTGTTGTATGTCTCTCTATGCTGTCTGTTGTATGTCTCTCCATGCTATCTGTTGTATGTCTCTCCATGCTATCTGGTGTATGTCCTCCATGCTATCTGTTGTATGTCTCTCTATGCTGTCTGTTGTATGTCTCTCCATGCTATTTGTTGTATGTCTATGCTATCTGTTGTATGTCTCCCCATGCTATCTGTTGTATGTCTCTCCATGCTATCTGTTGTATGTCTCTCTATGCTATATGTTGTATGTCTCTCCATGCTATCTGTTGTATGTCTCTCCATGCTATATGTTGTATGTCTATGCTATCTGTTGTAGGTCTATGCTATCTGTTGTATATCTCTCCATGTTATCTGTTGTATGTCTCTCCATGCTATCTGTTGTATGTCTCTCCATGCTATCTATTGTATGTTCTCTGTTGTATGTCTCTCTATGCTATCTGTTATATTCTCTCCATGCTATCTGTTGTATATCTATGCTATCTGTTATATGTCTATGCTATCTGTTGTATGTCTCTCCATGCTATCTGTTGTATGTCTCTCCATGCTATCTGTTGTATGTCTCTCCATGCTGTCTGTTGTATGTCTCTCCATGCTACCTGTTGTATGTCTCTCTCCATCTGTTTTATGTCTCTCCATGCTGTCTGTTGTATGTCTCTCCATCTGTTGTATGTCTCTCCATGCTATCTGTTGTATGTCTCTCCATGCTGTCTGTTGTATGTCTCTCCATGCTACCTGTTGTATGTCTCTCCATCTGTTATATGTCTCTCCATCTGTTGTATGTCTCTCCATGCTACCTGTTGTATGTCTCTCTATGCTAACTGTTGTATGTCTCTCCATGCTATCTGTTGTATGTCTCTCTATGCTATATGTTGTATGTCTCTCCATGCTATCTGTTGTATGTCTCTCCATGCTATATGTTGTATGTCTATGCTATCTGTTGTAGGTCTATGCTATCTGTTGTATATCTCTCCATGTTATCTGTTGTATGTCTCTCCATGCTATCTGTTGTATGTCTCTCCATGCTATCTGTTGTATGTTCTCTGTTGTATGTCTCTCTATGCTATCTGTTATATGTCTCTCCATGCTATCTGTTGTATATCTATGCTATCTGTTATATGTCTATGCTATCTGTTGTATGTCTCTCCATGCTATCTGTTGTATGTCTATCCATGCTATCTGTTGTATGTCTCTCCATGCTGTCTGTTGTATGTCTCTCCATGCTACCTGTTGTATGTCTCTCCATCTGTTTTATGTCTCTCCATGCTGTCTGTTGTATGTCTCTCCATCTGTTGTATGTCTCTCCATCTGTTGTATGTCTCTCCATGCTGTCTGTTGTATGTCTCTCCATCTGTTGTATGTCTCTCCATGCTGTCTGTTGTATGTCTCTCCATCTGTTGTATGTCTCTCCATCTGTTGTATGTCTCTACATGCTGTCTGTTGTATGTCTCTCCATCTGTTGTATGTCTCTCCATGCTGTCTGTTGTATGTCTCTCCATCTGTTGTATGTCTCTCCATCTGTTGTATGTCTCTCCATGCTGTCTGTTGTATGTCTCTCCATCTGTTGTATGTCTCTCCATGCTATCTGTTGTATGTCTCTCCATCTGTTGTATGCCTCTCCATGCTATCTGTTGTATGTCTCTCCATGCTATCTGTTGTATGTCTCTCCATCTGTTGTATGTCTCTCCATGCTGTCTGTTGTATGTCTCTCCATCTGTTGTATGTTTTCTCCATCTGTTGTATGTCTCTCCATGCTGTCTGTTGTATGTCTCTCCATCTGTTGTATGTCTCTCCATGCTGTCTGTTGTATGTCTCTCCATCTGTTGTATGTCTCTCCATCTGTTGTATGTCTCTCCATGCTGTCTGTTGTATGTCTCTCCATCTGTTGTATGTCTCTCCATGCTGTCTGTTGTATGTCTCTCCATCTGTTGTATGTCTCTCCATGCTGTCTGTTGTATGTCTCTCCATCTGTTGTATGTCTCTCCATGCTATCTGTTGTATGTCTCTCCATCTGTTGTATGCCTCTCCATGCTATCTGTTGAATATCTCTCCATGCTATCTGTTGAATGTCTCTCCATCTGATGAATGTCTCTCCATTCTATCTGTTGAATCAATTTGGCTTGTTCCCCAGACCACAGTGACCCAGACAGTATTTCGAATTGTCTGGAAACCTATATTGTGTGGGTAGAAAGTTTCTTTTGTTATATTTTTATTGCCTGATCAATCTTTTACCCCGCTTCCATGGCATTACCCCTCCATTTGTTCCGGCTTTTCCGACGCACTGCCAAACCACCATCATTCCATTGCAGCCTCAGTGTCAGGAAGTTCAAGACAGTTATCAGAATCACATCTTTGATTTTCATTTTCCTGTGGGTCAGGGACCGACGATGGGTGAGGGAGTTAGGGTGATGTGGACGACAGATGCTGTTGGGAAGTGCGTGGGGGGCAGTGTGTTGTGTTGTGTTGTGTTGTGTTGTGTTGTGTTGTGTTGTGTTGCGTTGCGTTGCGTTGCGTTGCGTTGTGTTGTGTTGTTGTTGTGTTGCGTTGCGTTGTGTTGCGTTGTGTTGCGTTGCGTGGTGTGGTGTTGTGTGGTGTTGTGTGGTGTGGTGTTGTGTGGTGTGGTGTGGTGTGGTGTGGTGTAGTGTGGTGTGGTGTGGTGTGGTGTGGAGTTGCGTTGCGTTGCGTGTTGTGGTGTGGTGTTGTGTGGTGTGGTGTGGTGTAGTGTGGTGTGGTGTGGTATAGTGTGGTGTGGTGTGGTGTAGTATGGTGTGGTGTTGTCTTGTCTTGTCTTGTCTTGTCTTCTCTTGTCTTGTCTTCTCTTGTCTTCCCTTGTGTTGTGTTGTGTTGTGTCGTCTTGTGTTGTGTTGTGTTGTGTTGTGTCTTCCCTTGTTGTGTTGTTTGTGTTGTGTTGTGTTGTGTTGTGTTGTGTTGTGTTGTGTTGTGTTGTGTGTGTTGTTGTTGTGTCTTCCCTTGTGTTGTGTTGTGTTGTGTTGTGTCGTCTTGTGTTGTGTCTTCCCTTGTGTTGTGTTGTGTTGTGTTGTGTTGTGTCTTCCCTTGTGTTGTGTTGTGTTGTGTCGTCTTGTGTTGTGTTGTGTTGTGTTGTGTCTTCCCTTGTGTTGTGTTGTGTTGTGTCGTCTTGTGTTGTGTTGTGTTGTGTTGTGTTGTGTTGTGTTGTGTTGTGTTGTGTCTTCCCTTGTGTTGTGTTGTGGTGTGTCGTCTTGTGTTGTGTTGTGTTGTGTTGTGTTGTGTCTTCCCTTGTGTTGTGTTGTGTTGTGTCGTCTTGTGTTGTTTGTGTTTTGTGTTGTGTTGTGTCTTCCCTTGTGTTGTGTTGTGTTGTGTCTTCCCTTGTGTTGTGTTGTGTTGTGTTGTGTTGTGTTGTGTTGTGTTGTGTTGTGTTGTGTTGTGTTGTGTTGTGTTGTGTTGTGTCTTCCCTTGTGTTGTGTTGTGTTGTGTTGTTGGTTGTGTTGTGTTGTGTCTTCCCTTGTGTTGTGTTGTGTTGTGTTGTGTCTTCCCTTGTGTTGTGTTGTGTTGT
>JAPXFY010000018.1:30438869-30443869 GCA_030674185.1 Monoplex corrugatus | reverse complement strand
AAACAGAGACAGACAGACAGACAGACGGACACAGATAGACAAGGACAGACAGACAGACAGACAGAGAATGTTTTTTGTCGTTGGTTCCCTGTTTTTATCTACTGAAGACTGGCTGCTGTGGGGAGAAAGGAGTTCCTGAATCGCTGGAACCTTTCTCGACAAGATCTCCCGATCGATAATTCCCATCAATGCTAACAGTCCTCCCACATTCTCAGCCCTGAAGCGTTGCGGAAAAAAACAACAACAAGCAAACAAACAAACAAACAAACAAAAACAACATGAAAACGAAAAGGAAAGAATGATCCACTTCAGCTGGCGGTGCCATCAAGGAATAGCATAATGTGAGGGGATAGCAGAGTGGACAGGGGTTTAAAGTGTACAGTAGCTCCGAGACATGTTTGACCCTTTCTGACAAAATCACCGTAAGTCGTGCAAGCGAACTGCCAAGGCCATGACAATGATACGTGGTTAGATGTAAAAACTGGATTCTTCAGTTAACTCTTTACTCCCACACACCATCACCAGATCCTGCATTGTCAACCATGTTAGTAAAGCAACCTAAACCTTGATTTCCTCACCCTATCCCCAGCTTCCTGCATAGGGTGAGGGAGTCAAAGGGTTAAGCTTTTGCAGTTGGTGGACAGGGTGAGGGAGTTAAAGGGTTAAGATGCACGGATGTTGCTTCTATTATTTCCCATTTACATGTTTCGAAAAGAACGAATTTTGATGTTTCCAAAGATAATTTTAGTGTTGATCGTATACTTCAACTGGTGGTGCCATCAAAGAATAACATAAAGTGAGGGGGTAACAGAATGGAAAGAGGGTTTAGAGTGCTGTTTTCTATGCTGACAGTTGTATTATCTTGATAATTCAACAAAATATACCAAAGGTAATAGAAGGCATGATGATCGGAAACTGGATGGAATTTTGTCAAATAAAAAAAATTCTAGTAAATTTCTTTGAGATTTGTTGCTAAGGATTCACAGTTTCAGACTTCATCAGTGTGTAGGTTCATCGTTGTTATAGGCTTATCAGTTGTGCTAGGACTTCAATCAGTTGTTGCTAAGGCCTTCGATCAATTGTTCCTCAGGACTTCACTCAGTTGTTGCTAAGGACTTCACTCAGTTGTTGCTAAGGACTTCACTCAGTTGTTGCTAAGGACTTCACTTCAGTTGTTGCTAAGGGCTTCATCAGTTGTTGCTAAGGACTTCACTCAGTTGTTGCTAGGACTTCATCAGTTGTTGCTAAGGACTTCACTCAGTTGTTGCTAAGGACTTCATTCAGTTGTTGCTAAGGACTTCAATCAGTTGTTGCTAAGATTCATTCAGTTGTTGCTAAGGACTTCAATCAGTTGTTGCTAAGGATTTCAATCAGTTGTTGCTAAGGATTTCAATCAGTTGTTGCTAAGGTTTCATCATTGTTGCTAAGGACTTCATTCAGTGGTTGCTAAGGACTTCAATCAGTCGCTGCTAAGGATTTCAATCAGTTGTTGCTAAGGACTTCATTCAGTGGTTGCTAAGGACTTCAATCAGTCGCTGCTAAGGACTTCATCAGTTGTTGCTGAGGACTTCAATCAGTTGTTGATCAGCATCTTTGTGGATGTTTTCTTGAATGGGTCAATCCTGCATTTACTGGCTATAAAACTGTTGTGACAGGGCTTGCCTCAGAGCCTTTGCTGAGCTGGCCTGAGGCTGCCTTCAGAAAATTTGGATCGAATGGGCACTTATCATTTTTGTTAAATAGCATCTTTCATTACTGACAGAATTACTTATGGTAAAATGATTAGGCAATTTGAATCTGTCAAAATAAAGTCTGTATACTTAAGTATTTTTACAGTATAAGTGGTTATTTGGCTTTTATTGTTTTGGGGTTGTTGTTGTTTTTTTCATAATCAATGCAATTATTATACCAACACTGATTCACTAGCACATATTGAAGGCACTACCAAATCTGTTTCGTCCATTTTTAAATCACTGTCTTCATACGAAACTTCATTTTCATTGTCCCCAGGATTGTTGTCATTAAGGTCAAACAGTTGCATGAGTTATTCACGGGTCAAACCACGAGTTCTTGCCCTTTTTTTTCATTTTTTTTTCAAATCTGCTAAAAAGTTCTTCTGACAGCATGCAAAACGTCATCAAACGTTAACGAAAGTAAACAAAAATGGGAAATAACTCCCAGCGTAATGTAGGGAAAATTAGAGCCAGTTTTGTACATGTAACTGGGGAAACAACGATCGATATCTCCCGCCCACAGAGGTTGCTATCGTGAAACAACTATCGATGTTTTTCTTTCCGTCTCGAACGTAAAATACTACATCTCCGGTTAATTAGGACAGAGAGAAATAAAAACGGTATCATTATAGACTGTAGAGGCTGTACACTTTACTGATTACTATACAAAACTAAAAATGGACAAAATGCAACTTATGTGTGATTTTTGGAGACGGGATCACGTTTGTCTACATCGTCCTGTCTGTATTGATCTCAGGTCTTCGTCTGCGCCATTCTACACAGAGAGATTTTTTATGTTAGGTAGGACCTCAGAACATGGCCAGCTCATGGGTTTATGTACAAACTTAAGGCTTGTACCATGATCACCATACACATGGCACCTGTGACGGTAGTGCATATGGAAATCGTTACGAGCGCGGAGACGTCGTCTTGAGAAACTGACACTGAAACTGAAACTACAGAGATTACCTGAAGTTGGGAACAAAAGGGAGTTTGGGAGGTGGCTGACCAGAGAGTGGTGAGGTATTGTTGTTCTGGATCCCATTCAGCACCCTTAGGTGTTAGGAACAAAAGGGAGATTTCGTGTGGGGGAATGGGATGAAAAGGGGAATGGGGGGTTGTATGACTCGAGTTTTACGTCAGCATCCACTTGAGGTGTTATGGCCCTAGACAGAGATGTACCATCCATCCCAGGGAAGGGGGAGGGAATGATGGATGATGATGATGATGACGGTCGATGAGATGGTGATATTGATGGGGAAGACGGGGACTCTGTGTGTGTGTGTGTGTGTGTGTGTGTGTGGTGTGTGTGTGTGTGTGTGTGTTGTGTGTGTGTGTGTGTGTTGTATGTGTGTGTGTGTGTGTGATGTGTGTGTGTGTGTGTGTGTGTGTGTGTGTGTGTGTGTGTGTGTGTGTGAGTATGTGTGTGCGCGTGTGTGTTTCTGTCTGCCGGTCTGTCTGCGTGTCTGTGTGTTTGTGTGTGTTGTGAATATGTATATGTCTGTGTGTTTTTGTATGCACTTGTCTATGTGTGTATATATTTGTATGTATCAGAGTATTTGTGTGTGAGTGTGTGTGTATACCAGTGTGTGTGTCTGTGTGTGTTTATGTGTGCTTGTATATGTATGTATGTGTGTGAGTGAGTGAGTGAGAGAGAGAGAGAGAAAGACAGAAAGTGTGTATATCTGTCTGTGTGTCTTTGCATATTGTGTGTGTGTGTGTGTGTGTGTGTGCGCGCGCGCGCACATGCGTGCATGTGTGTGTGTGTCTGTGGTTGTGTATAGATGTGTATGTGTGGTTTGTGTGTTTGTAAGAACGACGAGGGGGCGAATCTATCCGTGTCTGCGAACGTAGTGTTGTGTTACTGTTAATGACATTGTTACTGTTATCATGCAACTGTTTTTGCATCTTTTTATCAAAGGCATACCCCAATGCATACTTTAAAGCCCCCGAAACAACATAACCAATGATCAGTCTCCTCTCTCTCTCTCTCTCTCTCTCTCTCTCTCTCTCTCTCTCTCTCTGTAATCTCTCTCTCTTTCTCTCCCCCACCCCCTGTCCTTTTCTGTCATTCTCCCTCCCTCTCTCTCTTTCTCTCCGTCCTTCTCTCTCTCTCTCTCTCTTTCCCCCGTCCTTATCTGTCATTCTCCCCCTTTCTCTCCCCGTCTCTCTCTCTCTCTCTCTCTCTCTCTCTCTCTCTCTCTCTCTGCATGCCCCTGGGAAGAACAGGTCTCTGATAACCTAATGAACACGGTGTGTTCGGACAATGTAATAACGCAACACCATTCATCACGCCCTCCCTTTCATCTCTGTGTGGTCAGAGACATAAACAGAGAGATCAACAACTGCAGGATGTCACTGACCATCACTGCTAGGCTGGATTGACGCGTATGGTCAGTCTACCCGGAACACAAATTATGTTGTATAGATGGAACTGGATATATGAAATACTTGTCTCGCTTTTTTGTTCATTTATTTTTTTATTTTTTTATTTGTCTATTTATATATTTCCTTACTTACTTATTTTATTTGTCTTGCTCTTATTTTTTTAAGATCAGATTTTCGTATTCTTGTCTATTTTTAAATCAGATTTTCGTATTGCTCTCTATAGTGCATGTAGGTGTAGAACACAAGTTATTTTGCGATTGTAGAATGGGAGGGAATCTTAGCTGTTTAGTGTATGTTAGATGTACAAAGATGGTGCATTATTTTATTTCTTGCATTCTCTCTCTGTCTCTTTCTGTCTCTGTCTCTGTCTCTGTTTCTTTCTCTCTCTCTCTCTCTCCCCTCTCTCTCTGTGTGTCTCTGTCTCTCTCTCTCTTGTCTCTCTCTGTCTCTCTCTGTCTCTGTCTGTCTGTCTGTCTGTCGTCTCTCTCTCTCTCTCTCTCTCTCTCTCTCTCTCTCTCTCTCTCTCTCGTCTTTGGCGCTGTATTAACAATGGACTCTTTCCCTTGCTTCCTCTTGTCCTTTTTCTTCTTCTTCTCTGATAGGTTGTTGTAGACATCTGAGTCTGGATCGGGATTGTGGGTCCCACCTTGTCTGTTAGTGCCTCACCCTTTTCCCTGTACATGTATTTTCAACCCAATTTGTATATCTGCCTGTAAGCTGATGATCTGTGTTTTTCAACTATGCCTCCTGTTATTAAGTGATGCTTTGCTTCTATAAAAAGTTTCATGCTGTCCACACAATCTTCACAATCTTTCCTTTGTCTGCTGAAAAAAAAGACAACAAGCGTCAAAAATTTACACACTGATATATGTATGTAAT
>JAPXFY010000018.1:30418869-30423869 GCA_030674185.1 Monoplex corrugatus | reverse complement strand
CTGTGTCCTAAGAAACTCGGAGGGACTTTGTTATCAGGTTTGGATGGATAAACAAATAGGTTACTAAATTGACTTAGTAAATGTTTGTATACTTGTGTGCTTGTTTGTTTTAGTTTGTTCATTTGTTTCATTTGTCTGTTGAATTCATTGTGATTAAAACATAAAACATTGAAAAGTAGCTTGTCTGTGAAAGATTCTTTGGACTAATATAAACACAACGTTTCGAGCCCAGGCCCTTTGTCAAGTGAATGAAAATTGGTAAATAAAAGTGACGTGGAAAATGAAAATGACGTGGAAAATAAAATGACGTGGAAAATGAAAATGACAGATCAGTACTGGTGGGGGGTGAGGTGGGGGAGAAGAGGGGTGGGGGGGAACAGTAGGGATTAGTAGGACAAGGAAAGGACCCGGGCTACGCGTCGGCAGTTCTAGTGTTCAGTTCCGCCGGCTGGACTGTTCCCAGTCAGTGGATGATGCAGTTCTCCATGTATTTCCTGTATTGTCGGTCTCTGATTTTGTCCACACTGCTGAAATATGTGCATGGACGTAGCTGTGTTGAGGGCTATTGAAATGTCGGCCTATTGGATTGTTGTAGTTCAGTTTCATGGATCTTAAATGTTTCACAAATCATTGTGATTAAGTTTGCATTAGGTCTATAATTGATATGACTATTGGGTTGTATTTTGTTATGGTTGACCACAATACTGCCAAGACTAATTAAACTAAACTTCAAACTTGCTTTCATAAATAGGTCACACAAATGGCCACAAACATTACGCAATGGGTTAGTATGACGCAGCCTCATTACACTGTGAGAAAGCAAAATCAAAACAAAACAAAATGGAAAAGAAAGAAAGAAAAGAAAAGAAAAAGAAATCAAATAAACAAAAGAAGACAGGAAGAAAAGGCAATCTACGAATTCACACATAAAGAGTCTGGAAAATGTTGAAAGAACAGAAACAAGCACGTAAATAAAATAAACGAGAACAAATGCCAAAAAAACAAATAAAGAAAAGATCCGGAATAATATTGTCATGGTTTGACTATCGTCGACTTTCAGTGTCAGCCAATCATTGCGCGCTGGGCTCTGTTCCAAATATTTGATTGGCTGTTGTAAATTTGTGTTTGAGCCAATCATTGCGCCTTGGGCTCTGTTCCAAGTGTGATTGGCTTGTCTTTGATGTCTCTCCGAATTATTCAATTAAACTGTCCGGCGGCTGTGTGCCATTTCTGTCTGACACTGACACTGGGGATGGCAATCTGGTATTTGCTCGTTCTTAGGTGTTCGTGGCAGTCTGACGGTAATGAAGTATGTGATCCACTCACATCTGCCATGATGATCTGGAAAACTTCTAGGACCCACGTGGAAATTTTGTGTGCAGGCAAATATTGCTGTAATAGACGGGACACTGATCTAGAAACTTTACTTACCACGCCGTAAGCTAACAAAGTACATTGAGTTAGTAAATGAAAATAGGCTGTCGGCGACCTGGCCAATTTCGATTTTGCAAGCTAAAATTTAACTCCAAATATTGTATTGTACATAAAGGTGGGTAGAGAGCGAAAAGGCCTTTTGCTGTTTTTGTTGTTTCTGTTGTTATTGTTTTTAGATTTCACATAGTACCATGTTCTCTTTTCCTAGTCTTGCACGTCTGCTTCATGAAAGCTTCAAAAAGTCTATTAACGACAATGAAAAAAGATAACAGATGTGTAAGGAATTAAAAAAACATACTGACAAACATATACATATATGCATAAACGCATTAACTGGACCAAACATTCACACCGGAAAAACAGGTCATTTTGGTATTAGAATTACTAACACACAGTATACATTTTATGTACCTAAAAGAAGATGTCATTTTATATTCTGTACAATATTAATATTTTACGCTTCGTTGGGGATAAGAGGAAATTGGCATGGATGATATGGAGTTCCATCTAGGATTGAGACTGCGTGACAGGGCTGTACTCTACGCTTACTGTCATAATAATCCTGACGTCAACCAGGCCCGAGAGATACAGACACCTGTGGCGCTGGTCAAAGATTTGAGCAACACCTTTCATGACGCATCTGTGAAGTGGATGAGACTTGACTGTGTGGTCCCAGTCTTCCTAATAAGCCCATAGCACGCCCAACTCTGGATAGGAGCCAGCTAGAGCCGAAAGAATCCCACAATGATATAGTTTTGAAGGGACTGATGGGGATTCGAACCCACAACCTTCCAGTCGGTAGTCCGTAACCATTACACCACGGCGACTGGTGGAAAAATATCAAAGATGCTCTCTAAGACCAGTTTTTGTATACATAAAAATAATTCTGATTCTGCAGTTTGATATGGAAGAACAATCGCTATATCGGAAAGTTCTTTTATGTATTTTTCCTGATTTGCAAAACGGTTTAGCTGGTTGTTTTGATACAGCCACGGATCTCAAGATCTGATGTCTCGAATTCAGTTCCAGCACGCAACATTAAAAACTGGCCTATCCCCAGCCCGTCTTCATGTTTCCATCATTCTGATGGTGTCAGCTTACTGTTTCATACATTTCTCGCCACTTCCTCCTCCCCATTTCAAGACCTTGCCAACACATAGATTCTTGCGAGGCTCAGTCAGACTGCCACATAATTGATTGCTGGCAGGTATCGGTATCAAAGGGAGTCAAAGGGTTAAGGTTTTGCTTTGCTAGCGTGGTTAGCAAAGCAGGATGCTGGTGGTTAGGTGCGGGAGTCAAACAATTAATTACTGCACTGTATTTTATACAATGTTTTTTTGTTTTTTTAATTCACAAGAGTTTACGTTTGTTACAGAAAGTATCGAATGTTGTACTCCATTTTGAATTCTGAACAAGTTTAAAGAAAACGTTGGCATTCATTAAAGAGAACATGGAATGTTCTGCTCCAAAAGCACTTGTCATTCATTACCGTGCTTTGCATGCTGTGTTCACAGCAATGTTAGTGTGGTGACCTTTGCTGTAAGGCGGAATAATGACCTGTGATTATATGGGAATGTGTTGCTCTCCTGGCTGTTCGTTTCTTCTCTGCCTCTCTGTCTCTGTTCTGCTGTCTCTCTGTCTCTGTCTCTGTCTGTCTCTCTCTCTCTCTCTCTTTCTTTCTTTCTTTCTTTCTCTCTCTTTCTCTCTCTCTCTCTCTCTTCTGTCTCTCTCTGTCTCTCTCTGTCTCTCTCTCTTTCTCTTCTCTCTTTCTCTTTCTCTCTCTGTCTCTCTCTCTTCTGTCTGTCTGTCTGTCTCGTCTCTCTCTCTCTCTCTCTCTCTCTCTCTCTCTCTCGCTCTCGTTCTCGCTCTCGCTCTCGCTCTCGTTCTCGCTCTCTCTCTCTCTTTCTCCTCTCTCTCTCTCTCTCTTTCTCTCTCATTCTCTCTCTCTCTCCCTCTCTTTCTCTCTCTCTCTCTCTCTCTCTCTCTCTTTCTCTTCCCCTTCCCCTCTCACTCTCCCTCTCTCTTTCTCTCTCTCTCTTTCTCCCTCCCTCTCTCTCACTCTCTGTCTCTCTGACTCTCTCGCTTTCTCTCTCTCCCTCCCCCCCTCTCTCTCTTCCTACCGCTCCCCCTCACTCTCTCCCGCCCTGATATCTCCATCTCCACTAACATTAACAGTGTTTACCCTTAGAACTGCAAACTTTCTATCACTTGGGCGTAGAAAAGTCTCCTTTAGTTTCTCAAGATCAAATCGTACGCAGGGACAACGTTGTGAGCACCTTATCTTTAGCTTCAGTTTCAGGCTAAACCCTGCCGACTACTACAGCCACATCAGTCTAGAAAAGACAAGGTTGTGACTGTTACGTCTATCTGCCCATGGAGACCATCTTGATTTTGCTTTACTAATGCTGGATGCGTTGTGGCGTTAGGATGTAGTCTCTCTGATTGTGCACCAGGCCATTTGGAGAATAGCAAACCGTCTTCCTGGATTGTAGTGCTTGTGAAGTAGATTGGTTGTGGTAAGATGATAATGCCTGGTGAATTCAAGAAGCCTGAGGCCTTGATCATTCGTTCTCCAAAATCAAACTTGTCCACTGTTCCTGACAAGTATCAAAGTGTTCCTGAGCCAGTGTTGCCATTCCAGTCACTGAGCACTATGAGTATAATAAAGTCTTTCATCTGAGTCTTAACTATGATATTTTCCAGTTGCTCATAGAGTTCTTCAACTCTTCGTCTTCGTGGTCTGTCGTTTGAGTATAGACATGAACGATGGTGGTGTGTGACGTCTGGCAGAGATTTTAGTCGATATCATTCAGCTTCAGAAGGGAATACAGATGATGATGCTCCAACCACTTCTTTTTTCTTTTCTTACAAGGACGGCTACACTGTTTTTGCGGTTGGTTAAAAAAATGTAAATATGAATATGAATTTGAAGCGAGGGAGAGGGGATGGGCGCTGCCCTCATAATGCTAGCTAGCCCCGGGAAAAGTTGAGGTCTCTGTCACCTCACTCCCCTACGACCTCAGGGCTATGGAACTATCTAGGTAGGACCTCAGGACCTGGCCAGCTCATGGGTCTATGTGCAGGCTTCAGACGTGTGCCGTGATCGTTCTAGATCTTCTCCATCACATGGCACCTGTGACGATAGTGTATATGGAATTCATTCCGAGCGCGAAGACGTCATCTTGAGAAATTGTATTTAACACTGAAACTGTGTTGGTATTCTGTCTGCTGTATCAGATCTTGTCGTCTTCGTCTGTTGTTTCACCAAATCCTGTCCAGCGGACTTCAGCGAGTCCACGATGTAGCAGTGGTAGTGTTTCATATCATGATACAGTCCTTTGAATCCATCCATACTGCTCTCACGTAAAGTGCGGACTTTTCTTGCTTAAATTGTTGCTCCTTCTTTCAACAATTTGACTGATGATGAATGATGTAATTCCAGCAGAATATTTGTCGCCCTCCACCCATCCACCCACCCTCATTTACGACGTCTGCCAGTGGGGAGCAGTACGGTTGTTGTTCTGCCAGCAATCTGATTTGTTATTTCTTTCTTACTTGTTCCCAGT
>JAPXFY010000018.1:30398869-30406369 GCA_030674185.1 Monoplex corrugatus | reverse complement strand
GTGGAAAGCGAAATCAAACAAAAGCGCGCACTCTCATCATTCATTAAAATAAAATCAACCAACAACGATCAAAACACAGGACACAAAGCACACACAAACTGTGAGGGGGAGGACACAAGGGGTGTGGGACAAAAGAGCGGGCATATCATCATCATCATCATCATCATCATCATCATCATCGTCATCATCATCAGGTGCCTTGCCGCATGGCGTTGGCGATTATGGACTTCCATCTGTCTCTATCTCTTGTTGCCTCAAGCATTTCTTCCACCCTCCTTGTCCCCAGCCACTCTGCAAGTCAGTCTAGCATCTTCTCCCTGGGTCTACCCGGTGCTCTCTTTCCTTCCACTTCCCGTTGTGACCAGGTGTTCCAATTCCCCTTTCCTCATAAAATGGCCTATAGATGTCGCTGCCTTTTCCTAATCTTCCTTATGAATGATCTACTTGTGTCTGCCTCCATCAAGACTGTCTCGTTTGTTTTCTTTGCTGTCCATGGAACTGTTAACATTCTTCTTAGAAACCACATCTCGGCTGCCTCAATCTTGCTCTGGCTTTGCTTGCTGACTGTCCACGCCTCGCAGCCATACAACAGTATTGGTTCTATATAACATCCAAGAACTCTTTTCCTGATGTCAACCGACAGGCATTTGTTGGTAAGAATGCCCCTCATCTTCTCTGGCATACAGAGAGGGAAATCACTGCTGGGCAAAAAGATATGTCTTCATGCTAGACTTCAAGGAAGACAGATGTTGTGACCGTCAAATAGACTGAGGAAGATCGTTCCAGTTGCATGCACCTGACACGGAAAAAGAGAGGCGACCAACTGTAGTAACATTTGTATACAGTAATTGTTCAACATCTAGTATCAGAAGCAGAACGGAGAGATCGGGAAGGGGCGTACATTTGGAGATTGTTACAATAAGGAATAGGTGCAGTATTATTGATTGTTGCACAAATATATGGGTGCAGTATTATTGATTGTTACACTAATAAATAGGTGCAGTATTATTGATTGTTGCACAAATAAATAGGTGCAGTACTACTGTTTGTTACAAAGATAAATAGGTACAGTACCATTGACTGTTACAAAGATCAATAGGTGCAGTACCATTGACTGTTACAAAGATCAATAGGTGGAGTACCATTGACTGTTACAAAGATCAATAGATGCAGTACCATCGATTGTTACACAAACAAATAGGTGCAGTACCATTGAATGTTACACATATAAATAGGTGCAGTACTATTGATTGTTACACTAAGAAATACGTGTAATACTATTGATTGTTACACTAATAAATAGGTGTAGTACCATTGATTGTTATACAAATAAATACAGTAGTATTGATTGTCATACATATAAATATGTTCAGTACCATTGATTGCTATACATATAAATAGGTGTAGTACCATTGTTTGTTATACATATGAATAGGTTAGTACCATTGATTGTTACACATATCAATCGGTGTAGCACCATTGATTGTTACATATATAAATCGGTGTAGTACTATTGATTATTACACTAATAAATAGGTGCAGTGCCATTGCTTGTTACAAAGATAAATAGGTTTAGTACCATTGATTGTTATACACATAAATAGGTGTAGTGCCATTGATTCCTATACAGATAAATAGATGCGGTACCATTGATTGTTATACATATAAATAGGTTTAGTACCATTGATTGTTATACAAATAAATAGGTGCAGTATTATTGATTGTTACACATATAAATATGTACAGTACCATTGATTGTTACAAAAATAAATAGGTGCAGTATTATTGATTGTTACACAAATAAATAGGTGAAGTAGTATTGATTGTTACGAAAATAGATAGGTTCAGTACCATTGACTGTTACACTAATAAATAGGTGCAGTACCATTGACTGTTACACTAATAAATAGGTGTAGTACCATTGATTGTAACACAAATAAATAGGTGCATTGCCATTGATTGTTACACTAATGAATAGGTGTAGTACCATTGATTGTAACACAAATAAATAGGTAGAGTACCATTGACTGTTACAAAGATAAATAGGTGTAGTACCATTGATTGTTACACAAATAAATAGGTAGAGTACCATTGACTGTTACAAAGATAAATAGGTGTAGTACCATTGATTGTTACACAAATAAATAGGTAGAGTACCATTGACTGTTACAAAGATAAATAGGTGTAGTACCATTGATTGTTACACAAATAAATAGGTAGAGTACCATTGATTGTTACAAAGATAAATAGGTGTAGTACCATTGATTGTTACACAAATAAATAGGTAGAGTACCATTGACTGTTACAAAGATAAATAGGTGTAGTACCATTGATTGTTACACAAATAAATAGGTAGAGTACCATTGACTGTTACAAAGATAAATAGGAGTAGTGCCATTGATTGTTACACAAATAAATAGGTGTAGTACCATTGACTGTTACAAAGATAAATTGGTGCAGTACCACTGATTGTTACACTAATACATAGGTGCATTGTCATTGATTGTTACACTAATAAATGGGTGCATTGCCATTGATTGTTACACTAATAAATAGGTGCATTGCCATTGATTGTTACACTAATAAATAGGTGCATTGCCATTGATTGTTACACTAATAAATAGGTGCAGTACCACTGATTGTTACACTAATACATAGGTGCATTGCCATTGATTGTTACACTAATAAATAGGTACATTGCCATTGATTGTTACACTAATAAATAGGTGCATTCCCATTGATTGTTACACTAATAAATGGGTGCATTGCCATTGATTGTTACACTAATAAATGGGTGCATTCCCATTGATTGTTACACTAATAAATGGGTGCATTGTCATTGATTGTTACACTAATAAATGGGTACATTGCCATTGATTGTTACACTAATAAATAGGTGCATTGCCATTGATTGTTACACTAATAAATGAATACATTGCCATTGATTGTTACACTAATAAATAGGTGCATTGTCATTGATTGTTACACTAATAAATAGGTGCATTGCCATTGATTGTTACACTAATAAATAGGTACATTGTCATTGATTGTTACACTAATAAATGGGTACATTGCCATTGATTGTTACACTAATAAATGGGTGCATTGCCATTGATTGTTACACTAATAAATAGGTACATTGCCATTGATTGTTACACTAATAAATAGGTGAATTATCATTCATTGTTACACTAATAAATGGGTGCATTCCCATTGATTGTTACACTAATAAATAGGTGCATTGTCATTGATTGTTACACTAATAAATGGATGCATTGCCATTGATTGTTACACTAATAAATAGGTACATTGCCATTGATTGTTACACTAATAAATAGGTGAATTATCATTCATTGTTACACTAATAAATAGGTGCAGTACCATTGATTGTTACACAAATGAATAGGTGCATTGCCATTGATTGTGACACTAATAAATAGGTGCATTGCCATTGATTGTTACACTAATAAATAGGTGTAGTACCATTGATTGTTACACAAATAAATAGGTGTAGTACCATTGACTGTTACAAAGACAAATAGGTGCAGTACCATTGATTGTTACAAAGATAAATAGGTGCAGTATTATTGATTGTTACACAAATAAATAGGTGTAGTACCATTGACTGTTACACAAATAAATAGGTGTAGTACCATTGATTGTTACACAAATAAATAGGTGTAGTACCATTGATTGTTACACAAATAAATAGGTGTAGTACCATTGACTGTTACGTTACACAAATAAATAGGTGTAGTACCATTGACTGTTACACAAATAAATAGGTGTAGTACCATTGATTGTTACACAAATAAATAGGTGTAGTACCATTGACAGCTACACAAATAAATAGGTGCAGTATCATTGATTGTTACACAAATAAATAGGTGCAGTACCATTGATTGTTACACAAATAAATAGGTGCAGTACCACTGACTGTTAAACAAATAAATAGGTGCAGTACCATTGATTGTTACACAAATAAATAGGTGCAGTACCATTGATTGTTACACAAATAAATAGGTGCAGTACCACTGACTGTTATACAAATAAATAGGTGCAGTACCATTGATTGTTACACAAATAAATAGGTGCAGTACCACTGACTGTTACACAAATAAATAGGTGCAGTACCATTGATTGTTACAAAGACAAATAGGTGCAGTACCATTGATTGTTACAAAGATAAATAGGTGCAGTACTATTGATTGTTACAAAGATAAGTAGGTGCAGTACCATTGGCTGTTACAAAGATATATAGGTGCTGTACCATTGACTGTTACAAAGATAAGTAGGTGCAGTACCATTGGCTGTTACAAAGATAAGTAGGTGCAGTACGATTGGTTGTTACAAAGACAAATAGGTGCAGTACCACTGACTGTCACACAAATAAGTAGGTGTAGTACCATTGACTGTTACAAAGATGAATGGGTGCAGTACCACTGACTGTTACACACATGAATGGGTGCAGTACTATTGTTTGTTACAAAGATAAATAGGTGCAGTACTACTGAATGTTACTCAAATAGATAGATGTAGTACCATTGACTGTTACTCAAATAAATAGGTGCAGTACCATTGACTGTTACAAACATAAATAGGTGCAGTATTATTGATTGTTACAAAGATATATAGGTGCAGTACCATTGACTGTTACAAACATAAATAGGTGCAGTATTATTGATTGTTACAAAGATATATAGGTGCAGTACCATTGACTGATACAAAGATATATAGGTGCAGTACCATTGACTGATACAAAGATATATAGGTGCAGTACCATTGACTGATACAAAGATATATAGGTGCAGTACCATTGATTGTTACAAAGATATATAGGTGCAGTACCATTGATTGTTACAAAGATATATAGGTGCAGTACCATTGACTGTTACAAAGATATATAGGTGCAGTACCATTGACTGATACAAAGATATATAGGTGCAGTACCATTGACTGATACAAAGATATATAGGTGCAGTACCATTGACTGATACAAAGATATATAGGTGCAGTACCATTGACTGATACAAAGATATATAGGTGCAGTACCATTGACTGTTACAAAGATATATAGGTGCAGTACCATTGACTGATACAAAGATATATAGGTGCAGTACCATTGACTGATACAAAGATATATAGGTGCAGTACCATTGATAAATTTGTAGCATAACGTATTGATTTTGTGTGAAATTCTTTGAGGAAAAGGCAAACAGTGGAGAAAATGAAGCATGAGAGTGTATGATGGACGTGGTGGTCAAAGGAATCAAGGCGGAGCATCCAATCAAGAAGGTCGTGGATTCGATTCGCCTACACACCTCGACCTGGTGGGTAAAGGGTCGAGATTTTTTCCTTCTCCTAGTCAACTTCTCCCAGGTCAACTTGCCCCAGGTCAACTTCTCCCTAGTCATCTTGTCCCTGGTCAACTTCTCCCTGGTCAACTTCTCCCAGGTCAACTTCTCCCAGGTCAACTTCTCCCTGGTCAACTTCTCCCTGGTCAACTTCTCCCTGGTCAGCTTCTCCCTGGTCAACTTCTCCCAGGTCAGCTTCTCCCACGTCAACATGTGTGCAGACCTGACAGTGCCTAAACCTCCTTTGTGTGTATACACATTCACTTCATTTCACTTCAGCTTGTTTCGGGCCGTTGTTGGACATAAGCCTTCCTCATTGCGCGCCACTGTTGCCGGTTAACTGCTGTTCTGGTCCATTGTTTGCCGAACTTTTCTAGATCGTCTCGCCATCTGGTTCTCTGGCGACCTCTGTTCCCTTTTTGGCTTCGAGGGATCCAGTGCGTCACTTTGATATACACATGCAGCATAACAACTATACACGTTAAAGATCCTGTAAGTCATGTCAGTGGCTGGCTGATGGAAATCGTGAAACCTCTCAGCATGCACACGCGCCAAAGATGGAGAATGCAGACTGTGCAGCAACATACTGCCTGCACAGTGTGGACAAAGCAATACACATAACGTATCCGAGAACTCGAACGCTAAACAAGATTAAAATGATAATCTGTACTTAGCATGAATGTACACAGTTAGTTACAGAGAAAGAAACAGAGAGACAGAGACAGAGAGACAGAGACAGAGACACAGAGGCACAGAGACAGAGACAGAGACACAGAGACAGAGACACAGAGAGACAGAGACAGAGAGACAGAGAGACAGAGACAGAGACAGAGACAGAGAGACACAGACATAGACACAGAGACAGACACAGAGACACAGAAACACAGAGACAGACACAGAGACAGACACAGAGACACAGAGACAGACAGACAGAGACAGACAGAGACAGAGGGTGTAGACAGGGAGGCAGAACGCGTTGTCATCTACAGACTGGGATCTTTATTTTTTTTCTTTTGAGCATGTGTGTGTGTGTGTGTGTGTGTGTGTGTGTGTGTATGTGTGTGTGTGTGTGTGTGTAAGCGCGTGTGTGTGTGTATGTGTGTGTGTGTGTGTGTGTAAGCGTGTGTGTGTGTGTAAGCGTGTGTGTGTGTGTGTGTGTGTGTATATGTGTGTGTGTGTGTGGTGTGTGTGTGAATGGTGTGTGTATTGTGTGTGTATGTGTGTGTGTGTGTGTGTGTGTGTGTGTGTGTGTGTGTGTGTGTGTGTGTGTGTGTGTGTGTGTGTGTTGTGTGTGGAGACAGAGAGAGAAGGGGGAAGAGGAGGGAGTTGTGTTTCGAGTGTGTGTATGGGGGGGGGGGGAGGGGAGAAAGAGATAGACAGACAGACAGACAGAGAGACATAAAGACAGACAGACAGACATAAAGACCGACAGACAGACAGAGAGACAGACAAACAGACAGAGAGACAGACAGACAGACAGTGAGACAGAAAGAAAGACAGACAGACAGACAGACTTTAAGACAGACAGAGAGACAGATAGACAGACATAAAGACAGACATAAAGACAGACAGACAGACATAAAGACAGACAGACATAAAGACAGACAGACAGACAGACATAGACAGACAGACATAAAGACAGACAGACTGACATAAAGACATAAAGACAGACAGACAGACATAAAAGACAGACAGACATAAAGACAGACAGACAGACATAAAGACAGACAGACAGACATAAAGACAGACAGACAGACATAAAGACAGATAGACAGACTTAAAGACAGACCGACAGACATAAAGACAGACAGACAGACATAAAGACAGACAGACATAAAGATAAACAGACATAAAGACAGACAGACAGACATAAAGAAAAACAGACATAAAGACAGACAGACAGACATAAAGAAGAGACAAACAGACAGACAGACAGACATAAAAGACAGACAGACAAAAGACAGACAGGACATAAAGACAGACAGACAGACAGAAGACAGACAAGAAAGACATAAAGACAGACAGACAGACATAATAAAGACATAAAGACAGACAGAAGACATAAAGACAGACAGACAGACTGACATAAAGACATAAAGACAGACAGAGAGACAGACATAAAGATAGACAGACATAAAGACAGACA
>JAPXFY010000018.1:30388869-30393869 GCA_030674185.1 Monoplex corrugatus | reverse complement strand
AGAAGACAGAAAGGAAGAACGTAGCTTTAAGTTGCGTCAACTGGAATTAGAAGCAGAAATAGAATTAGAGGCTAAAATTTCAAAAAGAAAGCAAAGATTCGCCCTCTAAAACTTCATCCAGTAGCTCTCAGCCCAAGTCCTCATATATCCCCAAACTCCCTCCATTCGATGAGCATAGGGACGACATCGATTCGTTTCTTTTTCGGTTCGAGAGTCATGCAAATTCTTGCGGTTGGGCCCGTGAAAAATGGACTTTATACGTCGCGTCACTTTTTAAGGGAAGCGCATTAGTGCTATATCATACCCTTGCGGCAAAAGACGGACTGACGTGGGACCAATTGAGAGAACTACTTTTAAAAAAATTTCAGTGCACCGCAGATGGTTTCCGGGATAAATTTCGCGCAGTCCGTCCTGAAAAAGGTGTCTTTTCCATCGTTCCTTATCAGAATGTCCCATTATCTGAATCGATGGATCGAACTTTCGCAAACGGATAAAGATTTTGATAGTCTTCGGGATCTCCTTTTGAAAGAACAGCTTTTACAAAGTGTCAGTAAGGATCTCGCCGTCTTTCTGCGCGAAAGAGAAATTCACACTGCAGAACAAATGTCCCGGGCCGCGGATCAGTACCGAGTTGCTCATCCAGAGAAATACACTGCCCGAAAAAGTTATTTTTCTGTTTTCGACGCAAATGTCTGTCTATTCGCCAAATAAAAACCCATTTGTCCGGAACTTTGATCGCGGTGGGTATCACGCTCCACCACCTCGTTATCAAAAACCATCACCTCGTTTTGGCAATCCATCTAATTTTGGTAACGCAACACCTCAACAGAGGACGTATGGCCCTCATACAAACCATTTCGGTCATGGTGAATACAAAGGACAATCCTTTTCCAGACCTAACCCCGGTGAGAGACAAAACTTTTCCCCTACCCCACGTTCTCCCGTTGCTACTGTAAATCCCATACCAGTAGACAAAAACAACACAACTGGTCCAATGTAGACACTTCTTGCTGGCACTGTGGATGTGCGTTTCACAAACGAAACAATTGTCCTTATTTTGGCTCAAATCAAAATGTAGCCTTACAGGTTGATGATGAAAATGTAGGGGCAGTGAATGTAGCTTCACATGGAGTGAGTACAATATTACACAGCTGGAGGGGCATCAGACCTTAGTTTCACAGGCATCTACTGCTGGATTGTGCGTAGAAAAATGCAATGTGAACGGGTATGATGCTACTCTTCTGAAAGATACAGGCTGTACTACAGCAGGGGTCAGGAAGTCTGGTGCGACCAGAGCAGTACACAGGTCAAATACAGACATGCCGTTCTTTCGGGGGCAAAATTGAAAAATTTCCTGTAGCAGACATTGAAGTCTCAACCCCCTATTTCACAGGTACACTTCTGGCCTGTGTCATTAAAGACCCTGTCACTGATTTAATTCTAGGTAACTTACCTGGGGTGGCAACTATGAACGGAGGTCACAGAGGATCATTTGTTCCATGTAATGTATCCACTAGACGACATGTACGTACTTACCATGGTGGATGTAGCCACTTGCAATCCCAAAGCCATACCACTCAAAAATATGGACACAATCTTGGTCGCAGAAGACTTGGTAACCGTTATCAATTGCATGGGTTTGCTAAGGAAAGTCCTCTCAGATTGTGGGACACAGTCCACTCCAGATGTAATGAAAGAAATATGCACATTTCCTCTCGAGGGAATGGGTAGCTGACATGTATGATTTAGCATCATAGTCCACTGGTGTTGATTTTGGCATACGAATGTAGTTACGTCAGTCTTTTTTTTTCGTACCTAAGAATATGAGAAATGATTTTTTTAAATTGTTTTCTTATGGGTGTGAATGTGTTGGTTACTGGTTCGTTTTGTATCCTAATGATAAATATAGAATTCTCATGTAGACAAAGAGTGTGATGCTTTTTATATTAAAGTTATGAGAGTTGAGAAATTATCTGTGTGACTTGAGGAGGCACAGGTTTTGTGCCCATGGTTTGTTTGGGATGTAACTCGATCACTTTATTGTCCATTATGATTGCGATTGTATGGCATTCAAGATTTTGGAGTTAGTTGTGAGTGCTGCTGGCACTTTGATGATATTGTCCATTTTGCTCCTTTTTGAGAGTATGTCAGCGATTCTGATATTATTTTTCTTTGGATTTTGTACAAACCTAGTGAGGTTTGTTTGATGCTTAATATGTGAATGGATCATTGCAGAAAATACATGTTTCATTCTGTTGTGAAAAAACACATCTTAAGAATTGATGATTTTGGAGCGCAATTATGAATGAATTTTTGAAATATCATTTCTGGAAGGGAATTGTGAATTTTTGATTAACTGTTTGATATTTTCTTCATGGTGTATACTATATAGGTTTTATCTATTTACCAGAGGCAAATACTTCGTAATCAATCGTTTTGTACTTGGTTGTTTGGTGCTGGTTAAGAAGTACTTAGTATCTTGGCTGTCGTAAATATAAAACGTCTTTTTATCTTTTGCTAATTCTGAATTATTTGTCAGCTGAGTTTCGACAAATTTTTCTGGTCTTTGACCAAAATATTTTTCCCTGGGATGGGGGGTGTCATGTGCGCAGGGTGGTGCGTGCTCTTGATTTTTGTGTCGTGTGCATGGAGTGATGTATGCATGAGTTTTATGTTGCGTGCGGAAGGAAATTTTGTGTGTGCATGTGTGGTTGAGTTTTTGGAAAACAGCTCACCCAAGTTAAAAAAAGGAATAGGTTTTGGGAGGCAGTCGAAAAAGAATCCGCCAAGAGGAAGGTGTCTCGACAACAACCAGCCTATAGAATGGAGAAGAACAAGAACAAGAAGAACGCGAAAAAGTTATGAAGAAAAGAAGTCGAAACAAATAAAAAGAGAAGAAAGAAAGAATTAAAGGAGAAGAAGAAGAAGAGGAGGAAGAAGAAAAGGAGAAAAAGGAAAAGGCGGAAAATAAGGATAAGAAGGAAAAGGAGACGAGGAAAAGGAGACGAGGAAAAGGAGACGAGGAAGAAGGAGACGAGGAAGGAGACGAGGAAGAAGGAGAGGAAGGAGAGGAAGAGGGAGATGAGGAAGAAAGAGACGAGGAAGAAAGACGAGGAAGAAGGAGACGAGGAAGAAGAAAGAAAAGGAGAATAAGAAGGAAACGAGGAATAGGAGACGAAGAGGGAGGAGAAAACGGAGGAGAGAAAGAGTATGAAGGTGCGTGGTTGTGTATGTTGTATGTTGTATGAGTGATGGGCGAAAGTTAGTAATAATAAATGTAAAAAAAAGAATATATCGCAGTTTGTTTAGTGCCTTTGGTTGGAAGGAGTGCGTGCTGTTGCGTGACGGACGAATGCTTTTTTGCATGTGTTTGAGTGCGTGAACATGTGTACACAAAAAAGTATGACAATGACATACATACTATCATATGCATGTTATATATACAGAAAACAATTATGAATATACACATTGGTATGCATGTATACATGTATTTTTAAACAATATTTTATGTCTACAGATGTGTGTGTATACATACAAGTTTGCCTACATATTAGGACAATATGCACTCATATACACACATACATACACACACAACAAACACACACAAATACCACACACACACATATATATATATGTGTGTGTGTGTGTGTGTGTGTGTGTGTGTGTGTATAATTATATACACATATATGTATATATGTTATACATATATACATATACACGCCTACAGGCACGCACATATAGATGCAAATGCAAACACACACACACACACACACACACACACACACACACACACACCTATATATATATGTGTGTGTGTGTGTGTGTGTGTATATATATATATATATATATATATCATCATCATCATCAGGTGCCCTGCCACACGGCGTTGGCGACCATGGACTTCCAACCATCTGTCTCTCGTTGTCCCCTTCATCTCCCCCACCCTCCTCATCCCCAGCCACTCTGCAAGTCCGTCCAGCATTCTCTCCCTGGGTCTACATGCTCTCTTTCCCTCCAGCTTTCCCGTTGTGACCAGGTGCTCCAAATCCCCCTTCCTCATAAAATGGCCTATAAATGTTGCTTGTCTTTTCCTAATCTTCCTTATGAGTGATCTACTTGTGTCTGCCTCCATCAAGACTGTCTCGTTTGTTTTCTTTGCTGTCCATGGAACTGTTAATATTCTTCTGAGAAACCACATCTCGGTTGCCTCAATCTTGTTCTGGCTTTGCTTGCTGACTGTCCACGCCTCGCAACCGTACAACAGTATTGGTTCTATATAACATTCAAGAACTCTCTTTCTGATGTTAATTGATAGGCATTTGTTGGTAAGAATGCTTGTCATCTTCTTGAATGCTGTTTTGGTTTGGCCGATTCTGCCAGCTATTTCCTATGTGCATCTACCGTCTGATGAAATGACCGTTCCCAGGTATTTGAACTTATTAACCTGTGTCAAGGTTGTGCCATTTGTTGTTATTTTGCATGAGGGGATTTCATGTTTTTTACTGATCACCATGACTTCAGTCTTCCTGCTGTTTAGTTCCAACCCCTTACCTTTGCTTTCTATTTCTAGTATATTCACAAGGTTTTGTAGGTCCCTTTCATTTTCTGCAATTAGCACGGTGTCATCTGCGTACCGAATGTTGTTTATCATTTTCCCTCCAACCTTTAATCCAGGGTCTTCTTCTAGGTTTCTCATCATGTTTTCGCTATAATTATAGTGAAAACAGATCTGGTGACAAAACACAACCCTGTCTGACTCCTCTTTTGATATATATATATATATATATATATATATATATATATATATATATATAATTATATATATAATGCACATATACACAAAGTCTAATAATATATCGAATATCCTAGCGATACAGTAGAAATGGTTAACTTGTAACGCTGGCCAAATATGCACATGGATCATTGAAGAGATGAACTTCTTCCCGATGATCTACACTTCGATATGTGCCACGTCTTGCTGTTACATCCTTCATGGTATT
>JAPXFY010000018.1:30373869-30378869 GCA_030674185.1 Monoplex corrugatus | reverse complement strand
GTACTACACGCAAGCTTCTAGTACTCATACAACGGAGGAAACTGAAATATGTTGGACACGCAATCCGTAATGAGAGAACAGACTTGATGTCCACTGTCCTCCAAGGTAAAGTGGAAGGAAAGAGAAACAGAGGACGGCCACCTGCATCACTTGCTAGAAACATCACAAACATCAGTGGCAAGAAACTCCAGGAGGTGGTCAGACTTAGCCAAGATCGAGAGTGCTGGAGGCAACTTGTGAGGACATCATGTGCAGCGGCCAACACTGTTCCCGGTGACGCCGACAGGTGAGACAGGTGAGAACTCTCTGACTCCCGCTCCCGATCCACCAACTGCAAAAACTTTCACATTTTGACGCCCTCATCTTATACACCAGCTTCCTGCAGGAACGTGGTGGATAGAGTGAGGGAAACGAAGGGTTAAGTTTTTGCTTCGCTAACGTGGTTGACAACTCAGGATGCTGGTGGACAGGGTGTGGGAGTCAAAGGATTAAAATCAAAGTTGTTTTGTCTTCCAGATGGATTGTGCTGCAGGGCTCAGTAGCTCTAAATACTGGGTTTCGTCTTCTTCCTTTCTACAGGCTTTGTGCAAACATGAGAACACCTATCTCTTTTCTAAATACTGTAAACTGCACCCACTTTCAGTTTCAGTTTCTCAAGATGACGTCTCCGCGCTCGGAATGAATTCCATATGCACTGACGTTACAGGTGCCATGTGATGAAGAAGATTCAAAATGATCATGGCATATGCGTTAAGCTTGCACATAAACCCATGAACTGGCCAGGTCCTGAGGTCCTATCTAACCTATGGGTTTTGTATGTGCATCAAGGCCACTGCTGAAGGTCCTTTGGAGGGGGTGGGTGTTGAGGAGAAATATGACCAGTTTTTGTTTTGTTTGTTTTCTTTTGTTTTGTTTGGGTTTTTTGTTTTGTTTGTTTTTGTTTTTTTGTTTTTTTTTGGGGGGGGTTAGTTGGTTGGGTGGTTGGTTGGTTGAGTGATTGGTTGGTTGGTTGTTTGGTTGGTTGTTTGGTTGGTTGGTTGGATGGTTGGTTGGATGGTTGGTTGATTGGTTTTTGTTTTATTTTGTTTGTTTGTAAGAATCGGTCGGGAATCTAACTTAGACGTACTGATTTTTCACTTCCACAGTCCCCACCCCACCCACCCACCCCCACAGATAGATTTGACCTACAAGACAAGCAGCGAATGCGTCATCGCTGATCCGTTTTTCGGTCACAGTGACTATGAAATATGCAGTGGCCAACGCTAACTTGTTCCCACTGCTGCTGCTATTGCTGCTGCTCCTCTAACTGGTCGTCTTCCTACTGATGCTGTTACTTCTTTTGCTCCTCCTCCTGCTTCTATTGCTGCTCGTCCAACTCCTGTTCCTGCTGTGTCTGCTTCTGCTGCTCCTTCTACTGCTGCTGTGTCTGCTTCTGCTGCTCTTTCTACTGCTGTTCTTACTTCTTCTGTTGTTTCCACTCCTGTGACTGCTCTTCATTCCCCTCCCTCTACTGCTGTTGCTGCTGCTCCTATTGTTACATCTACTGCTGCTTCTACCACTACTGCTTCCACTATTACTGCTGTTCCTACTACTCCTTCTACTACTTTCCTCCCACCACATTGCTGTTTCTTCTGTATTGCTTGCTCTATTGCCACTACTGCTGCCCATACTGCTCCTGCTGCTCCTCGTATTGCTGCTTCTGCTTCTGCAGCTCTACTTGCTGCTGCTTCTACCGTTACTGTTATTGCTGCTCTCCGCACTTTTCTTCTTTCTGTTGCTCCTTCTTCTGCTGATGCGCCTACAGCTGATCTTCTCCGTACGGCTGCTCCTATTGCTGCTGTCCTCCGGTTGCTGCTCCTCCTCTTACTGCTGCTTCTACTGTTCCTTCTACCATTACTGCTGCTTCTACTGTTCCTTCTACCATCGCTGCTGCTTCTACTGTTCCTTCTACCATTGCTGCTGCTTCTACTGTTCCTTCTACCATTGCTGCTGCTTCTACTGTTCCTTCTACCATTGCTGCTGCTCCTACTGTTCCTTTTACCATTGCTGCTGCTTCTACTGTTCCTTCTACCATTACTGCTGCTCCTACTGTTCCTTCTACCATTGCTGCTGCTCCTACTGTTCCTTCTACCATTGCTGCTGCTCCTACTGTTCCTTCTACCGTTGCTGCTGCTCCTACTCATTGGCTCCTGCTACTTCATCAGCTGCTGCTCTTCTTCGTCCTACTGCTGCTACTTCTGATGCTTCTGTAGCTGTTTCTCCTACTGCTTCTGCTGCTACTACTCCTACTGTAATTGCTGCTGCATTTCCTGCTACCGCAGTGCTTCTACTACTCCTTTTACTGCTGCTGCTCCTCTGCTTCTGATGTTACCGCTGCTATTACTCCTGCTGCTGCTGTTACTACTCCTATTGCTATCGCTTCAGCTTCTCCTGCTGCTGTTGCTTCTACTGCAGCTTGTACTGCTTCTCCTATTACAACTGCTCTTCCTGCTGTTGTTCTTACTGCTGTTGCCTTTGCTCCTGAAGCTTGTTGCTACTACTGCTGTTATTGCTGTTCCTACTTCTACTGCTCTTGTTACTGCCGCTTTTGTCATTGTTGTCGTTTCCGTTCATCAGGAAAAAAGGCTCTCAGTGTGATTTGGCTTCCTTATAAAGTTCTGTGTCCATGACCCACATCTGTTGTCACATTTTGGTGCCTCTGGAAATCCTGACGAAAAGTCATCCCTGTCTGTCTGCGTGTTGTCCTTGCTTCCTAAAAGCTTGCCAGTATATCTTCTGCTTCTTTGACCAACATTTTCTTGCCTCTCTAAAGACACTTCATCATCTTTTGTCTCCATTCCAATCTGTTGGCAGTTACTTCCTTGCTGTGATGAAACCCATTACTTCAAACGTCCACCAGCATTGGTTTCCTCCCATGTGTTGGCGCGTATTTCAGCAAACGTTCTTGAAGTGCATGTGGGATCGATCGGTCAGGGCCCTTTGTAGAACTGAAACCTAAATGGAATGCTAATCCCTGGCCATTTTTCTGTGGTAAACTCTTGAGACGTTTCGTCGCCTTCTGGCTCTACAGCCCTGTTGGGGACAGCATTTCCTCTCTGTCTTACAAGTGTCCACATTATCCAACATACTGGGTCACTTTTTGTTCCTGGCCTGTCTTCCAACTCATTAATTCCTGTCACCGCAGGCCGATGTTGAAAGAGGTTTCCTCCTATGTGTTGGCGCGTATTTCAGCAAACGTTCTTGAAGTGCATGTGGGATCGATCGGTCAGGGCCCTTTGTAGAATTGAAACCTAAATGGAATGCTAATCCCTGGCCATTTTTCTGTCATATTTATTGAACCAGGCTATTATTTAACTCTTTGACTCTTGCACCCTGCCCACCGGCATCATGCATTGTCAACAATACCAGCAACGCAAAACCTTAACCCTTTGACTCTCTCCTTTGTCCTGCAGGAAACTGGTGGATAAGCTGAGGGAGTCAAAGGGTTAAGTTTTTGCAGTTGGTGGATGGGGTACGGGATAAAAGGGTTAAAAGAAATACGTAACTCTTGACTATCATCACCGCTCTTCACCATTCCACTTCATTTGTCAACAGTTCTCAGATGTAATACAGATAGATGCTGCGAAATCTGGGCCTAACCAAACACAAACAGTGATAAACTGTTCTTTCTGATTCGATCGTATACAGTCTAATTATCATTATGTGCCCTGCCGCATGACGCTGGCGATCATGGCCCTCCACACAAATATATCCCCTGTCACTGCAAGGACAACCCCCACCCTCTCTGTCTTCAGCCACCCTGCAATCCGTACAATATTTTCTTCCTGGTACAGTCTAAGTCCACGCAAGATCGCAGTTTACGGAGAGAGAAATTGGCATGATTTGATATAATATCATTCCGAACATCCCATCCTGTATCATAACGACCAAACCCAATATGACAGATCAAAACAAATAATATTGCCAGCAAAGGGACAATTTCTTTCATCTGGTTCCATCACTGGTTTTTTATCGATCTTGCAGATATATAACCGTGCTCTGTTTATCTATTTCTGTCCAGTGCTCCCAGCTCTCTAAGTATTCTGCTTAGTGGACCTGTGCCCATAATTATCTGCAGGAAGTGGATTCTGTTCATGTCTATCCGGAGTGTCTTTGGCTCTTCCAGGTTCGCTGTCCAATAAAACCATTCTCAGTAATCATCGTGGACAATATGGGAATCAGTCACGAAAAGAATCGACAATTTGGGGAACGGTTTGAATACTGTTCTATTTCTGGTTGTGTGCATGCCAGTGTTATCGAATATGTTCGTTCAGTAATCGATTTAAGAGTACATTGTTGATCTCACTGGCTTGGTAATAAAATCATGCTCTTAAAATTTGATTTTGTTCCGTTCAGCTTTCAGTCTACGGCATAAAAACCAGCTTTCAAACTAGGTCACAGGATTATTATTTGTCACAGTAGCAATAGCAATAAAAGCAGCGGCGGCGGGAGTAGTGGTAAAATTGTCTGTAGCACATCAGTGGAAGTTTTTTTTCTCCGGTTTTGTTGTTGTTGTTGTTGGTTTTTCTTTTTGGGTTTTTTTTTTTTTTTTTTTTTTTTTTTTTGCTGGTTTTCTTTTTTTTTTTTTTTTTTTCTTAACCAGTTAATGAGTGAGTTACTTGTTATTTATTTTCTTGTTATTTTCTGTCGTCCTTGGCTGGTTCAGGATGCCCGAGCATCCTCTTAGGGGATGTCCCATCTGACAGATATTGACGGTTATCCCACGCTTGAGAGTGGAACCTTGGGTTTTTTGTTCCCAAAGCTAATTAACCGGCTCACCGTACACAAAGAGATGTAGAAATGTTGCAGTCTCCATAGAGACTATGGATCTGTATTCGTTTCCAGTTTGTTCAGCCGGCCTAACGATCACTCCACTCTCCTGATGAGGAAAAGGGACGCTGATTTAGAGCTATCCGCAACATCAATTACATCTTTCAGTCTGTCTGTCTGTCTGTCTGTCT
>JAPXFY010000018.1:30363869-30371369 GCA_030674185.1 Monoplex corrugatus | reverse complement strand
TGGTACATACCTACTGTACTTGTGGTGGTAGTGTATTGTATGGTACATACCTACTGTACTTGTGGTGGTGTGTATTGTATGGTACATACCTACTGTACTTGTGGTGGTAGTGTATTGTATGGTACATACCTACTGTACTTGTGGTGGTAGTGTATTGTATGGTACATACCTACTGTACTTGTGGTTGTGTATTGTATGGTACATACCTACTGAGCTTGGGTTGTGTATTGTATGGTACATACTACTGTACTTGGGGTGTAGTGTATTGTATGGTACATACCTACTGTACTTGTGTGGTAGTGTATGTATGGTACATACCTACTGTACTTGTGTGGTAGTGTATTGTATGGTACATACCTACTGTACATGTACTTGTGGTGGTAGTGTATTGTATGGTACATACCTACTGTACATGTACTTGTTGTGGTAGTGTATTGTATGGTACATACCTACTGTACATGTACTTGTGGTGGTAGTGTATTGTATGGTACATACCTACTGTACATGTACCTGTGGTGGTAGTATATTGTATGGTACATACCTACTGTACTTGTGGTGGTAGTGCATTGTATGGTACATACCTACTGTACATGTACTTGTAGTGGTAGTGTATTGTATGGTACATACCTACTGTACATGTACTTGTGGTGGTAGTGTATTATATGGTACATGCCTACTGTACTTGTGGTGGTAGTGCATTGTATGGTACATACCTGCTGTACATGTAGGCTACTTGTGGTGGTAGTGTATTGTATGGTACATACCAACTGAACTTGTGGTTGTAGTGTATTTTATGGTACATTCCTATTGAACTTGGGGTTGTGTATTGTATGGTACATACCTACTGTACCCTAAGGCAGATAGAAAAGCAAAAAAGAGCTGGATGACTAATGAAAGTTTGGGCTTGATGGAAGAAAGAAGGAGGGTAAAGGGAAACGAGGAGATATACAGGAAGATAAACAAAAAAAATCAGGAATAGGTGCAGTGAAGCTAAGGAAGCTTGGCTGAACACAAAATGCATAGAAATAGAAGACCGACACAAAATGGATCCTCAGAGTATGTACAGACGAATTGAAGAAATTGTCCATAGGGAAAGGAACTATTAATGCCATATACATCCTAAGAACTATCATAGAGAGGTCAATTGAGATGAATAAGGATTTGTATTTATGCTTTGTTGACTATACCAAGGCTTTTGATGGGTAAGACATGAAGAATTGATGAACCAATTGGAGAGACTCAATGTTGATGGAAAAGATCTACGAATAATCAGAAATATGTACTGGGAACAAACAGCTGCAATGAGAATAGAAAACAATATAAGCTCTTTCCAAAACATCAAAAGAAGAGTCAGACAGGATTGTGTTTTGTCACCAGATCTGTTTTCACTTTACAGCGAAAACATCATGAGAAACCTAAAAGAAGACCCTGGATTAAAGGTTGAAGGGAAAATGATAAACAACATTCGATACGCAGATGACACCGTGCTAATTGCAGAAAATGAAAGGGACCTACAAAACCTTGTGAATATACTAGAAATAGAAAGCAGGAAAACTGAAGTCATGGTGATCAGTAAAAAACATGAAATCCCCTCATGCAAAATAACGGCAAATGGCACAACCTTGACACAGGTTAATAAGTTCAAATACCTGGGAACGGTCATTTCATCAGACGGCAGATGCACATCGGAAATAGCCAGCAGAATCGGCCAAACCAAAACAGCATTCAAGAAGATGACAAGCATTCTTACCAACAAATGCCTATCAATTAACATCAGGAAGAGAGTTCTTGAATGTTATATACTGTTGTACGGATGTGAGGCGTGGACAGTCAACAAGCAAAGCCAGAACAAGATTGAGACAGCCGAGATGTGGTTTCTAAGAAGAATGTTGAGAGTTCAATGGACAGCAAAGAAAACAAACGAGACAGTATTAATGGAGGCAGACACAAGTAGATCACTCATAAGGCAGATTAAGAAAAGACAGACAACATTTATAGGCCATTTTATGAGGAAGGGGGATTTGGAGCACCTGGTCACAACGGGAAAGCTGGAGGGAAAGAGAACATCAGGTAGACCCAGGGAGAAAATGCTAGACGGACTTGCGGAGTGGCTGAAGACAAGGAGGGAGGAGGAGATGCTTGGGGCAACAAGAGACAGAGACAGATGGAAGTCCATGATCACCAACGCCATGCGGCAGGGCACCTGATGATGATGATGATGATGATACCTTCTGTACTTGTGGTGGTAGTGTATTGTATGGTACATACCTACTGAACTTGTGGCGGTAGTGTAATGTATGGTACATACCTACTGTACTTGTACTTGTGGTGGTAGTGTATTGTATGGTACATACCTACTGTACATGTACTTGTGGTGGTAGTGTATTGTATGGTACATACCTACTGTACTTGTGGTGGTAATGTATTGTATGGTACATATCTACTGTACTTGTGGTGTAATGTATTGTATGGTACATACCTACTGTACTTGTGGTGTAATGTATTGTATGGTACATACCTACTGTACTTGTGGTGGTAATGTATTGTATGGTACATACCTACTGTACTTGTGGTGGTAGTGTATTGTATGGTACATACCTACTGTACTTGTGGTGGTAGTGTATTGTATGGTACATATCTACTGTACTTGTGGTGGTAATGTATTGTATGGTACATATCTACTGTACTTGTGGTGGTAGTGTATTGTATAGTACATACCTACTGAACTTGTGGTGGTGTGTATTGTATGGTACATACCTACTGAACTTGTGATGGCAGTGTATTGTATGGTACATACCTACTGTACTTGTGGGGGTTGTATGTTGTATGGCACCTGTGTACTAAACTTGTATTGATACTATGTAAGTGCTGATGTCATATCATGTGCCTAGGCTGTACTGTATTTTACAAATTCCTTTGCTTAACACATGTGAAAAACGTATGTCGTATTGGCTTACTTCACTGAGTAGGTTGTGGGCCTTTAGTCGAGACAGGTAAGAACTTTTAGCTGAGAGAGATTGGCAGTTCTAAGTAATGACTGTCTTGCTTTATAACCTTGAAATAGATAGATCAGATATGAAAATATGACACCATACATTTTGAAGTCAACTCTTTTGATGTGTAAATGTCCGATTAACAAAATCTGAAGGAGTCAGAAGTTTTGTTGTATAATCACGGTCGTGGCAGATTGTGATAGTACTACGTATAATAACACCATGACAGAGACGTCTAACACTGAGCAATAAAGAAGACCAGTGATGTTTCAAGACGCCTTCAGATTTAGGAGGTTTTTGTTTGTTTGTTTGTTTGTTTGTTTTTTGATAGTTTTTTGTTTTTACGTTTTTGTTTGTTTGTTTGTTTGTTTGTTTGTTTGTTTGTTTGTTTGTTTGTTTGTTTTTTGGGGGGCGGGGGTTACTCCTCTCTCTTCTGTACTACGTTATGTCCATAAATGCTGGAAGAAAATGAGAATTCATCCTAAACACTACAATTCAACATCTCTTTTATCTCCTGGCTACATAGTTTACACAGAAGAATTTTATCATGGCTTGACAATATCGCTCAAACATCCCATCCACTACCGCAACCACCAAAATTCAATTCGTCAGATAAAAATGATTGCCGGCAAAGGGACAATACCCTTCATTTGGTTCGATCGCTTAGGTTTTATCATTCCGGCAGATCCATAATCCTGCTCCTGTTCATTCTTACCCAGTGCCCTCGGCTCTCCAAGTCCGCCGCTCAGTTTACCCGTTTCCATCGATCATTCTGCGGGAAAATAATTCTGTTTATGTCTATCAGGCGTCCTTGACTCTCCCAGACTGGTGGTTTGCCCAATGGAACCATTCCCAACAACCATTCTGCACGATATGGGAAACAGTCATGATGAAAGTCAACAACATCAGAACTGTTGAGTTAAGTTATTCTCCCATTCGTGTGCCTATCAATATTATGGAACCTTTTCGTTTAGAAATCAGTTTAAGTGCCGCTGGTGGACTTGCTGACTGAAATGATAAAGCCATTCTCAGAAATGTCTGGATTCTTGAGTTCAACTCTGTCTCGCGGCAGGAAAATTGACCTTCAGTTTTTCTTTTTCTTTATTTACTTCTTTCTTTTTTCGTTCTAATTTCATTCTTCTTTTTTTTCCCTGTTTATAAACAAGTTCTTATTATGTTACTCTGTTCATATTCTGTCAATTATATTTTGAATGTGTTGTCTCGGTACACAGCATCGGTTCTGACTGTAGAGGCCAATGCGAGAATGAGGAGTCTTTGTTGACTTTGCTCCGTGTAAAGTCTGTCTTGTCTGTTTGCGTGTTGCCTTTCCTTGCTCAAACCGGTTTTTTTGCTGTCCTCAGTTTTTCACACCAACACGTTCTTGTCTTGCTGAAGACATTTCGTCATTTTCTGTCTTCGTGGGGCTTTGCTGAAAAAAAATCGTACTTCCTGTGCTGAAATCCGTTTTCTCAAACAGCCACCAACATGCCTCGCCATTCTGAAGACTTTTTTTGTTTGTTTGTTTGTTTGTCAGCTTTTCTCTCTCTCTCTCTCTCTCTCTCTCTCTCTCCTCTCTCTCTCTCTCTCTCTCTCTTTCTCTCTCTTTCTGTCTTTTTTTTTTTGTCTCTCTCTCTCTGTCTCCCTCTGTCTCCTTTTCTCTCTCTCTCCCTCTCTCTGTCTATCTCTCTCTGTGTCTCTGTCTCTGTCCCTCTCTCCCTCTCTGTCTCTCTCCCTCTCTCTCTCTCTGTCTCTCTGTCTATGTCTCTCTCCCTTCCTCTCCCTCTCTCTTCCTTCTCTCTCCCTCCCTCTCTCTCTCTCTCCTTTCTCTCTGTCTCTCTCTCTCTCCCTCTCTCTCTCCCTCCCTTTCTCTCCCTCTCTCTCTCTCTGTCTCTCTCTCTCTCTGTCTATGTCTCCCTCCCTCTTTCTCATCCTCTCTCTCCTCTCTCTCTCTCTCTCCCTCTTTCTGTCTCTCTCTCTGTCTCCCACTCTCCCTCTCGCTCCTTCTCTCTCTACTCACTCTACCTCTCTCTCCCTCTCTCCCTACCTCCCTCTCTCTCCCTCCTCTCTCTCTCCCCCTCTCTCTCTCTACCTCCCCCTCTCTTTTTCTCTCCCTCTCTCTCTCCTCCCTCTCTCTCCCTCCCTCTCTCTCCCTCTCTTTCTCTGTCTCTCTCTCTGTCTATATCTCTCTCCATCGCTCTCCTCGCACTCTCTCTCTCTCTCTCCTTCTCTCTCTCTCCCTCTCTCTCTCTCCCTCTCTCTCTCTCCCTCTTTCTCTCTGTCTCTCTCTCTGTCTCCCACTCTCCCTCTCGCTCCTTCTCTCTCTTACTCACTCTACCTCTCTCTCCCCTCTCTCTCCTCCTACTCTCCTCCCTCCTCTCCCTCTCTCTCTCCTCCTCTCTCTCTCCCTCTCTCTCTACCTCTCCCTCTCTTTTTCTCTCCCTCCTCTCCCTCCCTCTCCCTCTCTCTTTCTCTCTCTCTGTCTCTGTCTGTCTGTCTGTCTCTCTCTCTCTCTCTCTCTCCTCTCTCTCTCTCTCTCTCTCTCTCTATCTATCTATCTATCTATCTATCTATCTCTTTTCTTTCTGTCCCTCAAGGAGACGATTTCGTCTTGTTTGCGGCAAGTGTCTATTTCACTGATCATACCCCGTCCCAAAATTCTCTGACTGCTTTCAACACACTTCATCACTTCCTGAGCCACGGGCCTCTGTCGACAGACTCCCTGCCATGTGATGGTGCCCATGTCGGCAAACAGTCTGGATGGGCATGTGAGATCGACCATCCAGGCCTTTTATAGAGCAACAAGCCAAGCCAACACTTAATCCCCAGCCATTTTTATGTCCTTGACTGTAAGCATTCCTTGGCTATTTATGGTAAAATTTTTATCATCACCGAGATCGTTTTGAAAATCTCCCCGTAAACACGCTCAAAATACACACACCAAAAATATGCATTCAAGTTGAAACGGTTGCAGTCTCATTAACTCCATAGCAACAGGTAATAGAAGACAATATAGATATTGTTCGACGATATCGTTCAAACGTCATACTTCAGTATAGCAGGAACGGAATGGGGAGGGGAGGTAAACCTTGTAGGGAAAATTGCTTTAAAAGGGACAATTTCGTTGCTTTGTTTCCGTCGTTTTGGTTTAATCGGTTTTGCGGGTAGGTAAGCCTTGGTCCTACTCGTGTCTGTGCATGCTGTCAGTTCTCGAAGGTTCTATGCACACTGTGTTTGTTCTTATAAATCAATCTGCAGGAAATGGTGCTGTTCATGTGTATCCAGAGTTCTTGTCTCTGTCAGGTTGGCTGCCCAGTGGAACCATTCCCTGTAGCAATTCTGTACAATAAGGCAATCAACCACGCCATCACAGCCATTCAAGTAACACCACCACCAACATTATCAATACCCTTGTTCTTACTATTTTTATACTTTTTTTTTCAAATAGCCTTCATTTACTCGCTGTATGTTTGTCAACAGTACGGGATATTTTTGTTCCGCTCTTTTCCGTTCGGTTGGCTAGTTTAGCTGATAGAAAATCAATATCTCAGGATCTGAAATCCATATCACAGTAACTGCCCGAGTTCAAGCAAATAAAAAGTTAGGGGTAAAAAACACAAAAATAACAATACAAAGCAGGCGCGAATTTTCGACTGACTGGTCTTTGTCAAGCGAACACATGAGGCAAAAACGGACAAAACTGAGGGGGGAGGGGGGGGGGCAGCAACACGAAAAATGAAGGAAGACGTGCTGGATTTTCCCCTGGATTTTCTATATTTTTCCTTTGATGACTTATGTATAATGAAATCCAAAACAAATGTGACTGCCCGCGTTCAAGCAAACAGGAACCAGGAGGAAAAAAAACACGAAAAAAGAATAAGAACGCGTATTTAATACAAGACAAGACAGGTGCAAATTTTCGGTCAACTGGCCTTTGTCAAGCGTAAGATCACAAACATTTTCTCCTAATTTTTGTATCTGGTGTTTGTTTGTTTGTGATCTGACGCTTGACAAAGGCCAGTTGGCCGAACATTTGCGCCTGACTTGTCTGGTTGTATTAAATACGCGTTTTGATTCTTTTTGCCTGTTTTTTTCTGATTCCTGTCTCATGTATGTTTGACAAAGGCCGGTTGGCCGAAAATTTGCGCCTGTCCTGTTTTGTTATATTAACCCTTTGAATCCTGCACCATGTCCACTAGCATCCTGCATTGTCAACCATGCTAACAAAGCAAAAACGTAACCCTTTGACTCCTGCACCATGTCCACTAGCATCCTGAATTGCCAACTATGCTAGCAAACTAAAAACTTAACCCATTGATTCCCTCACCCTATCTGCAGGGAGCTGAGCTGGTGGATAGACTGAGGGAATCAACGCGTTAAGTTTTTGCTGTTGGTGGATAGGGTGTGTGAGTCAAAAGGTTAAATACGCTTTCTGATTCTATTTTTGTGTATTTCTACTTCCTCGAGGTCTGAGTTTTCGCGTTCCATCCCATCAACTAGCAACATACAA
>JAPXFY010000018.1:30333869-30361369 GCA_030674185.1 Monoplex corrugatus | reverse complement strand
CCGTCTCACTGTCTGTCTGTCTCTGTCTGTCTGTCTGTCTCTCTCTCTCTCTCTCTCTCTCTCTCTCTCTCTCTCTCTCTCTTCCCCCCCCTCCCACTGACTCTGTCTTTCACACACACACACACACACACACGCAAGCACACACGCACGCACGAACACACGCACGCACCTCATCCTACACATGAACACACACACACCCTAGTTCACACACACACACACACACACTCTCACACACGCACCTCGTCCTACATATAAACACACCCTGATAGACACATATGACACACATTACACACACACACACACACACACACACACACACACACACACACACACACACACACACACACACACACACACACACACACACACACACACACACCACACGAATGCAGAGAGTAAAAGAGAGGGCGTGACATTCCATCACGTGCATAGCAATCGATCTCTAGCACCTTTTTTTTTCTTTATACGTCGTGCATTAAGAAATACGGTCAAATTGCCTATGCTAATGAACATGTATCTGAAAGAGAAAAAAATGGAAAAGCGTTTCACTTCACATAGAAAATGTTCACCGTGATAACCACATTTATACAACAGTTAACGTACACAGATGAATTAGATGGGATTATTTCACATTTTCAGCAGGTTGATTATTAATTGATAATACTGTTGTATCCGTGGTTGCGTGGGGTAATAGCCGAAGCTACATGTACATCATGCCTAGGGGAAGTAACTGTGTGTATGTGGTATTTCGTGTCTCAGTAGTACTGGTTGTAGTCTCCCTTCTATGGCAATGTCGCTCAATCGGATACTAAAAGGAAAATCGAAGAAAAATTAAACCTATCTGTGCATACATTATCCTTCTTTCATTTCAAAGGAGTGTTGCTGTTGTCGTTTTGTTTCTTTGACGACGACGATGAAATAATCGTAAAACACGATCATTCCTTCTCTGGATGACTGGGTACTAGTAAATGAAGAAAACTTAATCTCAGATTTTGAGCACTTACAACCGGTTGGTAAAAGTGACCATGACGTATTGAAATTCAAATTGTATGTCTCAATGTATAATGCAACTATAGTAGACAAATACAAGTATGATTTTAATAAGGGTGATTAATGAAAACTTAATAATATTGTGAAGGATGAAGATTGGAGTGACTTGGTCAATATGGATGTTGAGAGTGCTTGGGGTATGATAAAAAAAAGTGTTAAATGATGGTGTTGAGGAATGTGTCCCAAAAGTTAAAGTTAGTAATTATAAACATTTCAGACCTATATGGTTAGATAAAAAGGCTCTGAGGAAAATTAAAAAGAAGTATAATACATATAAAAGATATTTGAGAACCAAAAAAGGTAGTGATTATGATAGATATATAACAGTAAGAAATGAATTTGCCAAATTGTTGAAGAAAACCAGAAAAGAGTATGAAAAAAATATTGCTAAGGAAAGTAAAAGTAACCCGAAAAAATTTTGGAAATATGTACAAGAAAGGACAAAAGCTAATACAGGTATTAGCCCCTTAAAAACCAATGATGGAAAACTGGTTGTTACAGATAAAGACAAAGCTGAAGTTTTAAATAAATTTTTTGCAAGCGTTTTTACAACAGAAGATATCAGTACATTACCAGATTTAATAGAAAATTCAAAGTCAAATGGTATATCATTATCTGATATCAGAGTTACTCCAACTGCGGTAGAAAAAAAGTTACAGGAACTAAACCCGAATAAAGCTAAAGGACCAGATTTGATATCCCCTAGGATACTAAAGGAAGTAAGTAAAGAACTTGCAAAGCCACTTTGTATATTATTTAATAAGTCCTTAGAATCAGGTGAGTTACCAAAGGATTGGAAAACAGCCGATGTTAAAGCCTTGTTTAAGAAAGGAAATAGGAGTGACGCTGGGAACTATAGACCTGTAAGTTTAACTTGTATTGTTTGTAAAGTACTGGAATCACTAGTAAGAGATTGTATCATTTCTCACTTTGAAAGTAATAAATTGTATGCAAAATGTCAACATGGATTTAGAGGGAAAAGATCCTGTGTAACCCAATTATTAGACGTTATGGAGGATTTCACCAATATGATGGACAATGGGGACCCCTTTGATATCGTGTATCTTGATTTTAGAAAAGCTTTTGATTCTGTACCTCACGAAAGACTGCTCATAAAATTAGCATCTTATGGTATTACAGGAAATACACTCAAATGGATCCAAAATTTTTTGTATGATCGAAAGCAGAGGGTAAAGGTAGGAAATGCTGAATCAGAAGAAACAAAAGTAAAAAGCGGGATCCCTCAGGGCAGTGTACTGGGTCCAATTCTACCAACAAAAAGAAGGAGCAGCCATGGGCTCCCCAGTAAGCCCAATAGTAGCCAACCTGTTCATGGAGGATTTTGAAGAGAAAGCATTGGCTTCTTTCCACTCCCCACCACGATACTGGGGGCGCTACGTAGACGACACCATGACTATCCTCCCCCAGCAACTGGTCGAACAGTTCACAGAACATCTGAACAACCAACACCCAGCCATCAAATTCACGAGGGAAGTGGAACAGAACAACTCCATAGCCATGCTGGACACCCTCATCACCAGAACTGATGGCATTCTATCCTTCTCGGTCTACCGTAAACCAACTCATACGGACCAATATTTACAGTTCGACAGCCACCAGCCCCTTGAACACAAACTGGGAGTGATTCGAACCCTTACCCACAGAGCTAACACCATATGCAGTACCCAAGAGGCAAAAGACAAGGAGACAAACCACCTGAAAAAAGTGCTCACCATCTCGGGCTACAAAAAGTGGGCCTGGAACAGCCCGGGAGGCAGGAAATCCAACACCGCATCCCAACAGCCAGTGAAACAACACCAGCGCAAGGGACACATCACCATCCCATACGTAGGAGGTGTGAGTGACGCTCTGTCCAGAAAGATCAGAAAACTGGGGGTGGCTGTACATTCCAAACCTTCCAACACCATACGCAGCCAGCTGGTCACCCCCTAGGACAAAACCAGCAAACTCGACAAAGCTGGCATTATATACAGAATAGACTGCCAGGACTGTAACCAACATTATGTCGGTGAAACTGAACGCCCCCTTCAGAAGAGACTAACAGAACACAAGAGGGACTCTTCTCCAGTAGGAGCTCACCTACACGCCGAAAAACATCAATTCAGTGCGGACAATGTCAACATCCTGGACAGAGAAAATAAGTGGTTCCAGCGAGGAGTCAAGGAGGCCATCTACATCGCAGCCACCAACCCCCCGCTCAACAGGGACCGGGGCCGTTACACCCTACCCCCGGTGTACCATTCTCTGATTCGATCTCGTGAACTGGGTTCATCCCATGTTCGCGAGATCTGAGTAGAGATTCACGCAGACAGCATTAGAGCGCTGACGAAGATGGCGAGAACGCCATCGAAAGCTACGGAACTGTGAGTAGCGATTTTTACACTGTTGGGAGACCTTGTTCTTCAAAATTGGTAGCATTATGGGTCCAATCTTGTTTACAGTATTTATAAATGACTTACCTGATTCACTGCACTGTACTTGCAAAATTTTTGCTGACGATACAAAACTATATGACAAGGTTGCCAATGTTAATTTAATTCAACAGGACTTGCTAATACTACAAAACTGGTCAGATACTTGGAATTTATATTTTAATGTTTCAAAATGCCATGTAATGCATGTTGGTAAGAAGAATATTAGACGAGAGTATTTCATGAAAATTGGAAATGATGTACAGAAAATTAGTGTGTGTGAAATGGAGAAAGACTTGGGAGTTACATTTGATAGTGAATTATCCTTTGACCTGCACATTAAAAGAGTAGCAAATAAGGCTAACCAGATGATAGGAATTATCAAAAGAACATTTTTGTACATAAATAAACATACATTTTTAATGTTGTATAAGGCTTTTGTTAGACCACATTTAGAATACGCAAGTGTTGTTTGGAATCCGTATTTGATAAGACAGTCAAAAATGATTGAAAATGTTCAAAGAAGGGCAACTAGGTTGCTTATAGAGTGTAAAAATATGAGTTATGAAGAAAGGCTTAAGTTTTTAAAACTTCATTCACTGAAAGGTAGGAGGGTTAGGGGGGATTTAATACAGGTATACAAAATAATGAATGGGATGGATAAGCTATCAGTTGAAACATTTTTTTCCTTTCCACAAGCTAGTATAACAAGGAATGCTGAAGGTAAAATATTTGTTAAACACAGATATACTAACACATGAGCATTTTGTTTTTCTAACAGAATTGTTAAATTGTGGAATAAAATTCCTTTTGAAATTAAATTTACTAACAGCATTAACAAATTCAAAAATTTCCTGGACGATGACGCAGAATTCAAAATTTTATTTAAAAAAATAGACTGAAGCAGATTTGCTCAAGTATGAATATTAAGGCATGCTTTTCGGACTCCGAAGAAGAAAGCGTAAAACAAAAAAGATAGGGCGTTAAAAGGCCAGAAGGCCTAGGCTTCGAGCCAGCCCTCAGCTACTACTACTACTACTACTATGACAATCACGATGCGTTTTCTGTTTGTTGTGCCATCGTAGCCTGAAAGCTTTCAACCGCACATTCTAGATGAAGGATAAGCTTTTACAGTTTCATCTTCACCATCTTAATATGTACGTCGCAGAAACCGCAACAGACTAACGCGAGATCCTGGATTATTCTTTTCCCCCCAAGTTGACATTTATTTCGATATTCTTTCTTCCCGGTTTGTATGCTTCTCAAATGGTTCAATTGATGTCCTATTTCAGTATTTGGTAGCTTGTGTAACCTTGAAGGCAGTATGGCGACCCAGAAACTGGTAATAGCATACTTTGTCAATTTCGATTCGGTTTTCTTCATCATCAAATTATGTATGGTCTTTAATGAGGGTTTAATTACCTTGCAAGATTATCTGTTTGTAGATCTTTAATATGTATCATGCATATCGTGCACCTATGTCTGGCTGTCTGTGACAAAAGTTACGATTTTTTTAATAATTGAATTTTCGACGATTTTACTTCTTTGGATTTAGGCCTACATAGCAAAAACTGTTACCGGGTGTGTGCTGTTTCTTCACAAAAAGCACCATAACTTTGGAACGGATGAACCGACTGAAAAAAATTAATAGCAGTGGAAAGGTCTTTGTTTGCACAAGATGAATAAGACCTTCTAATATAAATAAATCGCTGGACCCTTCCACTAATTAGTAATTAATCAATACGACAATAGGCCTAATTGAATTACCTCAACAGGCCAAAACGAAAATTAAGATTCCTAAAATGTTGAAAATCATTACAGCTTAAAAAAATCAAATTTCTGACTTGAAGATTATTAAATAAAGCCTCAAGATAATTATAAATTACAGCAGTTATTCAGTATCATTTCATTATGTGATAATTAGTTACTTAAGTACGTTTTCATGAAAACCACCCATAAAAGTTTTCAACCTGTGTACATTTTTTAGTTTTGCAGATTATAATACATACGCACACACACACAAATGTGCACACACACCACACACACACACACACACACACACACACACACACACACACACACACACACACACACACACACACATACACACACACACACATAATGATAATATATGTGTGTGTCTGTGTGTGTATATATATATATATATATATATATATATATATATATTGTAAAAGAAAAATGTATATTATAGAGAGATATATATATATATATCATTACATGTATTATATATCGATATGAATATATTCATTAGGCCTAATTAAAATATAAATTAGAAAGCCTGTGCTATTATTATTATATATAGAAAAGTATCTTAGAACTCTCAATAATGAAAGTTGTTGGAATATTTCACTGCGAAGTGCTGTCTCCAGTTTCCAGGTGACATAGAAATTAAGTCTTTATTGGAAGATTATAGATTGATTACTAATCTGTAATCAATACCTTCAGTGTACTGTTTAAAAAAAAAAGTTGTTGATTCATACTTATAGACTGAAATGCTTTGTAACTTATCTTTTGAAAATTTCATCTTGAAATTTTTATTTAAAAATTCTGCTGTGTTAGTAATAGTAATGATGACAGTTTTATCATTTCAACAATTTATTATAACAAACTGCAAATCTGTTGAAATAGTTTTGTTTGATGTCTTTTTTCTGCTTATGTAAAGACACTTTTTTATAAGCTGTCATACAACATGAATGGTAATTTGTTATGTATGTAAATATATGTGTGTGACAGAGAAAGAGAGAGAGTGAGTGTGTGTGTGTGTGTGTGTGTGTTATGAATAAGTGTGCACATGCATACGTACGTATAGCTAAAAGTTACATATATAACATATAATGTATATATATTTGTGTGCATATGTGTATATGAATGTGTGTGTGTGCATATATGCATGAGAGCAGGCATACACACACATACACACACACACACACACGCATATATATACAGGGTGTTCCAAAAGTCTTGGGCACATTTTAACATTGATTACCCCAAAAACCCTGAAGAATACAACAATGCATGTTACATATTCCGAAAGCTGGCTGTTTTGAGTTTTCTGTTGACTGTTCAAAGATGCTCAATGTGAGCACCGTTGGTCACTCGGCACACATCAAGGCGATAGTCAAATTCTTGCCAAACGCGTTCCAGCAGTGCGTTTTTGATTGTTCCAACAGCGTCCGTTATTCGGGTTTTCAATTCATCCACATCATTTGGCAGAGGAGGCACATAGACCAGTTGTTTCACAAACCCCCACAAAAAGAAATCGCACGGTGTGAGATCTGGAGACCTTGGAGGCCAGGGCATAAAAGCGCGATCATTCCGCCCAGACCAACCAATCCATCTGTCAGGCAGTGTTGTGTTGAGGAACTGCCTAACCCTGAGGCTCCAGTGCGCTGGCGCCCCATCCTGTTGGAAAATGAAATCGTTGGACTCTTCCGCCCTCAACTGATCCATTAACCAGGTTTCCAGCATGTTGAGGTAATTGTCACCTTTGAATAGTTTGATTGTTGCTTCTTCAAAAAAGTAAGGTCCATAGACAGCTTTCTTGGACAAAGCACAAAAAACGTTCACCTTAGGGGAATCTCGCTGATACTCAAGACATGCATGCGGGTTCTCGGTGCCCCATATGCGAGTGTTATGCTTGTTAACTTTGCCATTCAGGTGAAAGGTCGCCTCATCGCTGAAAACAAGTCGGTCGTCGAATTCGTCATCTTCCAACCTCTCTTGCATTGCAATGCAAAAGTCACGACGAGCTGGTTTATCAGTGTCCTTCAATTCTTGGACTAACTGTAGCTTGTAAGGAGTCATGTGCAGTCTTTTTCTTAAGACACGCCAAACAGTTGTTGGTGGAATCTGGAGTTCCCTACTAGCTCTTCTGACCGATTTACGGGGGCTTCGCTGGAAGGCAGTTCGAACTCGCTGAACCACATCATCTGCAGTTGAGGGGCGTCCTGTTTTCTTACCTGGGCACAAACACCCATCATTCATGAATTTAGCATGCCATCTCACAATGGACTTCCGTTCTGGGGCCTCTTTCCGGAAATTTCTGCGAAATGCATGTTGAACAAGTGTCCATGACTCAGTTTTTGCAAATTCAAGGATGCAAAACGCCTTTTCTTGTGGAGTGTACGCCATTACTGCTTCTGTCTAAACACACAAAAACATACAAAACCATCATTATCGTCCCAAATAAAATTCATGGATTCAGCTTTAAAATGATACCAGTTTTATCTTACTACCGCTCATAGTTCAGCAGATATGAGGACTTGAAATGTGCCCAAGACTTCTGAAACACCCTGTATATATATAGAGAGAGAGGGGGGGAGATATATAGAGAGAGATATATATATATATAGATACACTGATTTGTGTCTACGTCTGTCAAACATAAATCAGCAAGATCATTTTGTGAATGTACACATACCACCAGGGGACATGGCACTATGTGGCCAATACCCACTGTTCCTAGAGTAGTCCTATACATTCTGATTCTTGCTAAATTTGCCAAGTTTTGCAAGCTTTAGTTTAGTCTTTTCCAATTTGATAATCAAAAGTCCAAAAGTCTAGAAGTTGATAATGAGGGGCAACAGACCTTCGAAGTTCGGCTGCCCATCGCCGCAGTTTGCCGAGTCATCTAGATTGACAACCAGCCTTAAAACTCAAGCTTATATTTCAATCACCAGTAAAAACCTGTGCACCAAATATTACACAGTAAATGCAAAATGCATAGTCTTATGTGTGATGAAAAATGAAGTTTTACAAACATTTGATAGGTTCAGCTGATAAGATAGGTTCAGCTGGTATGACTAAAAGAAAACTGATAATTGGTGTTGATAAGCCTGACGTCCATTGTAAACAATAGCCACCAAGGCAGTAACAACAGACGCCACACCCACTATCAATGATATGGCCTAAAAGGGTAATCGGTGATTGAATTTTAATCTGCTGGGGTCTCTTTCAGTATAAATAGTATCCCCACCTTCTGGAAATTTTGTGAATTTTTCTCTTTTCTCTAACTCTCTTTGTTTCTGCCTTGTTCCTTTGCTTTCTGTCATTTCTTCCTATCATTTTCTGCCTTGCTGGTCCATTCACCTGTATGTGTTTGAAAAAGTTTTACATACTTTTTCTTAGGATTGATAATTGGATACAGTATTACATGTATTAAGTGCATTTTTGGCTCTAGGGATGTGAGGTATGTGGAAGCAGTTTTAGGTAATTTATGCCCATTTTTATGTATGTTTTGGTGTCCTTAGGTATGCTTTAATTTGTATTCAGGTGTGTTTTTCAAGTCCCCAGTGCGATAAATTGGACGGAGTGGTCACTGCCAGGGGTGTGTCCTTAGATTATGTGCCTGAATGCATTGATATGTGTACTTAATTTTCTTCTTTTTTTTTCCTATTGAAGCTTTGTATGGTTTGAAATGGTTATAACCCTGAGATGGCTTTACGCAGTCAACTGGGCTTTAAACAACAATAACAATAAGTTCCCTGTATAAGTTTTACAGTTGGTATTATTGCTCAAGTGATAATGCAAAGATAACAATTCAATTAAAAAAATGAATTGGATCAGTTTCTGTCAGAATTATGTATGTGTGGTGTGTTTCAATGTTACAGACGACTGGTCTGACAGGGCTGGCTGTGGCCCGCCATCCAAATCAGGTGAGAAAACATAGTAGTGTTCGCAAGTAAAGTACATGAGATGAGAGAGAGAGAGAGATTCTGGTGTTGTCAGCTTAGTGTTTTTAAGGTCTTCTAACCCTTCCTTCTTTTTGCTCCTCATTTCAAGACTTTGGCAGTGCATAGGATTTTGTGCAAGCTCAGGGAGTCTGCCAGATAAATGCTGGCAGATTTGGGTGGAGCACATATGGAATTGTCCGAATGCAATGAATCCCTCTTGAACAAACTCCAAACAAACCCCATACTCCATACTGTATGAACATCACCACCAACATCAGCAGTTTGAAGGTATACGAAGTAGCGCAGACAAGTTAAGACCAGAGTGATTGGAGGAGAATTGATGTGACATCTATGGCAGCAACTACTATCCAACTTAATCAGTTAATGATGATTACAGGTAACAAGTGATGGAGAAAGTATGACTTTTTGACCCATTTGTTGGTGCAAGTCACATCTTTACATATTTTCATTTATTGAATGTTTCAAGACAACACTGAAAGCAAGTACTGAAGTAGGGCCTTCATTGTAACAAATAATGAACTGCATTTCTGCAGATTAGATTGACGTTTCTGTTGTTATTACTATGACTGATGAGAGAATTGAAAGTCAATTTGCGTTTTCAGATATATTTACTGTCTTTGTTAATTAATATCTTTGTCTTTTGTCCTGAAGACTCTGAAGGTGCTGTATGAAAAGATCTTGAGGACTCTGCAGAAGTTCCCTGAAGAGGCTGCCTACCGTCGTTACACAGAGCAGATTGTCAATGAAAGACTTAGCTTAGTGAAAGCAGTGAGTGATTTGTTTTGTTCATTATTGGTATAAGGTATCTGTCTTCTTATTTAAACTGATTACAGTGAAATCAGTAAGTTGTGTGTTTTGTTTTCTGTTTATCATCATGTGTAGTATCTGTAACTGTTTATCAGTTTATGTGTCAATATAATTTGAAGGCTTTGATGAGTTATGTTTGAACATCCACATTGTAATTTGCTGTAAATCTTGAACCTGACATACTTAGTTATGTAGAGACTTTAACAGTTTAAGTGCTCCCTCATCAGATGACACAAAGGCAATCAAGGCATTCCACTTGTTTCGCTTTCACTCCAGTCTTACATTGACAATCAAGTATCTAAGTGGTTATGAAACAAAGGGTCCTTTCCATTATCTTGAGCCCATTCATTTTTTTGTCATGCTCTCTTTATTGGCGTGCTGGGCCTTAGCTAACGCTTTGGTATTGTTTGATGTGGAGGGGAACCTTGCTACGTGACTCTGTCAGCAGAGCTGTCATTTGCAATTGATGGCTAGAGATCTACTTTGATCTCTGCTTGACTTCATTTGACACATTAGCTTTTGGCTTACAGTGAAAAAATAAATATGAAGGGCATCTGAATGTGATAGATGCTATTGGGGGTTGAGGAAGATAAAGCTGTGTGGTAGGGAAATGGACACTACCCTTAGAAAGCTGGTCCAGAAGGATCAGTATTTCTATCAGTACCTGAGTACCACAGTACCAGTAACCTAACTGTCATGGGTTAACATCCACTAACATCCACCTTGTTTGTTTTCACTTGTAAAATGTATGATGTATGTGTTGATGGAGCACATGTGAAACCAACCAAATGGAAGGTATCCTCATAATCCTGATTCATACAGTTCAAGTTGAGTAAGCTGGTTTTTTTATAAGCTTAGTTTTATACATTTGTGGTGGTCAGTGCAGATGCTGAATCGTTCATTGCAGGTAGACTTGGAAGCAACACACAAAGTTTAACTTGAGCAAGATTCGTACCTGTGCTACTCCTTAAAATGTCAGTGTTAGGGAAGGTAAAGCGGCAAGATAGAGAAGGTTGGTATAGCCCTCATAAATCAGATCTTGGCTTGAGAACACATGAGGTTTTGTCATCTTACTCATCTTTGACCTCAGGGTTATGGAACAATCATTAGCTTTTTATGATGCACATATCGAAGTTTTTGTTTTATAATTATGTCATCATCATCATCAGGTGCCTGCCGCATGGCATTGGCGATCCTGGACTACTATCTGTCTTTATCTCTTGTTGCCCCAAGCATCTCTTCCACCCTCCTTGTCCCCAGCCACTCTGCAAGTCCATCTAGTATCTTCCACCTGGGTCTACCTGGTGCTCTCTTTCCCTCCAGTTTTCCTGTTGTGACCAGGTGATCCGAATTCCCCTTCGTCATAAATTGGCCTATGAATGTTGCCTGTCTTTTCCTAATCTTCCTTGTGAATGATCTACCTGTGTCTGCCTCCATCAAGACTGTCTCGTTTGTTTTCTTTGCTGTCCATGGAACTCTCAACATTCTTCTTTGAAACCACATCTCGGCTGCCTCAATCTTGTTCTGGCTTTGTTTGTTGACTGTCCACGCCTCACAACCATACAGCAGTATTGGTTCTATATAACATTCAAGAACTCTCTTCCTGATGTTAATTGATAGGCATTTGTTGGTAAGAATGCTTTTCATCTTCTTGAATGCTGTTTTGGCTTGGCCTATTCTGCTGGCTACCTCTGATGTGCATCTGCCGTCTGGTGAAATGATTGTTCCCAGGTATTTAAACTTATCAACCTGTCTCAAGGTTGTGCCATTTGCTGTTATTTTGCATGAGGGGATTTCATGTTTTTTATTGATCACCATGACTTGAGTCTTCCTGCTGTGTAGTTCCAAGCCTTTACCTTTGCTTTCTATTTCTAGTATATTCACAAGGTTTTATATGTCCCTTTCATTTTCTGCAATTAGCACGGTGTCATCTGCGTATCGAATGTTGTTTATCATTTTTCCTCCAACTTTTAATCCAGGGTCTTCTTCTAGGTTTCTCATGATGTTTTCACTGTAAAGTGAAAACAGATCTGGTGACAAAACACATCCCTGTCTGACTTCGCTTTTGATGTTTTGGAAAGAGCTTGTATCGTTTTCTATTCTTATTGCAGCTGTTTGTTCCCAGTACATATTTCTGATTATTCGTAGATCTTTTCCATCAGTATTGAATCTTTCTGTATATACAAGAAATACACCCCTAAAGATAACTTTTATTGTATTGCAGGACATAACTGATTTGTTGTATACACATCATTTTCATTTTGACAGAACACTGCAAAGTGGTTAGGTCTGATTGATTTCATCATAGCCAGATGTGTAGTCTTGGTGTTGACTATGGACCCCCCCCCCCCCCCCCCACCTTCAAAAGTTGCAGTTTTGCATCTCAAATGGAGGAACAGCATGGTACACATGTATGCTTAATTTTTAGTGGTGGTTGTGGTGATTCTCATGGACTTGTTTGATTTTTGTTTGTCTTTTGTATTTATGTACTTTTTTATATGATTTTGAAATAATAAATTGTATATCTCTTTATACAATTTTGATTGGCTATTTATGTTATCATTAGTCTTCTATTTATTGTATGACTCTTTTGTTAATGTTACTGACATGTATCCAGATTTTATCATACGTGTGTGAATATTTTTTTTTTAAGGAAAGTGACGCTCTCAGTCTGGAGAAGAAGCTGAATGCAGGTCATATTGAAGAGGTCATACTTCAGGTGAGTGAACTCTTGTCAGTGTTGTATATGTAATGGTGTGTGTCTATCATGGTCCCTCTTTTCTGTCTCCACATTTGAGTGTGTAGTGTTTGTGTGGTATGGTGTGTTGTGTGTGCGTGCTCGCAGTGTGTGTGTGTGTGTGTGCGTGTGCTTGTACATGTGTGTGTGTGTGTGTGTATGTGTGCTTGTACGTGTGTGTGTGTGTGTGTATGTGTGTGTGTGTGTGTGTGTGTGTGTGTGTGTGTGTGAAATTTGAAGCTTCAGAAGCATTTTGACTATTTTCTGATCCACTTTGCATTCCAAAACAAATTCTGGGTTTACTTAGAATAGTTTCTGATGTATAGGAAACGTATAGGAAAGTGAAAACATCATTTTCAGGGTTACACTTACAGGTGTCATAGAAGTATGGACACGTCTTTGAATCATGTGTCAAGTGAGCTTGGAAGTGGCATATGCATATATTGCAATGACTTGGGCCTGATTTTAGAGGGATCACACAATGTCTGTGATTAATAATCCATATTCCAGCAAGGATTTGTGATGTGTTTATTATTTACAGATTTTGTCAAGTTTTTGGTCAATCAGTAAGTTGTGACTTTCCCACTATAAAAGTATTAAAACAGTGTGGTCTGTTTTCAAGATCAGGATTACCAGCACACTAAGTAAAAGAGAAAAAGATGTTCTAAAAGAGAAAGTTGTTAGTTTTGACTAGACAGTTAAAATATTGCACTGGCTTAGAGCTTTGAAAATGTACCAATACCAGCTTCTTTCAGATCTCTGTAGTTTTGTTTGTTTGTTTCTTTTATTTTGTTTTTGTTTTGTATGGTTGCCTTAAACAGACATACAAAACAGAACTTTTGATAGTGTACATAGTATTAGCAATGCCGTGCAAACTGAAACGCGACGTCAAATTTGTGGTAGCAAAAACTGGGCAAAAACGGGGGCCAGCCGCATAACTGGGGGGTCTTCAGTTCAATCAAGTATTACTGCCTCTTTGAGCGGTGTTTCATTCTTATTTTTTTCCTTATATGAATCAGAAATGAATAAAGATTTGAATGATTACCTTTTTATATACTTACAGCGAAAATGGAATTAGTTATTTGATGAGAAAATCGAAAATCCGTGTTTCGGGCACAATCGCGGCGACGGTATGCATTCAGAATCAAAGTTTGTTTGGGGTGCTTCACTATTTTGGTCGGTACGGCTATATTTGTGAACCAATCACATTGTAATTTTGCAACCAATGAGAATTAATGTAACAAAATGATATATCCCAATGAGAGCAATGTGTGCCTGTTTCGAACCGAGATCGACGCTTCCAAAGTTTTGCTTTTTTTCATCGGAAAAGTTTGCAGGTAAGTCGCCATTTTTCTCTCTCTCTCTCTCTCTCTCTCTCTCTCTCTCTCTCTCTCTCTCTCTCTCTCTCTCTCTCTCTCTCTCAGAGCCTGGAATTCGTCACGGAAACGAGGATTTCCGCGGAAATCAAAATCGAAAATTGCGCAAAAAAATATTTTTGCGTTAAAAAAAAATTGATGACCATACTTAAAAAAAAAGAAAAGAAAAAAACAGCTGATCAAGCACAGAAACCAAACGGAAAAAAAAGCAAACATCTCTGGCAAGATTCTTTCGTCGTTCTGACTTGGATAAGCCTTCTAGCTAGTTTTGATGAATATGTCTGTGTATGAACACACTGAAACGATCTGCTGTGTATGATGGATCCTGATCTTGTGCCCAATGTTTATTAAATACTCTTTTGACTGATATTCATTGTGATTTTCAGTATGTTAGATGCCTTTAAATTTGTCTCCAGAATGCCTCAGAATGCACAGATTTTAGTCTTGATGACCCCCCTAGAAGTTTCCTTTTTTTTTCTTAGCAATTCCAGGCTCTGCTCTCTCCTCTCTCTCTCTCTCTCTCTCTCTCTCTCTCTCTCTCTCCTCTCTCTCTCTCTCTCTCTCTCTCTCTCTCTCTCTCTCTCTCTCTCTCTCTCTCTCTGTCACACACTAACACACACAGAGATTTAGAATGTCACAAAACAAAATCTTCTGTCCATTGTTATAATATTCTTCATTTAGGTTTTGAAACTGAATAGAAGGCTATGAGTTGTATTATTTGTAAAGTAGGCCATCCATTAGCTTATGTAGTTGTTTCAATTTGTAGTCAATATCTGAAAAGGATAGGCCGATTGTCATTAATTTGTTTTAAAGGGAAGATTGCATTGTATTTAATAGTAGCCTATTGTTATTGATTTGTATTAAAGGGCAAGAGTACACTGGAAATACTTAGCAGGATTGTTCGGCTTTGGTGGATTTTTACAAGTAATATGCTAAAAATCAAAGTCGCGAGTTTGGGCTTAATTTAAAGTAATATTGATGTGAAGACTATGCATTATGGTTTCCTTTCCTTTCCAGTCTCTCAGTGAATAGTATATATTGTGCAGAAATTCATATATTTCTCTATTGCAGGAGTTAAATGACCTGTTCCTGAATGGCGAGTGGTCCCATATCCTTCCTGAAGTTTTCTTTGGACGCTGGCTGTGCTAAGTGTTCGGGGACTTGACTCATTCACAGACAGTTTAGTTTATTTTCTAAAGACTGATGTATAAAATAAAAATGAAATGTAACGTACAAAAATCTTGTCTGTTATGTTTTCCTCTGTATGTGTGTTAAGTGTGTGCATGTGTATGTGTGTGTGTTTAGTTTTTAGTAGAATTTTGATCGGATGATATTTTTGGATAGACTGCAGCATAAAAGCATGCAGTAATTTTTAATATTTCAATTATTTAAGTGATTCCAGAAGTCATTGATTCTCAGATTTCCTTTTATATGTACAGAAACTGATGAAATATTAAAAGTTATTAATAAGACTACTGAAGTAGCAAGTCGTGACTTTTTTTTGTTTAATTTGCAGTAATAAGACACTTTAACGATGAGCAAAATGATTTTATATCTATATCTTGAAATGATTGTTTTGTTTCTAGCTTCATTTTTGTCTGTTATTAATAAAATATGGGCAGTTATTAACCCTTTGACTCCCAAACCCTGTCCACCAGCATCCAGCATTGTCAACCATGCTAGCAAAGCAAAAACACAAACCTTTGACTCCCTCACCCTATCCACCAACTTCCTGCAGGAAGCTGGCGGATAGAGTGAGGGAATCAAAGAGTTAAGTTTTTGTAGTAGGTGGATAGGGCATGGGAGTCAAAGGGTTAATGAAACACTGATAAAACATGTCAAATATCACATGTTTCCTGTAATAAGACAAAAATGGCTCGTCACAGAGTTCTGATAATGGTTTTATTCAATTCGGCACACCAAAATACATCAACAACCAAAATTTCATGACTTTTGATCCGGTCTGTCTCTCACAATTACAAAATGAATGTCATTTCCAGCAAAATCAGCATACCATGCCATTTGATGGGTTTGTTCTGTGACAGCTGCTTCCACACATCTCTTCTTTGTCCCACTAAAACGTGGTACCAAAATTTAAGAAATTTTTGACGATTCAAATTGGAATATCTCATGAACTATTAGTCCGATTTGAAAAATTTAAACTGCTTTTTACTCAGAATAACAATATCTTCAAAACCATGTAAATCTTTTAACTCAAAACCCAATATCAATTTTTCATGCGGCATTGCTAATAGTATACCAGATGTAACAGTATTTCAGGGGAAATTTAATGATACAGTCCTAAGGCAAAACAGACCTAGTTGCATAATCTTGAGAAATATGCCTAGCTCTGTCTGTTGTAAGAGAGTATCAGTCTCAATTCATCAAAGTTAGATCATCTGATGTCTCATCAGGGTAAACAAGAACATCTTGTTGCTTAACTAACTCGGTACGGAGAGTTTTTCCCCTTGCGTTTCCCCAGGGACGGCCCATTTTGAAGGGTTAGGAAAAAAAATCACAAAAAATACAAAACATAAAGGATCAAAATGAAACTTTCAGATCTGAATATTACATGCTGGGTTAGTTCATGCCAAAATATTGAAGTTCTTCCTTGAATTTTTCTTCTTCATGCGCCATGTTGAAAACACCTCAAATGTTGTGGTCAGGATCACCGTACAGTCACACACTTTGATCAGCTCCATGAACACACAGTCAAAGGTGAGAAGGTTTTGTATGCAAAAAACAACATGAATAAAGTAGACTTTGCTCAGGGTAAAAAAAAAAAAGATTATTAGTGATATTATATGAATAAATGTTACAAATTGTTACACAGGGGAGTTATGGGGGCATGGCACTCAAATGAGACATGCAGGCCACAAGAGCCAGAGAAGGAGGCAAAGTGGGAGAAAAACTAAAATCTTCGTGCCAGTCATGCATATGAAAGTGAATGAAACCTCCATCAGACATGCGACTCGCTGTACTTGGCCAGTTGACTGCTCGCCTCTCGTGACGTTTACGCCCACCTCCCTCTCCCACTTCACTGTCGTCTGAAACTGGGTCACTGTCAGTACCTTCTTGCTGGCAGCTTCCATCATTTGATACACTTTCACCATTATCTTCAGCATACTCCTCGATGTCCAATCCTTCAGTCTGAAGCACTTCAATCACTTCAGCAGCAGTAAAACACCGCCGTCACGATCTACTTTGTTCGAAAACTCGTACTCGCCTGCGACACCATTTTCGACACGAATGCAGATTACCAGTCATGTAGGGTGCCGAAGTCAGTCGTTTCCTGACGAGTGTATGGCTACGGAATCTCACGAAGCAACTTTCACCTTGACCCTTGACACGTTTGCAGTGACCACAGTGTGGCTATTGTAGGCGTGCAAGGTCTAAAGGGGAACGTCGAAAAAATTTTAATTATCGAAACCACTATCGCATTCCGTCGTACACAACCGTGCCTTTATATCATGACCGCTATAGCATTCCGTCGTACCGAGTGAGTTAAAGTAAACCTTTCATAAAAGGTTTGAGGTCTTACACCACTTCAAACACAGCACTGCACTCTTAGAACATCATTATCCTGTGTTTCGTGTTCTTTGTTTGAAATGAAGATCAAAGACATCTGCAGTAGTTAGCCCTGTGATTGGTCTTCTCACTTCAAAGTGTAAACCAGAGACAGCTGCCATGTTCATATGTATAATAATTAACTGTTTGGCTCTCGCATCCTATCCGTTAACTGCAAAAACTTTACCCTTTGATTCTCTCGCCTTATTCACCGGCTTCCTATCCACCAACTGCAAAACTTAACCCTTTGAACCCAAGAAATTGGTGGATAGGGTGAGGGAATCAGAGGGTTCAGTTTTTGCTTTGCTGGCATAGTTGGCGATACAGGATGCTGGTGGACAGGTGGGGGAGTCAAAGGGTTAATCTTTACGTCACACTCCACTTAGCCTAGGTCTTCAAAAACAGATCCAGAACAGAGAAAAAAAAATTTTTCTGAGCATGGAGTAAATTTATTACAGATTTGAGAAAGTTCTTTTCAGTACATACGGTACTTAAGAACAAAAATTGTTTGCGACAATAATACTTAAGCTTTCCCTGTAGTATGTGTTTATCAGTTTATTAACATTCCATTTTGTTGGAAGTGGCAGTTGCTCAGAGCATACTTTAGCTTTATTGTGAAAGTATTCTCCTCTTCATTCCAGTAGACATGCATTGAAGAAGAAAATTAATGATATATATAATTACAGAAAAGAATCTTTGTTCTTAAGCTCTATGGAAAGTCAACTCCCAATTTTTTTTTTTTTTTTTTTTTTTTTTTTTTTAACAATTTTGGTATCAATATAAGAGAATTATCTAGAAGCAGCTGAGAACAAAAATATTCACTTGTTCTATAGTATGTTCCTCATGTTACAGTGCCAAATGAATATAATAACAAAGGTGAACATATACATGTCATACGTACCAGCATACACATATTCACAAAAATACACATATACATACACATACACATATGTATTTGTATACAGTACTTTGATTTATTTAATTTGATGTGCTTGCTTTATTTTGTGTGTGTGTGTGTGTGTGTGTGTGTGTGTGTGTGTGTGTGTGTGTGTGTGTGTGTATCATGTTATTATAGTAGGCCTACATAGTGGTGTTTACAAAAATTAATTTGTTTCTTCTTGGTTTATTTTTTACAATCACTGCACAGAATTTGCAGAAAAGAACCTAACAGCATCTGAAATGAGAACATTGGTGTAGCTTGGCTGTATTTCATTATGCTGCCTTCTTTTATCATGTACATAGTTATATGATATTTGCTGTTTTGTAATAATTTTCATTTTTATCGCAGGCGGAGCGAGAGCTGTTGCTGTCCAGAAAAATGCTTCAGTGGCGAGCTTGGGAACCTCTGATTGCTGAAGCCCCCAAGAACCAGTGGAAATGGCCATTGTAAAAATGTGTTTGTCTTGTAACTTAATTTAGTCTCTAGTTTGTTTAGCGCATTTCTTAAAACACAGTGATCAAGGACATAGGAAGTGTTTTGTGAAGCTTCTGAACATCTGTAATTAGACTAGTTCTGCAGTCTGATTTGAAACATTGATTGTTGTCCCTAAGGGGTTATGATTTTCTGTGTTAGTGTGTTGTATGGAAGTCTGGTCTCAACTTAAAACTTAAAGTATACCACATTTATTGTCAGAGTGTCATCCCATTTCCTCAGATGTGGAGAAAATGTGGTTCTGATGAAAATGCTGGAAATAGATGAGGGTCTGTGAAGAAATGTTGAAGCTGACATGTCTTTTGTTTCACGTAAAAGGGGAACTCGGATGTAGGATGTGTAAACACAGTCTGAATTTGAAAAGTGTGTGTGTATGTATGGTCTGGTTTAATAAATAAAAATGTGCATTGATTTGTTTTTCTCTTTTCTTTTCATTTGAAAAATTGAGATCAGCTTGCATGAAATCTGTCTTTCGGGGTGTGTGTTGTGTGTGTGTGTGTGGTGTGTGTGTGTGTAGGAGATTGAGCTGTGTTTTTTCATTGTTAATGATTGAAACTTTACCATCACAAGTTCAATCACAAACACAAGTTTGGTGCCACAGGAAACGAACATACTTAAACCCTTTGAGTCTCTCACCTATCCACCAGCATCCTGCAGTTCAACCATGCTAGCATAGCAAAATCTTAACTTTTTGACTCCCTCAGGAAGCTGGTGGATAGATTGAGGGAGTCAGGGTTAAGTGAAGCTAGTGGATAGAGTTAGGGAATCAAAGGGTTAAGTTTTTGCTGTGTTAGCATGGTTGGCAATGTAGGATGCTGGTGGACAGTGTGCGGGAGTCAAAGGGTTAACAGATGGCACAGTGGCAAGCTGGGACCACACATCAGTTCTTATTCATACACAGATTTGAGTTTGGGGTTTACAGTATTTGATCTGTGCAGCAGTGTCTGCATTACACGATTTTGTTGACCAGTAGTCTCAAAACATCCAACACTTATTTTTATCTTGCTCCTGCGGACACGTGCAAACACACACTCGCATGCATGCATGCAATGACACACACACAGTGACATACACACACTTTTAACTGGAGAAACCACAGGAGTATGACTACTCATTCAAGTCAAGTTTACTGACAACCAATCAGTGGGTTGTGGCATGGCAGCCTTGGGCACACACAGACTGACTGTCTGCCTGGTCACACAGATTGACATCACAGTGAAAGGCCACCTGGTTTTGGTTGTTGAGGAACTTGAAGGCTTCCATCTGGAACTGCTGTACATCTTCCTGTGTCATGTTGTTCAACACCAGGGTGGTGTCCTGGGGCATCTGAAAATCAGTAAGTCACACACCCCTTGCTGATAAGAATTACATACGAGCAAATGAGAATTTTTCTATTTAATCACTGTACAAAGTTAAAGATTGAAAAAACACTGATTCCTTTTCTCACGCTGGACAGAGCAGCAGGGAAGTTTCAGTCTTTTTCTACTAATTTTTGTATCTGGTGTTTGTTTGTGATGTTACGCTTAAGAAAGGCCAGTTGCACATGTTTGGTTGTAGCCTATTAAATACGTGTTCTTACTCTTTTTTCATGGTTTTTTTTCTGGTTCATGTTTGCTTGATCGCGGGCAGTCACACTTGTTTTGGATACAGTTAAGGACTGCCCATCTACTAAAAAGTAAGAGAAAAGAGAGGAAGAGAAAAAGAGAGAATGTGTGTGTGACAGAGAAGATGGCAAGTTGGGTCAAGGGTCGGTCACTCAAGGAAAAGGTTTGAGTGTACATTGCTCAGCATCCTATGTGTGGGTATGTTTTCTGTGAGACAGAGGGAGGATGACGGCTTGGGTCAGGGGTCACATGCTCTATTCCCCTCCTGTCTTCCCCCTCCCAGTTTGCATGTGCTTTGTGCCCTGGAGATCTGGCCATTGTTGGTGACTGCTTTGGTGAACGGGAGTGTGAGCTTTGGTATGATTTTTGGATCAAGATTTGGCGTCTTGTAAATAGTAGCAATAGTAGTAGTCATGGTAGTAGTAGTTGTAGTAGCAGTAGTAGTAGTCATGGTAGTAGTAGTTGTAGTAGCAGTAGTAATAAGTCCTGTTTGGCACAGAGATGGAGCATCGCCTTCCAATCTCACTTCAAGAGTTTGCAAGGATGCAGATCACGCTCAGGTAAAATGTCGTGTGTGAGGCCTTCCAGTCTGCTCAGCTGGCTACCTGCTCTTCATCAAAATAAAGGAAGGTAAAACTAGGAGATGTGTGCCACTCTCATATTGTTGGCCCCAAATGACCTCAGAGTTAATGGGTCAACCTTTGTCCTTTGCTGGAACAGTTAAGAACCCTCTTTAGTTTTCAGAATTGTGGGGCGAGTTTTGTTTGGTTTTTTTTGGTTTTTTTTGGTGTTCTTTTTGTTTTTATTTATTTTCTGTATTCCTTTGTTGTTTGTTTTCTTTTTTTTTTTTTTTTTTTTTTTTTTTTTTTTTAAATATTTTTTGTATTCCTTTGTTTTGTTCAGAAGCAATATTAAGTAATTCAGGAAATTTGTTTTGTGAAATTAGTTATGAGTAAGCATTTGTGTTAGGTTTTTAAATCCCCTGGTGATAAATTGGGCAGAATGGTCAATGCCAAAGGCATGTCCTTTGCACTGATATGTGTAGTTAATTTTCTGTTCCAGATGTGGTTTCTTTCTTTCTCTCTTTCTTTCTTTCTTTTTTTTTTTTTTTTTTTCTTTCTTTTCGTTTTTCTTTTATCAAGGCCAATGAGGTGTTGTGTGTGTTTTAAGAACCAGCAAGCAAGAGGCCTTTATTACTTTAACTGACTACAGGAATGCGTTTGACACTGTCATACACTATCATCATTTTGACTCCATGAACAAGACTGGCTTCCCAAACATCCAATTTCTTTTATTGCAGCCCTATACAACGACCAAAAACCAACAATTTGATGGAACAGCCAAAACTGCGAATAATTTAGCATCAAGAAAGGAGTCCGCCAGGAATGCGTCCTCTCACCTCATCTCTTCAACGTGTACATGGAGCCGGCTGTGATAGAAACAGATATTGAAGACATGGGAATAAAATTTGGCAGTTGAAACATGACAAATCCATGATATGCTGATGATACTGCGCTAATGCCAGACAATATCACAAGCAAGAAAAGAATTTTGAACACAGCAGATGAAGCGGGCAAGAAGGCAGGTATAAAAATCTAAATGCCAAGTAGACAAAAGTAATGCACCTAGAATTAGAAGAAAGTCAAGCATGTCATGATATTGAACTCAACAAGACTGCATTAGAAGATGTGAGTGAATCAGTGATATTAAATGTATAGGCTGAATTATAGCTCATAATGCACCTGTGCGAAAGTGAGACATCAAAATAAGAGTAGGAATGGCAAAACAGAAAATGATCCAACTCAATAACATTTGGAAAGACAAGAGCATACCAACAGCCCTTAAAATCAACATTCTAAAATGGTTGATGTGGTCAGTAATGCTATATGACCGATGGAACGATATGTGGCACATGGCTCCTCTAAGGATAAGCTTCCTCCTCAGATCTGTATATGACCTGCTCCCCTCGAATGCAAACTTAGTGAAATGGGGGAAAGCAGACGACCCAGCATGTCCGCTCTGTCAGAAGAAACAAACAGTGGAACATGTCCTAAGCTCTTGCAAAGTAGCGCTAGCCCAAGGAAGTGTACATGGAGGCACAACCAAGTTCTGAAAGTGATCACAGATGTGGTTAGCGAAAAAACCATGACCCCAAACGCACCAATTGCTATGACAACGTTCTACAAAGCAGGAGGGAAACAGGTCTGGCCCGAAAGTGCTATGACAACCAGCACATTGCCAAAGGGTCTTCTGGATGGAGCAGTCGACTGGGAGTGTACAGCAGACCTCCCAGAGTGGAGAAATTACCCAGATGTCATCAGCAAGACAGGCATGAGACCAGACATCGCTCTCCACTCTGACTCCTCGAAACAAGTGATTCTGATAGAACTCACTGTGCCATACGAAAGCAGAATGGAAGAAGCACATATCTACAAGACCGAAAAATACGCCGGTCTTGCCAGCACCCTGAAGAAAGCAGGTCTGCGGGTCAAAATCTTCGCCATAGAGGTCGGGGCAAGAGGGTTTGTGGGCACCTCCGCTTATGATCTCATGAAACAACTCGCCATTTCTGGGAAGAAGAGGACTAGAGCCCTTAAAGCGATGGCAGAGGCAGCAGAAAGGAGCTCAAGCTGGATCTGGGCAAGGAGGAACGAAAAAAGTGAACTTCATAAGGATTAAATTTCCCTACAGATGATGTGTGCCCCGTTAGCACATTGGTAAAACCGCGTACCGCAGTTCTGAAGCGCAGAATCGCCCAGGTTCGATCCCCGGCGTGGGAAAAAAAAAAAAAAAAGACAACAGCAGAAGGGCATCCAGGAGTCATGACCTGGATGTGGCCCGGCCCCCCGAGAGTGTAAGGAATTCAGGGCCGAAACACTTGTCTAAAGGGGGTTACTTCTCTGAAGACCTTCTGTTGTCTAGCTCTCCCTAGAGTTTCTTTCTACCTGCACATGGTCAGTCCATTGACTTCCGGGAATAGTTCGGAGGACATTCGGGAAAGACCGAAGGACACTGGGAAAGACTAGATCTGCGGGCTTTGTGGGTTGGCTTCCCACCTTGCCTTTGATAACATGCCACGAGTTTTTCAAATGAAAGATGCTCCAGGATTCACCGAAAGGGGGAGAGAATGATGAATCCATCGGCACTGACTCCATCACGACTGGAAACGCACAACGGACCATGATTAATGACCAGTTGGAATTTCCGTGTGCGTGTGGAAGGAGATTCACCACCAAACGCGGCATGAAGATCCACAGGACAAAAATGGGCTGTTTGAAGACACATACGAACCAGCAGCAGCGCACTGCGATAGCAGGTGAGACGTTGGATGACCAAGGCCAGGAATTAAACCATAGTGCCAAGGACATCCACGCTGACGGTTCTGATGCGGATTTTGCACAAGCTCTTAACGCCAAACGTGGAAAACTCAATTTGCCGCCTGCCGGTGCAAAAGAACAATGGGAGAAATTAGATGAGGAACTTGTCCTTAAGCTGAATGCGCTAATAGGGAACAGTACGCTGGAACACAAACTTGACACATACGGAGACATCATATACTCTATCTGCAGGGACACTTATGGAGTGAAGCAGCCAAAGACAAAAACGCCTCCCCAGAAATCCAGAAGACAGCAACAGATGGAGAGCATCCGGAGGGAGAAAAGGAAGCTTAAAAAGCGAATGAAAACTGCCTCAGAATTCGAGAAGCAAGGGCTCCTGGAACTCTGGAAAGATCTGAAGGCCAAACACAATGCTCTCAGCAAAGTGGAATCAGCAAGGCGAAGAAAGAGCAAAAAGAAGAAGACTCAAGATCGTTTCTTCAAAGATCCCTTTGACTTTGCAAGAAAGCTGTTTGAACAACCCAAATCAGGGACTCTCACAGTGGGCAAGGAAACCCTAGAGCAGCATCTCAGGGAAACATATTCCGATTCTCAGCGCGAGGCACCACTTGAAATCCAGAATCTGGTTTGGCCTGCAGCGCCAGAAGGAAAATTCAATAACAAACCACCAACACTGGATGAAGTGAAGAACGTAGTAAAGAAAGCCAGAGCCAAGTCAGCACCTGGACCAAACGGAATACCATACCTGCTCTACAAGAAATGCCCAAAAGTGCTCGAGTGGCTCCACAAGATGATTCGATCAGCATGGAGGAACCAGAAGATCAGCGACCAATGGATGAGAGCTGAAGGAGTGTACATTCCGAAGGAGCAGAACTCCAGCAGCATCAATCAGTTCAGGCCAATATCACTTCTGAACGTCGAGGGGAAAATCTTCTTCTCTGTTATGGCAGCAAGATTGACAAAATACCTGACTGAAAACAAGTATCTGGATATGTCAGTCCAAAAGGGAGGCATACCAGGAATGCCTGGATGCTTGGAACATGCCACGTTGATTTGGGATGCCATCCAAAAAGCAAGAACAGAGAAGAGAAACATTGACGTAGTTTGGCTTGATCTGGCGAATGCATATGGATCAGTTCCACACGATATGATCCAGCTGGCTCTTGAAATGTATCACATCCCAGAAAACATCCGAACAATGCTGAGGAAGTATTTCCAAGGGTTCTCAATGCGGTTCTCTACCAAAGAATACACCACGGACTGGATAGACCTAGAGGTGGGCATTGCAATGGGCTGTGCAATCTCTCCCATACTGTTCGTGTTGGCAATGGAAGTCATCTTGAAAGCTGCAATGAAGAGTTCAGGTCCAGTGAATCTGGGAGATGGATACCAGATGCCTCCTCTGAAAGCTTTCATGGATGACACAACAGTCTTGTCCACGGATGAGGAAGAGACACACCAAATCTTAAAGCAGCTGGATGAGCTGGTGGCCTCTTCAAGAATGAGGTTCAAACCTAAGAAATCCCGAAGTCTCTCACTGCGAAAAGGAAAAGTGGCAGATTCAGTCAAATTCATGGTAGCCAACCAAGCCATCCCCACTGTCACAGAAGAGCCAGTAAAAAGTCTCGGAAGATGGTATGATGACTCCCTGAAAGACACACAAAGGGGATGTGAAACCAAGCAAACAGCAGAAGAAGGCCTGAAGAAAATAGATAACTGCGGACTGCCAGGCAAATACAAAGTCTGGTGTCTACAGTTCATGCTGATACCAAAGCTGCTGTGGCCACTGCTAATCTATGACATTTGCACCAGCACAGTCGAAGCAATGGAAGCCAAAATCAACAAATACACAAGAAAATGGCTCGGTGTCCCACCTGGTCTCACTGATGTTGCATTCTTCTGTCGTCAAGCAATGCTGAAGCTACCTCTCAAATCCATAGTGGAGGAATACAAAGTTGGAAAAGCAAGACTGTTGAGCATGCTGGAGGAATCGGAAGACAATATCGTGAGATCAGTTCATCCAAAGCTGAGAACTGGCAGAAAGTGGAAAGTCCAAGAGGCTGTAAACAATGCCAAGAGAAACCTCAGCATCAAAGAAATAATTGGACACACGCAAACCAACAGACAGGGACTGGGAGCAACAAAAATGCAGTGGTGGTCCAAAGCCAAAGGGAAGGAAAAAAGAGACATGATCATACAGGAGTTGAAGGAAGAAGAAGATGTCAAAAGAGTGCAGAAGGCAGTCCAGCAAGGTCAACAGGGGCAATGGACAACATGGGACAGTGCACTCCAAAGAAGTCTCAGCTGGAACGATATGTGGCACATGGCTCCTCTAAGGATAAGCTTCCTCCTCAGATCTGTATATGACCTGCTCCCCTCGAATGCAAACTTAGTGAAATGGGGGAAAGCAGACGACCCAGCATGTCCGCTCTGTCAGAAGAAACAAACAGTGGAACATGTCCTAAGCTCTTGCAAAGTAGCGCTAGCCCAAGGAAGGTATACATGGAGGCACAACCAAGTTCTGAAAGTGATCACAGATGTGGTTAGCGAAAAAACCATGACCCCAAACGCACCAATTGCTATGACAACGTTCTACAAAGCAGGAGGGAAACAGGTCTGGCCCGAAAGTGCTATGACAACCAGCACATTGCCAAAGGGTCTTCTGGATGGAGCAGTCGACTGGGAGTGTACAGCAGACCTCCCAGAGTGGAGAAATTACCCAGATGTCATCAGCAAGACAGGCATGAGACCAGACATCGCTCTCCACTCTGACTCCTCGAAACAAGTGATTCTGATAGAACTCACTGTGCCATACGAAAGCAGAATGGAAGAAGCACATATCTACAAGACCGAAAAATACGCCGGTCTTGCCAGCACCCTGAAGAAAGCAGGTCTGCGGGTCAAAATCTTCGCCATAGAGGTCGGGGCAAGAGGGTTTGTGGGCACCTCCGCTTATGATCTCATGAAACAACTCGCCATTTCTGGGAAGAAGAGGACTAGAGCCCTTAAAGCGATGGCAGAGGCAGCAGAAAGGAGCTCAAGCTGGATCTGGGCAAGGAGGAACGAAAAAAGTGAACTTCATAAGGATTAAATTCCCTACAGATGATGTGTGCCCCGTTAGCACATTGGTAAAACCGCGTACCGCAGTTCTGAAGCGCAGAATCGCCCAGGTTCGATCCCCGGCGTGGGAAAAAAAAAAAATAGACAACAGCAGAAGGGCATCCAGGAGTCATGACCTGGATGTGGCCCGGCCCCCCGAGAGTGTAAGGAATTCAGGGCCGAAACACTTGTCTAAAGGGGGTTACTTCTCTGAAGACCTTCTGTTGTCTAGCTCTCCCTAGAGTTTCTTTCTACCCGTGAAGCCTGAACATGCAGAATGAGCAGAAGAAAATAAGATCGAAGCAGCATAGACGTGGTTCTACAAGCGGCTTCTTAGAGTCAAA
>JAPXFY010000018.1:30308869-30326369 GCA_030674185.1 Monoplex corrugatus | reverse complement strand
CACAGTGGTATCCACCATCCATATTCACACACGTGTCGGTGCACCCGCCCTTGTTAGACTGGCACTCGTTCACATCTGGCAGTCACATGTACGCACACACGCATGCACGCACGTACACACACACACACGCACCCACGCACGCACCCAAGCACGCCAGCATACATTTAGTTGTGGTAAAAAAAATACGTTGGTACGAAGCATCCAAATAGAAATAATCAAATGTGCGCACGCACTGCGTGTGCGTGTGCGTGTTTTTGTGTATGCGCATGCGTGTCTATGGAAGTGTGTGCGTGCGTGCGCACGCGTGCGCAGACGCATATATGTATATCTTTGGCGTAAACGCAAGCGTTTGCAAAGACAGATATGTAGACCCATACGTGCACTTGCGTGTGGCACATATATGCGCATACACACACGCACGAGCGTACATACACATACACGCGCGCGCGCGCGCGCACGCACACACACACACACACCACACACACACACACACACACACACATATATATATATATATATATATATATATATATATACACACACACTCTCACTCACGCACACACGAGCACAAACCTACATACATGCTCACACCATAAGAAAATTCGACTGAAATTTATGACAGAACAATCTCAAAAATCTTCTCTTCATCAGAAAGTGGATGGTGGTTGTGGTGGTGGTGATGATGATTGCGGTTGTGGTGATTTGTTGTTGTGGTGGTGGTGATGGTGGTGGTGTGATGATGGTGATGGTTGACGTTCCTGTTGCTGTTGAGAATATTGATGTCTTTGTTGTTGCTATTGGTTACTGATGATGATTGTGGTGGCTTTGATGACGATACTAAATTGTTGTTCATTTGTTTGTTTTGTTATCCTTCGCTTTTATCGCTTGTTTCTTTGTCATGTTATATGAATTTAATCGTCATTATCGTCATCGTCGTCATTATCATCATCATGATCATCATCACCAACACCACCAACACCATCATCATCATCATTGATAGTTCTATTGTCGTAATCATCACCATCACCATCATCATTCTTTTTCTTGTTCTTGTGGTTTATTGGTGTTTTCTTTTAAGGGAAATTATTACACATCGATTGGAGATATATCTTCTGTCTCTCTCTCTCTCTCTCTCTCTCTCTCTCTCTCTCTCTCTCTCTCTCTCTCTCTCTCTCTCTTTCTCTTTCTGTGAAAGAGAGAGTGTGTATGTGTTTGTGTATGTACGTGTGTGTGTGTGTGTGTGTGTGTGTGTGTGTGTGTGTGTGAGTGTGTGTGTGTGTGTGTGTGTGTGTGTGTGTGTGTGTGTGTGTGTGTGTGTGTGTTGTTCGTGTGTGTGTGCGCGTGTGTGTTGTTCGTGTGTGTGTGCGCGTGTGTGTTCGTGTGGTTCCTAATTGTTTAAATTACACAGTCACTTTCATCTAGATACCAATAAAAAAGACAAAAACATAAGCAACAATAGTCGATCCACATGTAATAAGACCAACAAACAGAACAAAACGAAACAATAGATCAAACAGGAAGTCATCACTAACCGGAAGTGCAGTGCTGACCGGACCAGGCGGAAGTACAGTTACAGTGGTAGCCCAGGTCTGATGATATCATCTGGCACTGCCCGCCGTTCTGACAGGGGGAGGGTTTGCATGGGTCCTCTGAGAAATAAGTGTATAATTTGCCTATCATACACAGGAGGAAGATTTGCATGGAGCCTCTGAGAAATAAGTGTATAATTTGCCTATCATACACAGGTGGAAGATTTGCATGGGGCCTCTGAGAAATAAGTGTATAATTTGCCTATCATACACAGGGGAGTGTGTGCATGGGTCCTCTGAGAAATAAGTGTGTAATTTCCCTATTATACACAGGGGGAGGGTTTACATGGGTCCTCTAACAAAAAAGTGTGTAATTTCCCTATCATACACATGGGGAAGGTTTGCATGGGTCCTCTGAGAAATAAGTTTGTAATTTACCTATTACACACAAGGGGAGGGTGTGCATGGGTCCTCTGAGAAATAAGTGTGTAATTTCCCTCTCATATCAACTATAAAGCAATAACGTGTGATGCTTTAGAAAAGTACTTACCACGCTGTGGATGCGTATTGAAGAGCTATCAGCTTTTATATTTATATGCATTCTGTTTTTATGTTAGTGTACATATATTAGTCAAGTCCTTGACCAAAAGGGAAACTGTCGTGACAAGTTGCTGACAAGAAAATATGTATTGTATTGTATTGTATTGTATTGTATTGTATTGTATGTATGTATTGTATGTAAAGTACTGTACAGTATTGTATTGTGTCTTCCCTGGTCTTGGTATCCTTGTTTGAACTCTTCATTCAGAAATATCTTTGGCGGGCGGTTGTCTTCTATACTTGCAACATGTCTCTCAAACGAAACTGGCATTTGATGAGTAGAAACTCTAAACTTGGTGCGTCACACTTCTTCATAATTTGAAGGTCGGATGCTCGATCTTGCCACCTGATGTTACAGATCTTGAGCAGACATCTTTGGTGGAACTGTTTTAGCCATTGAATATGCAGTCGATAGGTAGTTCAGGTCTGACAGCAGTACAGCAGGATGCTCAAGACGACTGCTCTGTACACAGCAATCTTTGTGGTGATCCTGATCCATTGTCTTGCCACAATCCCTTGGAGATGCTACAGTGTTAGAGTACGGAGTACTGTTAAACTATGATAACTGTCCGTATAAGTGTGTGATTTTGATGTTTTGTTATCCCTCTTCTCATGGACAATAAGTCATCTCAATCTGAATATCTTTCTGTCCGTCTGTCTGTCTGTCTTCTCTCTTCTCTTTGTCTCTCTCTCTCTCTCTGTCTCTGTCTCTCTCTGTATATATAATATATATACATATATGTATATATAAACATGTACATATATATATATATATATGTATATATATATATATATACATAACACACACACACACACACACACACACACACACACATATATATATATATATATATATTTTATCCTTCTGTCTCTTCCTGTTTCTCTCCCAAGTTGAGAGTCTATTCTTTTTAAATTCATCTGTACTTGTCTATGATTTACTTAATTTGCTGTTTCGTTGGTTGGTCGAATTTGTAAGTTCGTTGTTGTCAAAAGCTTAATGTTTACGCATTTTCGAAGCTGAGGAGATTTTACGACCGGAAACTCATCCACATCATCAAAATCATCATTCCCCTCACAGCTATCATCATCACATTCACCACCGTCATCATCACTTACCCTGGCAAGAAATAAAAACGGCCATTTTGCTGCTACACACAGCGTTATTCCAGCTGTCATGCTGACAGTCTGACAATTTGACTTCGTCTCCGCGGCAGTGGATGTGAGAGCCCACAAAGGAGGCGTCGGCTGGCGCCGAAATTGCTTGAATGCTGGGATACTGGTGGGGAAGGTCAAGGTCGTGGCAGATGACCTGACCTATTTTCCGATCAATGTCGTCGGCACATAGCAGGCCGGTCCTGTCGGTGTATGAATGAATTGATCAATCAGGCATTGTATTAATCAATCATTTAATCAACCACTCAATGTATTAATCAATCAGTTACTCAATCAATCAATGCAATAATCAGTCATTCAATCAACCAGTCAACGTATTATTCAGTCAGTTAATCAATCGGTCAATGTATCAATCGGTCAGTTAATCAATCAGCCATTGTATTAATCAGTCAGTTAATCAATCAATGTATCAATCAGTCAGGTAAACAACCAGTCAACATATTAATCAGCCAGTTAATCAATCAGCCAATGTATTAATCAGTCAGTCAATCGATGAGCCAATATATCAATCAGTCAGTTAATCAACCAGTCAATGTACTAATCAGTCAGTTAATCAATCAGTAATGTACTAATCAGTCAGCTAATCAATCAGTCAATTATCAATCAGTCAATCAACCAGTCAATGTATTAATCAGCCAGTTAATCAATCAATCGATCAATATGTCAATCAATCAGTTAATCAATCAATCAATCAACATGTTAATCAAACAGTTAATCAATCAGCCATTTAATCAATCAATTGGTCAATATGTTAATCAATCAGTTAATCAATCAAGCAATCAAGCAATCAATATGTCAATCATTCAGTTAATCAATCAGTCATTGTATTAATCAGTCAGTTAATCAATCAGTCAGCTAATCAATCAGTCAGTTAATCAATAACTCAATGTATTGATCAGTCAGTTAATCAATTAGACCTCTGGTCAGGTCAAAATCTGTAGGCAGTGTGGTCGTTTGCAGAGACCGAAGGGGCGGAAGGGGATGGGCAACAACACACAGCACCCTCCATCTCTGTTTCTGGGCTGTAGTAACAACCAGACCTGACTTGCTGAAGTGTATCCACTCTGGTATTCACCACCCGGTTCTTAAGTTGATCCATACTTTGGTATTCACCACCCGGTTCTTAAGTTGATCCATACTTTGGTATTCACCACCCGGTTCTTAAGTTGATCCATACTTTGGTATTCACCACCCGGTTCTTAAGTTGATCCATACTTTGGTATTCACCACCCGGTTCTTCAAGTTGATCCATACTTTGGTGTTTGCTAACCAGTTCTTCAAGTTGATCCATACTTTGGTGTTTGCTACCCAGTTCTTCAAGTTGATCCATACTTTGGTATTTGCCATCCTGTTCTTCAAGTTGATCCATACTTTGGTATTCACCACCCAACTCTTCCTCTGTCGACCTGGGAGGCTGTATCCTTCCAGAGAACCTTGAACGGTGGTCTTGGACAGTTCGTCCTGGTGGGTCATGTGACCAGACTAAACAAGCTGGCATCGTTATCCATGACCCATCATTTGTTTACTAACCAGTTAACCTTTGACTCCCACGCCCTATCTGCCTGTATCCCGCATTGTCAGTTATGACAGCAAAGCAAAAATTGTACCCTCTCACCCCCTTACCCTATTCACCAGTTTCCTGTAGGCAAGAAGCTGGTGGATAAGGAAAGGGAGTGAAAGGGTTAAATGTTTGCTGCTGGTGGATAGAGTGCGGGAGTGAAAGGGTTAATCAAACAAGCAGGCAAGCCAACCACCAATGGAAAAGATACACATACATGATGCATATACAAATGCCAAATCACTTGATGTTCTCGCGCACCTTTCTTTTCGGCACTAGTCAGTCTCTCTTAAAGACAGATGAAGTGATACGTAAAAAAATTAATGTACATGTTCAAAACGAATTCAGTGCTCTGGAAGACGTTGGTGACAGTTAGGAACAATGGACAAAGTTGAGAAATTCGATAAATGAAGCTTGTGAAGAAATCCCTAAGGCAGATATAAAAGCAAAAAAGAACTGGATGACTAATGACATTTTGGGTTTACTGGAGCAAAGGAGGAAGGCAAAGAGAAACAAAGAGATATACAGGAAGATAAACAAAGAAATCAGGAATAGGTGCAATGAAGCTAAGGAAGCTTGCCTGAACACAAAATGCAAAGAAATAGAAGACCGGCACAAAATGGATCCTCAGGGTATGTACAGACGAATTGAAGAAATTGTCCACAGGAAAAATACATGCACATCAACTAGTTGCTTAAAAAATCGAAAGATGTCACGCTTATCATGGAAAAAAACAAAATATTGGACAGATGGGGAGAGTACATTAAAGACCTTTTTTGAGGATGACAGAAACGAAGAACACATTATAAAAAAGAACTTTGAAGGACCACCCATAATGAAAGATGAAGTTAGAGCAGCACTGAAAAAGATGAAACCAGGAAAAGCCCCAGGACCAGACAGCATTACTACAGAGATGATTGAAGCCCTGGAGGAATTTGGCATAGAAAAAAATAACAGTCCTCCTAAATGAAATTTACAACACTGGAAAAATCCCCAAAGATATGTCAAAATCAATTTTCATTGCACTTCCAAAGAAGACAGGGACTATAGAATGCAACTCCATTGCACAATTAGTTTGATCTGTCATGTAACAAAAAATCCTGTTAAGAATAATCATGATGAGGACAAGGAATAGAATCAAAAGAGAAATAGCAGAAGAACAGTGTGGATTTGTGGAAGGGAAAGGAACTATTAATGCCATATACATCCTAAGAACTATCATAGAGAGGTCAAATGAGATGAATAAGGATTTGTATTTATGCTTTGTTGACTATACCAAGGCTTTCGATCAGGTAAGACATGAAGAATGGATCAACCAACTGGAGAGACTCAATGTTGATGGAAAAGATCTACGAATAATCAGAAATATGTACTGGGAACAAACAGCTGCAGTGAGAATAGAAAACAATATAAGCTCTTTCCAAAACATCAAAAGAGGAGTCAGACAAGGTTGTGTTTTGTCACCAGATCTGTTTTCACTTTACAGCGAAAACATCATGAGAAACCTAAAAGAAGACCCTGGATTAAAGGTTGGAGGGAAAATGATAAACAACATTCGATACGCAGATGACGCCGTGCTAATTGCAGAAAATGAAAGGGACCTACAAAACCTTGTGAATGTACTAGAAATAGAAAGCAAAGGTTAGGGGTTGTAACTAAACAGCAAGAAGACTGAAGTCATGGTGATCAGTCAAAAAAATGAAATTCCATCATGCAAAATAACAGCAAATGGCACAACCTTGACACAGGTTAATAAGTTCAAATACCTGGGAACGGTCATTTCATCAGACGGCAGATGCAATCGGAAATAGCCGCAGAATCGGCCAAGCCAAAACAGCATTCAAGAAGATGACAAGCATTCTTACCAACAAATGCCTATCAATTAACATCAGGAAGAGAGTTCTTGAATGTTACATAGAACCAATACTGTTGTACGGATGTGAGGCGTGGGCAGTCAACAAACAAAGCCAGAACAAGATTGAGGCAGCCCAGATGTGGTTTCTAAGAAGGATGTTGAGAGTTCCATGGACAGCAAATAAAACAAACGAGACAGTCTTGATGGAGGCAGACACAAGTAGATCAATCATAAGGAAGATTATGAAAAGACAGGCAACATTTATAGCATTTGAGAAAAGGGGATTTGGAGCACCTGGTCACAACGGGAAAGCTGGAGGGAAAGAGAGCACCAGATAGACCCAGGGAGAAATTGTTAGACGGACTTGCGGAGTGGCTGAAGACGAGGAGGGTGGAGGAGATGCTTGGGACAACAAGGGATAGAGACAGATGGAAGTCCATGATCGCCAACGCCATGCGGCAGGGCACCTGATGATGATGATGATGAGTAGTCAGTCTGTTCTGCCAATGAATGAAACAATACGCAATTAGCTGATCAAAGAATTCAGCAGGCAAACAAACAAGCCAGCCACAAACTAGTCATTCATTTATTTTGTTTGTTGTTGGGTTTTGTTTTTTTTCGGATCATCGCACCCAGGTAGGTTACGTTTGCGCTCACCTTTTTTTTTTTTTTTTTTTGTCCCATTTTTTGCGGCACCTTAATGGCCACAAAAGCTGGCACAGTTTTTTTTTCTTTTCTTTTTTCTTAACACCGCGATGATTATGATGTCGATGAGGATGATAATCATGATGCTATGGAATTCCATTTAGGATTGAGACTGCGTGACAGGGCTGTACTCTACGCTTACTATCATAATATATCCTGGCGTCAACCAGGCACGAGAGATACAGACACCTGCGGTGCTGGTCAGAGGATTTGAGCAACATCCTCAATGACGCATCCACGAAGTGGATGAGACTCGACTGTGTGGTCCCAGTCTTCCCAATGAGCCCATAGAACGCCCAACTCTGGGTAGGAGCCGGTTAGAACCGAAAAATCCGACAATGATATATTTTTGAAAGTACTGATGGGGATTCGAACCCACAACCTTCCAGTCAGTAGTCCGTTGCGTTAACCACTACACCACGGCGACTGGTAACTAATCATTTATTTAGTCAGGCAATCATTTGATAACAAAAAAAACAAAAAACAAAAAACAACAAACAAACAAACAAAAAACATAACTCGGATCAGTCAAGGTGACCTGACCGTTGTGCCGAATGACACAGATCTGCACATAGCAGGTCCGCTGTGTTTGTGTAGGACAGAAGGAAGACTGGAAAAATGGACACTGAGCCAGCAAATGTTGAAAGTCAGTACTGTCCTGGAATATTCTCCGCGTGTTTAGGGCTGTCAGGGCAAATGATCTGTTGTCCTAACAATCCGTCCGCGTAAAAATCTAAAAATTCCTGCTCAGGAGTTTTTAGAAAAAAACATTTTGGGTCTTTTCTTGGCAGTACAATTTGGATTACAATGTCCCAGTATCACATCATGCCCATTTCATTACATCATGCCCATTTCATTACATCATGCCCATTTCATTACATCATGCCCATTTCATTACATCATGCCCATTTCATTACATCATGCCCATTTCATTACATCATGCCCATTTCATCACACCATGCCCATTTCATTACATCATGCCCATTTCATTACATCATGCCCATTTCATTACATCATGCCCATTTATCACACTCATGCCCATTTCATACACATGCCCATTTCATTACATCATGCCCATTTCATTACATCATGCCCATTTCATTACATCATGCCCATTTCATTACATCATGCCCATTTCATCACACCATGCCCATTTCATTACACCATGCCCATTTCATTACATCATGCCCATTTCATTACATCATGCCCATTTCATTACACCATGCCCATTTCATTACATCATTTCCATTTCATTACATCATGCCCATTTCATTACATCATGCCCATTTCATTACACATGCCCATTTCATCACACCATGCCCATTTCATCACACCATGCCCATTTCATTACACCATGCCCATTTCATTACACCATGCCCATTTCATTACATCATGCCCATTTCATTACATCATGCCCATTTCATTCACACCATGCCCATTTCATTACATCATGCCCATTTCATACACCATGCCCATTTCATTACATCATGCCCATTTCATTACACATGCCCATTTCATTACATCATGCCCATTTCATTACATCATGCCCATTTCATTACACCATGCCCATTTCATTACATCATGCCCATTTCATTACATCATGCCCATTTCATTACATCATGCCCATTTCATTCACACCATGCCCATTTCATTACATCATGCCCATTTCATTACACCATGCCCATTTCATTACACCATGCCCATTTCATTACATCATGCCCATTTCATTACATCATGCCCATTTCATTACACCATGCCCATTTCATTACATCATACCCATTTCATTACATCATGCCCATTTCATCACACCATGCCCATTTCATTACATCATGCCCATTTCATCACACCATGCCCATTTCATTACATCATGCCCATTTCATCACACCATGCCCATTTCATTACATCATGCCCATTTCATTACATCATGCCCATTTCATTACATCATGCCCATTTCATCACACCATGCCCATTTCATCACACCATGCCCATTTCATCACACCATGCCCATTTCATCACACCATGCCCATTTCATTACATCATGCCCATTTCATTACATCATGCCCATTTCATTACATCATGCCCATTTCATTACATCATGCCCATTTCATTACATCATGCCCATTTCATTAAATCATGCCCATTTCATTACATCATGCCCATTTCATCACACCATGCCCATTTCATTACATCATGCCCATTTCATTACATCATGCCCATTTCATTACATCATGCCCATTTCATTACATCATGCCCATTTCATTACATCATGCCCATTTCATTACATCATGCCCATTTCATCACACCATGCCCATTTCATTACATCATGCCCATTTCATCACACCATGCCCATTTCATTACACCATGCCCATTTCATTACACCATGCCCATTTCATTACATCATGCCCATTTCATTACACCATGCCCATTTCATCACACCATGCCCATTTCATTACACCATGCCCATTTCATTACATCATGCCCATTTCATTACACCATGCCCATTTCATTACATCATGCCCATTTCATTACATCATGCCCATTTCATTACATCATGCCCATTTCATCACACCATGCCCATTTCATCACACCATGCCCATTTCATTACATCATGCCCATTTCATTACATCATGCCCATTTCATCACACCATGCCCATTTTGAAATTACGCACTTGTGTCTTTTCACTGGTCCAGATCTGCGGTCTAAATGTAATTTTTGTCCAACTGGAAAATTTGCAGGGATTTTTTTTTACTGGCATACGTGCATACCATCATACATTATGATGATGATGATGATGATGATGATGATGATGATGATGATGATGATGATGATGATGATGATGGATGATGGATGATGATGGATGATGATGGATGATGATGATGATGATGATGATGATGATGATGATGACGACGACGACGACGACGATGATGATGACAGACTCTCATGCCCATTCAAATATGCATACTGGTCTTGATTGCGTGGTGTGTGTCTTCATGAGGGACAAAATCCTAGAAATACATGTTTTTCCACAGACACTGCTTGGGAAGGTGTCTCGCGCTCTTGGGTTCCACTTTCGCTGGTCCTTGTTCTATTGAATAGCAACTGTTCGGCTTAAATGTGATTGTGTGCCATGTGCACTGCTGACACCAGCTTGGTTTGTTGTGGCCATTGTCTTCTCTGTCGGTGGTGTAAATACCGCTTCTGGTGAGGCTGATCTTCAGAATATCCTTGAGTTGCTTCAGTGATCTGCCCTGGTCAGGGTTTCCCTGCTTCAGTTATCCGTGCAAAGAGCATGTCTGGCATGCTGATGTCTTCCACACTAACAAAGTGTCCTGTCCAGCGAAACTGGCATTTAATGAGTAGACACTCTATATACATAGTAAGCCGTGCTTCTTCACAACATGTGTGCTGGACACTCGATCAAGATCCATGTGATGTTGCAGATCTTGGGTGAACCGTTCCAGCTGATGAACGTTCCTTTGGTGGGTAGTCCAGGTGTGGCAGTGCTGTACTCAGCAAGGAGCTCAGTACTATCCATTGCTTTGTACACTGTAAATTTTAAGGCGAACATGATGCCATGTTCTCGCCATAACCTCCTCATCAACCGTGTAAAGGTCTTGGAGATGCTCAGGGCCACCTCAACATCAAGACATCCATTATTGCTCACTGTACTGCCCAAGTAGCAGGATTTGCCTGATGAAGCCTTGGAAACCCCTATTCAGGACCTGGCCAACTCATGGGTTTATGTACAGGCTTAAAGCTTGTGCTATGATCACACATGGCACCTGTGATGTTAGTGCATATGGAATTCGTTCCGAGCGCGGAGACGTCATCTTGAGAAACTGAAACTGTTTGTTGATGACAATACAAGGTAATGAAGCTCCTTAAGCGGATGAAATATAACCTCTGTTTTGCTGAGGCTGACAATAACGCTGAAGTGTTTGTAGGCCACAGTAAATTAATCAGTGATGCTGGTGACTGAATGCCTTGTTGTTACGAATTGTCTGTACTTCTCACGGTCTCTGTAACCTTGATCTCCCAGAACCAAGTGTGTTGGAGGAATGTTGTTACGGCACTGTCTCCCTCTCCCCCCCCCCCCCCCCCCCCCCCCCCCAGCAGTTTAGAGGCCTGAGTGGTCAGTCATGTCTTTTATTACTTTTTCTCCCAAAGTTCCGGTCGCGTAGTTGTTATGTTGTTGCTGTTGCTACTGCTGTTGGTGGTGGTGGTGGGGAGGGGGGCGGTGGTGATTTTTTGTTGTTGTTTTTTTTCCCTTTGTTTAACGATCTGATTTTTCTCTGATGCGTTTATGCATGTTGTTCTGCGAACATTGTACAGGTGGTATGAGCTGCGTAATCTGCATACTCCGTCTACGGTGGGCGTGCATGTCAAGTGGAGTGTTTTGATTGTTTCCATAAGCCACCAGACCCAACATGACATATATTTCCGTGAGTATTTGATATTCTGCATACGTATAGGAAGAAGTTCAAGCCACGGGTAGATCTGCACACATGTGGACCTAGGAGATGGAAAAAATCTCCACCTTTACCTGCCAGGTGGAGGTGTCTAGGCAGACCGTACCTTGTGATTGGAAATCCGACATTGTAGTTTTAATTCCTCTACCAACGTCTGCTAGGAATACTTTACCTGACTATGGCATAACATAAGAATGATCACAATGTGAGGCAAACGCTTGTTGAACAAATGTGACCTGCCAGCACAAAATCAGTCTTAACTAGCATTTTGGGCATTTTGAGATATACATATCACTGGAAAGTGTACATTTTGCTGATTATTTTGGTACTTGAATAAAGCTTGTACTAAACAAAATGTAGAAGTTATGTATGTTTAAAGTCAATAAGTTGTATGACGGCCATTATGAGAAAACGGCCTCTAAAGTTTTTGTGTGCTCTCCTACACATTTTCCTTAAATGTCTTTATTTGGTGGCTTTGACCCAGTTTGTTTCTAATTTTAGCTGTCATTATCCGAAAGATGCACCGAAGAGCTTTCCGTCAGTATATTACATGTGCGGGAACTGTACAGGTTACGGTTCACAATAAGAGACAAAAATAGGTACTTTTGGTAGGAAATTGCGTTCTTTGTGCTGCGATCAGTGCATTGAAATACCATTTTAAGACTGATTTCGTTGTGGGAGGTCACAAACTATAGAGTGTGGTCTCCCTCTTGTGTCTGACAGTTTAGTGTATTGTATTTCGTCAAGAAAATCATCTTCGTCTTTTCCAGCTGACCACTACGGTCAAAGTCAGCGATGTTTTGAAGGCTGAAGGGGCAAAGAAGAAGAGGAAGACCGAAACACAACCCACAGAAGAACAGTCCAGTGTGAAGGAAGAGCGGTCAACATCAACGACCTGAAAACAGCTGAACAGACAGCAGCCGATAGAGAAAGACGGAGAGCCCTGGTCCCTGCCCTGTGTGCCATGTTGGACACTGGAGGATAAGACAAGGCAAGGAGAACAACTTCGGCATGGATCGTGGTTCAGGATGACGTCTTTGACGAATATACAGCCGCATGTTGTGAAAGGTGAGTGATTCTGTTTGTGCGCGCGCGCGCGCGTGTGTGTGTGCGTGTGTGTGTGTGTGTGTGTGTGTGTGTGTGTGTGTGTGTGTGTGTGTGTGTGTGTGTGTGTGTGTGTGTGTGTGTGTGTGGGCGGTGTGTGTGTGTGGGCGGTGTGTGTGTGTGTGTGTGTGTGTGTGTGTGTGTGTGTGTGTGGGCGGTGTGTGTGTGTTGTTTTTCTACTTACTGTTCATTTCTCATAATGTTATTGTTCGTTTAACTGATTTTTTGTCTTTTCTTTCCTTTTTTCATTTTTTTGTTTTTTGTTTTCTTTCTTTCTTCGGAACTTTTTTTTTCGACGTTCTTAGGAAGGACGAATGCATTGTGATTTCTATGATTCTTAGAAACGATACTTACATTCTTCCCCATTAAAAAACAAACTGTCTCTCTCAGTACTCTCAGAATGGAGTAGGAACCTTGCATCCCCGTTCCTTTCTAATTGCTGACCCTGTATTTCCAGTGTAATAAATACAACCGCGCAGGAAAAGTGCTTAAGTATGAACGACTGTATAGAGTGTAGATCTGTCATATTGTTCTTAATTATTGCATGCATTGTCATTTTGGTGCATGGATGGTATGCAGTTTTTAAAGAGGAAGGGACTAGGATGGCAGTTTCCATTCCAAGGATTGTCATGTTCCCGTTTTTTTTTTTTTTTCATCAGTGCTCATAGGGAAGTTTCCTATGTGTTCACCTTCCCCCTCCGCCTATTTTCTACGCTACGTCTATGGCTACAGTAGCTGGCACGGTTTTCCCAATTCAGTGATGATGATGACGATGAAGACGAAAACCATAATACCATGGAGTTCCATCTAGGATTGAGACTGCGTGACAAGACTGTACTCTACGTTTACCATCATCATAACATATATCCTCGCCTTAACCAGGCCCGAGAGATACCTACACCTGCGGTGATGGTCAGAGCATTTGAGCGACACTGTGAATGACGCATCCGTGAAGTGGATGAGACTCGACTGTGTGGTCCCAGTCTTCCCAAAGGGCCCATAGCACGCCCAACTCTGGGTAGGAGTCGGTTAGAGCCGAAAAATCTCACACTGATTTTTTTAAGGGACTGATAGGATTGGAACCCACAACCTTCCAGTCGGTAGCCCGTTGCGTTAACCACTACACCACGGTGAGTGGCTGTTCGTCTTTTTTGTGTGTTATAATCGCAGTATCCTATGCGTGTTACACTGTAGTGCGAATTTGCTGGCCATTTTTAAAAATTTTTTGGTTGTTGTTATTGCTGTTGCTGAATGTCCGTACACTTCATCAGTGCGGCAAAGTAAAAGAACTAGAACACGAGCTGAGACGCTACCAATGGGACATTGTGGGTATATCGGAAGTAAGATGGACAGGCTTCGGAGAAGCAGTCACAGAGGAAGGACACAAGATGTGGTACAGTGGCGAAGAGTCACTACATGAAAATGGCGTAGCTTTCATCGTACGCAAAGAAGTCATTGGATGCATCATGAGCTGCACGCCTGTCAACAGCAGAATCATCAGCATTCGGGTGTCAGCCAAACCAAAGAACATCACCATCATACAAGTGTATGCTCCAACTACCAGCCACGAAGACCAGGTGGTTGAAGAATTCTATGAGAAAATAGAAGACACCATCGGAAAAGCCCCCAGGAAAGACATCATCATAGTTCAGGGGGACTTCAACGCCAAAGTCGGCCCAGATGCCTACAAAAACTGGGCTGGAACAGTGGGTCAATTTGGCACAGGGGAAACTAATGACAGGGGACTTCGCCTTCTGGAGTTTGCCTGCACCCAACGGCTCACCATTGCCAACACCCTCTACCCCCACAAACTGTCAAGAAGAACAACCTGGCATGCGCCGAACGGAAAGACTCACAACCAGATCGACTTTGTCCTCACACCGCGGCGCTTCAAATCAAGCATTAATAAAGCAAAGACGAGGACATACCCTGGAGCTGATATAGGCAGCGACCACGACCTCGTGCTGCTCACAATGAAGATCAAATTGAAAAAGAAGTACCAAGCTGCGCAGCCACGCATCAAGTTTGACCTGGAAAAGCTAAAAGATCCAGAGATAGAAGAGGCATTCCAGGCACAGCTCGGGGGGCGGTTCGCGGCACTCAACTTCCTGGACAGCGACATCAACGACCTCACAAACAACTTTGGTGAGGCAGTCCGCGAAACAGCAGGGGAGGTACTGGGGCGACAGAGGAAGAAACACCAAGCATGGATCTCAAATGACATCCTTGACCTCTGCGACAACAGAAGATCACTGAAGAAGACGAAAAACTCCAGCCCTGAAGAAGCCGCACAGTATCGTAAAACCAACAACCTTGTAAAGAAGAAAATGATTGAAGCCAAAGAACAATGGATCAACAACCAGTGTGAGAACATCGAGAAAGGCATGAAAAAAGGAAACAGCAAACATGCCTTCACCACACTGAAAAACCTTACCAAGACGCAGCAAAACAGATCGTCAGTCATCGAGGATACCTCAGGCGAGCTGCTGACAGAAAGCTCCGCTGTTCTGAACAGATGGACGCAGTACTGCCAAGAACTATACAACTACCCAATACAGCCAGATGACAGTTTGTTTCAGGGGGACTCAACACCATTGAGGGAATCCTCACCGCTACCAGTGATGAGAGAAGAAGTGGAAGAAGCCATCCGCAGCCTACCAGCAGGGAAATCACCTGGAGCAGACAATATCCCAGCAGAGCTGCTCAAACATGGAGGGAATGATTTGGTCACTCGTGTAACATCGATTTGTCAGAAGATCTGGGAGACAAAACAGTGGCCCACAGAATGGACTCAATCACTCATCATCCCCCTGCCCAAAAAGGGAAATATGCGCCAATGCCAGAACTACAGAACAATAAGTCTCATTAGCCACACCAGCAAGATCATGCTCAGAGTCATATTGAATCGACTGAAGAAAGAAGCGGAAGAACACCTTGCGGAAGAACAAGCTGGATTTAGGGCGGGCAGAAGCACAGTAGAACAGATCTTCACCTGCCGGATAATGATGGAGAAACATCTGCAGCATCAGAGAGACCTGTTCCACAACTTCATAGACTTTAAAAAAGCATTCGACAGGGTGTGGCATAAGGGTTTGTGGCAGGTGCTAAGAAAGTTTGGCATAGAGGAAGGTCTCGTCCAAACCATCCAGGCGCTGTATAACACTGCCAGCAGCGCAGTTCTCCTCAACAACCAGATAGGGGACTACTTCAAGACCACAGTTGGAGTCCGTCAAGGCTGCCTACTCTCTCCCGTGCTGTTCAATCTCTTCCTGGAGAACATCATGCGTGAAGCCCTCCATGACTTCCACTCCACTGTCTCCATCGGAGGAAGAACCATCAACAACCTGAGGTTCGCAGATGACATCGACCTGATGGGAGGCAGCAACGAAGAACTACAAGACCTGACCATGAGACTGGAAGAAAGTGCAGGTGCACACGGAATGGAAGTGAGCACAGAAAAAAGCAAAGTCCTGGTCAACAGCACAACCAACACCCATGCTGAAATCTACATGAACGGGCAACAGCTTGAAGAAGTGGACGCTTTCAAATACCTTGGCGCCACTCTCACCAAAGACGGTCGCTCTACAACAGAAATCAAGACCAGACTAGCGATCGCAACAGCAGCAATGGTAAAGCTAAACAAGATCTGGAAGAGCAGAGAGATCGGCTTTCCATCGAAGATGAAGCTGTACAAGTCCCTGGTGCTCCCCATCCTGCTGTATGGATGCGAGAGCTGGACCATGACAGCAGAGACCACCAAGAGAATCCAGACGTTTGAAACTAAATGCTTCAGGCGCTTGCTCGGGATCTCTTGGCAAGATCGGAAGACAAACGACTTTGTGTGGAGCCAAATAACAACACTCGCAGGCCCACAAGAACCCCTCCTGGCAACAGTCAAGAACAGGAAGCTGTCGTGGTTCGGGCATGTCACACGCCACAACTCACTGCCCAAAACGGTCCTACAGGGTACACTGGGAGGCGGCAGACGAAGGGGACGACAAGCCAAATGCTGGATGGACAACATCAAAGAATGGACCAGGTTGGATGGCCCCACGCTGGTGCGACAGGCGGAGGACAGGACCGGTTGGCGACGGCTGGCTTCAAGAGTGTCTCTCATCTCTCCTCTACGCCCATCACGGGCAGGAGAATGATGATGATGATGATGATTGCTGTTGCTTTTGTAAGACATACGTACTGACAGCTTTTGCGCGTCTGTAAAAATTCAGTTTGAAAAAAGAAAGATAAGCCAACCAGAGGGGGTCCGATTTTGATAAGAGCGTTTCTTAACAAAAACACAAACTTAAGAATGTGCGGACATTTCGAATGAACATATATTTCAGTCTGCGTACGTGTGTATATCTGTGTGTGAGTGAGTGTGTGTATGTGTGTGTGTGTGTGTGTGTGTGTTTGTGTCTGTGTCTGTGTGTGTGTGTGTGTGTGTGTGTGTGTGTGTGTGTGTGTGTGTGTGTGTGTGTGTGTGTGTCTGTGTCTGTGTGTCTCTGTGTG
>JAPXFY010000018.1:30296369-30306369 GCA_030674185.1 Monoplex corrugatus | reverse complement strand
TAAATCAATCGTTGTGTGACAGAATCTCCATAAACATCTTACATATAATTTGTTCCAATTCAAGGATCGAATAAGAATATGCAAAACGATTTTTTTTTCAAGTTACTGACACCGATTTGATTTTATATTTTCAGTTAAGATTAATCACAACAGTCTATGATTACACCCATCCCCCTCCCTCACACACACACACACACACACACACACACACACACACACACACACACACACACACACAGAGGAAACACAACACAGCATATACACCAACTACAACTGCTTCCACCACACACACACACACACACACACACACACACACAATCACGATCTCCACCCCTTTCCCCACACAGAACACACACACACAGCATACACATCACTCACACACATACATTTACACACTACACACACACATACACACACTACATACACTGCACGCGCGCGCGCGCACACACACACATATATACCACACGCGCGCGCGCGCGCGCGCGCCACAACACATGTACACACCCAGAATACATATAACTCGTAGACACACATCCCCGAACATACATACGTTTGTGTGTATACTTGTGTATATGTGTTCGTGAGTGTATGCACGCGCGCACGTGCACCTAAAAAACCACAACAAACAAACAGGAATTAAGGAATCCCAGCCCAACACTGACCTGGGCGTCACTGGTGAAGAAGAAAACAGTAAAGATCACGATGACCCATATGCTCTTTGCCATGATTGTTGTCCAAGTCCTTTACACACAGATGTGGTTGGTTCACTCGACACTGGCTTGACTGTTGCCACAACTACATGTACTGGCCCACTTCACTACAAACACGGCAAGGACGATGGGGCGTGATACTGTAGTGGGTAAGACGCCCGGACTACCAATCGGAAGGTCTGAGGGTCGATCTTGTCTGGGTACCGCCCACGTGGTGGGTAAAGGGTGGAGACATTTCCCATCTCCTAAGTCAACATGTGTGCAGTCATGTTAGTGCCTAAACCCTCTTCATGTCTATGTGCAAGCAGGAGGTCAGCTATGCTCTTTAAAGATCCCGAAAGTCAGGTCAGTGTCAGGTGGCTTATGGAGACAAGAACACCCAGCATGTACACTCACTGAAGACGGAGTATGCAGACTGTGCAGCAGCATATTGCCTGCACAGCGTAGACAAACAATGTACATACACGTATAATATATTAGAAAAAAAATCAGAACGACTAAACTAAAAAACGAAACAAAACAGAACCAAAAAATGAAGACAGAAAAAGGGAAGAAAACAAAACAAGGCTGAAGCAGTACATTGCAGTCACGAAATACAACATTTTAAAAAAATTTTCTTTTTGTAAAGAGACTGACACATTTAGCAACCGTTTGGTTTGTATGTTTAAAAGCCTATACGTGGCAACATCTGTTAGAGATCTCCAAGAGACGGTCACCATACAAAGCAGTACAATTGTTTTAATCTCGTTTCTTAAGTTTTTCAGTCCGTTCTGTCATCAGATGTCGTGTAACATCGCACAATACACTCGTAGAGATTTTTATCATTCTCATAGAGTTAAATAAAAGCTTTTTCTTTTCTTTCTTTAAAGATTATTGTACTTAAAGAGGTTTCCTTCGCGCTTTCCCCCCCCCCCCCCCCCCCCCCCATTTTTACGTCACCTTAAAGGCCACAGAAGGTGACACAGTTTCCATAGTGCGATGATGATGAAGACGATAAGGATGATAATCATTATACTATTATGCTATGGAGTTCTATCTAGGATTGAGACTGCATTACAGGGCTGTATTCTATGCTTACTGTCACAATATATCCTGGCGTCAACCAGACCCGAGAGATACAGACACCTACGGTGGTGGTCAGATCTGAGCAGTACCATGAACGACGCATCCGTGAAGTGGACGAGACTCGACTATGTGGTCCCAGACTTCCCAATGAGCTCATAGCACGCTCGACTCTAGGTAGGAGCCGGTTGGAGCCGAAAATGTGGGATTTTTGAAGTGACTGATGGGGATTCGAACTCACACCTTTCTAGTCAGTAGTCCATTGTGCTAATCACTACACCACTGCGACTGGTCAGTTGAATACAAATTGGTCTGTTCGCTTTTCGTCTTATCTCCAATCATTCTGGTGGTGCCAGTGTGTGAGAGGTCCCGTTTCCCTCCCCATTTCAAGACCTTGCCAATGTATAGAGTTTTGCGCAGGCTTAAGGAGTTTGCCAGACAACTGCTGTCAGATTCTGGTGGAGCACACTTACAATTGTCTGACTGTGACGAGTCTTTCCTGAACTGACTCCAAACCTCAAATTGATCAACAGTTGCGGTTACAACAGTATAGATTGGCTTTGTGTGTATATGGTGTGTGTGTGTGTGTGTGTGTGTGTGTGTGTGTGTGTGTGTGTGTGTGTGTTGTGTGTGTGTGTGTGTGTGTGTGTGTGTGTGTGTTGTGTGTGTGTGTGTGTGTGTGTGTGTGGTGTGTGTGTGTGTGTGTTCTTAGCGTTCCGATTTTCCTCAAATGCGTTTATACACAAGTTGTGTTTGCCCACACTGTGCATTCAGTATGTTGCTGCACAGTCTGCATACTCCGTCTTCGGTACGCGCGTGTATGCTGGATGTTTTCATGTTTCCATAAGCCACCGGACACTGGCATGACCTACAGGATCTTTAACGTGCATAGTTGCTGTTATTCTTGCATATACACAGATGAGGGAACTGGTCTGCATATATTTTGATCTGGCAGATCGGGAAACTCCATACCATACAGGAGGGAGCCCATCAGGATAGACACCCAAGATTTTCTGACCGCCATACCAGACAGGAGGGAGCCATTCAGGATAGACACCAAGATTTTCTGACCGCCATACCAGACAGGAGGGAGCCATTCAGGACAGACACCAAGATTTTCTGACCGGAAGTCAGAAGTCCTTCTCCCCCTCCCCGTTGACCCCCACACACCCATCATCTCTTTGTCTGTATTAGGACAGTAGAACGCCAGAGGTTCAACCATGCTGAAATAAACATCTAGATTCCCATAGGCTTTGTGATACATTACATTTGTGGGGTGAGCTTCCTTAACCTTTTCCTTTTTCCCTCTTCACGCTGATCACAGCTTCTGTCAGTTGATTCAGTTTCAGTTTCTCAAGATGACGTTCCTGCGCTCATAATGAATTCCATACGCATTATCGTCACAGGTGCCATGCGATGGAGAAGGTCTAGAATGATCATGGCATAAGCCGTAAGTCTGCACATAAACCCACGAGCTGGCCAGGTCATGAGGTCCTATCTAGATAGTTCCATAACCCTGGGGTCGTAGGGGATTGAGGTGGTGGAGACTTTTCCCGGGGCCAGCACCACGAGGGCAGCGCTCATGCCCTCTCCCTCGATTCAAAATCATATATATTTTTTCCAAGACTTCAGAAAAACAAGAAGGCTAATTGGTCTTCAAAGGGTGGGACCTGGGAAATCAACCTCTCTCTCCAATGTTTTATACCAAGGCAGCCGGTCAATGCCCTGCAAGATTTGCGAGTTTGTGTAAAGGTTAATCAGAAGTGTATAATCCGAAACTACAAGTCACCGCCCGCGTTCATGTAGAAAGGAAAAAAAGAACTAGGATCAGAACGCATGTTAATACAAGACATGACGGGCACAGATTTTGACACTACACATTTCTTTGTTGTGTTTTGTTTACGCTTGACAAAGGCGTTCTGATTCTAGTTTTGTGTTATGGTGACTTCATATATGTGTAGTTTGCTTCTCTTTGAAAAGAGAGTGATCCTTAGCTGATATTGACGTGTATTGGTCCTGCTATCTGATCTTCAGGCGACGCGGATACAAGGTGAGGATGATAGTAGTGGTGTTGTCACAGCCATAGATGTGTGACCTCTTTCTTTATCTTTGTTTTATCAGGCTTCACTCTACTTCTGTCTCTTTCTCAGTCCTTATCTCTTAGACACACAGCCCTGTTTTTACATGGAAATTCCATTATGACTAAAAAAAAGAAAAATAATAATAATGATGAAAGGAGAGAACTACCATTGTGGTCTCTGGTCTCAAATTCTGTCCATAGGAAGAAGATTGTCAGAATGGTTCAGTCGTTCACCTGCCAATAACTAAGCTCGAGGTTCCAGGATTTGTTTCCCGTTGAGGCCTCGATTTTTCTCCTCGGTTTGACCAGGAAATCGAACTCAACGTGTAGTCCGTCGGAATGGGACGAAAAAATGGTCGGACCTGTGTGACTCCTGGCCTGCACACGCTTAAGATACCACGGCAGTTGAAGATCGTAAAGAGCAGGGCATTCGCCCGGTTGCCTTGGTGTAAAATTTGGAGAGAGAGGTTCATTTCCCAGGTCCCTCCTCTTGACGGCCAATTAGCCTTTTTGCCTTTCTAAAAGTCTTGGTTAAAAGAAAAAAAAAAAAAAAGGGGGGGGGGGGGGGGGGGAGGGCGCCACACTGCGGCGACGTGCTCTCAACGAGGAGAATAGCTCGAGTTTCAGACGTTAAATCCATTGTGGCAAAAAGGATGGAATAGCAATAAATGTTTTCCGTCAAAGGTAAAAACGTTTTCTTAAGTACTTTAACTCTGTAAGTAAATCGTGTGTAGTCTGCCACCGCAACCACATTGCTGTACACACTCACGTACAGACAACATGCAGACGCACGCACAAGCACACAGGTAGGTGCATACACAGGTGCGGGCGCACGCACACACATACGTACACACTTCCCTATCAGTACGCTGTTCAGTAGAAGGCAAAATCAGTGCGGGATCGGACTTTTTGTGGTTCTTTCTTTCTGTTTTATGCCTTTTCACAGTCTCCCTTGTAACTTAAAAGAAGAAAATCGTTTCAATTCGACGGGAGGTGTGTGTGTATGCATGTGTGTGCGTGTGTGTGTGTGTGTGTGTGTGTGTGTGTGTGTGTGTGTGCGTGCGTGCGTGCGTGTGTGTGTGTGTGTGTGTGTGTGTGTGTGTGTGTGTGTGTGTGTGTTTGTGTGTGTGTGTGACAAAAATGCGTGAAAAAGCTTGTCAGTTATTTATGGGTCGATCACTACCAAAAATGTGACAGTTGTGGACTGTTGAGAAGTCACGAAAGTGTCCGTTTGGAAGGTAAAGCTCCAAGTTCACGGTCAGTCGGACAAAAAAAAAAAAAGCCTTGCTTAAAATGCTTCAAATGAGCACTTTTCAAGAAAGGTTTATGGACAGCACTGTCTGAGGAACTCTGACAATGTCCAAGATCTGTTTTTACTGCTTTGACAGTCCACTGTTGTCCTATATGCACGTCAAAATTTATTTCAACCGAAACTTTTTCAGGATCACGGTGACCTCGACAAATGCAAAACATAGATTATCTGTTATAATTTCTGTACTAAATGGGAATTGGTTAGAATGGCTTCACCATCTTTTTGTTTGTTTGTTTGTTTTTTCATTCTTTCTTTGTTACCTTACTTAGTGAGAGAGAAAGAAGGAATGTTGCTTTGCATGCATGTGTGTGAACACGAAAGCTAGATTACGGTTTCTGTCATAGGTATCTGCTTGTTTACTGGACACGAAGGGACAGCATCCTGTCATTAACAATAAACAAGCTACAAGACTGTCTGCAGAAACACAAGAATGTGGTGACGATTTTTAGCCAGAATTTATGGTGTCTAAACATACAGACGACAGCAAGAACTGGAAAAGAATATAGAGCACAAAAAAGTCTTCGTAGGCGGACTTTTTTTTATTTTTTATTTTTAAATTTTTTTTTAGTATCAATGTTATTCTTTTCAAATAGATTTCAAGAACATCACTGCTCTCGTTAAATTCTTGAATTTTGAAGACATCTTGTTGAGTGATACTGTGTGTATGATATGCAGTATAGGTTCATGCTAAAAAGCGTTTTTTCAACTGGAATATATACAATTCACCCGTTTATCAAGAGAATTTTAACATAAATGGACTACAAAAAATGTTTTAGATTGAATGTAAACATTTAAAATCAAAAGATGGATTAGAACAGTGTGGACTAGACTGCACGTTTCTCAAGACGATTTTATAAATGTACTAAAGAAATGTTTGAGCTGGAATGTACTAGGCCTGAAGTCAGGATATTCACTGGAGCACAGTTTAGATAAAGATGTCCACGTATTTAGAAATTGGCACACACGACCTTCGCACTCCTTATCTCTGTTCTGTAGTAACGCTTGTTTGTCCAAAACAACGTCCAGGACTACACACAGACTGAACACGTCAGATGCAAATGACGTCATTTGATTTTGACGCACTTCCGGTGCCAGGAAGTGGAAGTGACGAAGATAGCTTTGTTTCGAGTCAAACCTTTTCCCTCCACACCCTGAGGCCTCGTCAAGATCGATCAGTTTGATATCGGAACAATCGTAGTCGTTCACGCAGGCACATAGAATGTTATCGCTTTTGAAGTTATTGATCAGCATATGACTTGAATGGACATCATGGAGTAATGACGTCAGCTGATATGCCAGCTGAACTCGCGCTAAGACGCCGAAAGGTCTGCCAGCGTCAAGCACTTCTTCGAGAGTAATCCCCTGGGCAAACATCTCCTGGACAATACCTAGGCTGTCCAGATCGTATTTATTGAGAGGAACCACCCCGTAGAAAGTGGGTACCCACCCCATTTCGCTGAGATAAGCGTTGACCATCGCTTCGAAACGAATCCTGAAGAAATCTCCGTGATTCACTTTGAGCTGTTTGATGATAACTTCAGCACCGCTGGAACAGAACTGACCAAGAAAAATAACGGTGCACTCCGAGTCAAAGAACGTGAGTTTCTTCTTCCTGGATGTCTTGAAGGATAAATCCCCAGTTAGAGTGATGTATGGCAGTGTCAGTTCAGACATGGCGTTTTCTAGAACCTCTGGATGACATGATTTGACGTTGGACATTTTAGGCAAAACTTCAGGACCATTTTTATATGGTTGGAAATTATATTTTGAATGTGTCTTCTGCGCAAATGTTGACTCTGAAAATGACTGTGACACTGAATTATGAGAAGAGTGATCGAATCTAGATCGCTTTACGAGTGTTAATTCAATGTTTAACCATTCAGTCACTTGTCGTTCACTTTGAGCGATGTCCCTGCGGTATTCTTTCAGAAACAGCTTTCTCAGTCTGTGGACGACCTCACGAGCAGGGGGCCTGGCTTCAGGATCTGGATGGAGGCACTGCCAGACAATGTCCATCAAAGAAGACATGTTGAGGACCTCAGCGATGTGCTCCAACTCGTGGCCCAAAGAATAGACATCACTGGCCAGAGTGGTTTCCTCATGTTGAACCACCTCTGGCGCCAAGTGTCGACATGACGCCAGCGATTCTTCTCTGCCCTTGTAAACTTTTCCTTTTCTGAAAGTCGCATGACCAAAATCGATCAAGGTCACCGTTGGCAATGACGCGTCCTTCACCTTTGCGAAAGACTGGACAAACCTGGCGTTTAAATCGTCTTCCCGTTTTTCCAAACGTGAAAATCGGCAGTCTTGCTGGCCACGTCTATGTTGATGAAAGTGTAACAGGATATTGTCAGAGTGGAGGTCGTTATGTAGGACACACTTCCGGTGTAAGGTTTCCAGTGCTTCCGCCAACTGCAGTGCAACACTCAGCCATTGGCTGGTGGACAGGCCCTTACGGAATCTGAACCAGTCGTGAAGCGTGTAACTGTCAGGCACGAGCTGGTAGACGAGGGAGGTGTTGTCGAGTTGAGGGCCCATGGGCAGCAGTCCTAACAGGCGTGGGGTGTTGGGCAGAATTTGCTCTATGTATCTGCACACACACACACAAGCGCGCGCGCGCGCTGGAGTTAGGAAGAACTTGCTGCGTGTGTCTGAGCGCATACAAACAAGCGCATGTAAAATTGTCTATTTTTCAGATTCTAGTAAGATATCAGTCAACAAACTACAATTGTAAATTTATCTAGCCAGCTTGCAAGTTCAGAACTTCTATAAATTAAACATATTAGAAGAGAGTGAGACGACCTCTATAAATAATCTGTAAATCCTGTCAGAAAATACGGAACAAGACAGTGAACGAGAGAACAAGAATAAACTTTTGTTTTCAAGGGTAGTGGCATCAGCATACTGATGCTTTCGGATTTTTTTACATTCAGCACTCGCCAATAGACTGTCCACAGTAACACAAGTACACTGTAATACCCATGCAGAGTCCATATGAACACAAACTATCGCAGCACAAAGACATCAAAATAATGCAACACTGAAATATCAGTTTTATTGGAGAGGGGGGACTGCGAGCGAAATATGATGATGTGTAGCACCTGTCACCGATTTTTTATTATTGATTTTTTATTACAATGAAGACAGTTTCCAGGAATATACAAATATGGACATAAATATGTAACAGGCCATTGCTGGAATTTAATAGTGCTGTAGATTGAGAGAGACGACCTTTCACCTGGCATCATCTCAGGCGTTTGGGAGGGAGAAGAGTGGCAGAATGGTTCAGACGTTCGCTTGCCAATAACTAAACTCGAGGTTCCAGGGTTCGCTCCCCGTAGAGGCCTCGACTTTTCTCCTCAGTTTGACCGGAAAATCGAACCGAACGTCTCGTCTTTTGGAAGGGGACGAAAAACGAGTCGGACCCGTATGCCTTCTGGCTGCACACGCCAAAGATCCCACGGCAGTTGAAAATCGTGAAGAGCAGGGCATTGCCCGGTTGCCTTGGTAAAAAACATTGTTGGAGACATAGGTTGATTTCCCGGGTCCCAGCCCTTGAAGACCGAATAGCCTTCTTGTCTTTCTGAAATCTTGGTTAAAAAAAATATGAATATGAATGTGAATTTGAAGCGAAGAAGAGGAGATGGGCGCCGCCCTCGTCTTGCTGGTCCCGGGAAAAGTTGAGGTCTCTACCACCTCACTCCCCTACGACCCCAGAGTTATGGAACGATTTAGGTAGGACTTCAGGACCTGGCCAGCTCATGGGTTTATGTGCGGGGGTAAGGCTTGTATGTACCGTGATCATTCTGGACCATATGCGCTATCGTCACAGGTGCCATGTGATGGAGAACATCACATGGCACCTGTGACGATAGCGCATATGGAATTCATTCCGAGCACTGGGACATCGTCTTGAGAGACTGAAACTGAAGCTGAAATTTAGGCTTTTGGTACTTCACCATCTCATCAGCAACTGGATATCAAGACTGTAGATACAATCTGATATTTAGGCGGTACAGTCAGCAGTCATGGACCTGTTGGTACTGAAGTGGCACTACACACTCCCGGGACAGCTCTGTCTGTGAAAAGTTGACTGAGAGAATGTGGCCCAGACCATACCATCATGCTGGTCACAAATATTGTTGCGTACAGAGCGGTAGTCTTGAACGCCTTGTTGTACTGATGCCAGATCTGGACTACATTGAATAGCGGGAACGGTTCCACCAGAGATGTCTGTGGAAGATCTGCATGATCACGTGGTAAGTTCTGGAGAAGTGTCGTTTGCCCAATGTACAGTTTCTAATCATCAGATGCCAGTATAGGATACAAAACTCATAGGCTAGGTAGGACCTCAGGACCTGGCCAGCTCGTGGGTTTGTGTGCAGGCTTAAGGTTTGTGCCATGATCATTCTGGATCTTCTCCATCACATGGCACCTGTTACGTTAGTGCATATGGAATTCATTCCAAGCGCTGAGACGTCATCTTAAGAAAATGGAACTGATACTGAATCAGATGCCAGTTTTATTGGACAGGACATGTTGTCCATAGAGAACTAGAACCACATCCCAAAGATGCTCCTGTATGAAGAGCTGAAGCAAGGATATCATGACCAGGGAAGACCACTGAAGTAATAAAATGATATTCTTAAGACCAGCCTCATCAGCTGTGGCATCAACATCACCTGTGAAGACACTGCCCACAACAGGCTTAGCTGTCGACAACAGGGCATGTATGGCATAATCACTATTGAACAACGCAGACAGCTGATGTTCAACAAAAAGAAACTGGCGAAAGCAAATTCCACGACTGCGGACTCTTTACCACGTGTGTACTTC
>JAPXFY010000018.1:30288869-30291369 GCA_030674185.1 Monoplex corrugatus | reverse complement strand
GCACGTTTAAAAAAAATAAGGATCATTGCACTCGGGGAAGTTACCTTTGTGCTCGCCTTTTTTCCGTCCCATTTTCTACGCCACCGTAATAAACATAGAAGCTTCCACAGTTTTTACAATGCGATGATGATGATGTCGATGAGGATGATAATCATGATGCTACGGAGTTCCATCTAGGATTGAGACTGTGTGACAGGGCTGTACTCTACGCTTACTATCATAATGTGTTCTGGTGTCAACCATACCCGAGAGGTACAGATACCTGCGGTGTTGGTGAGAAGACTTGAGCAACACCCTCAATGACGCATCCGTGAAGTGGATGAGACTCGACTGTGTGGTTCCAGTCTTCCCAATGAGCCCATAGCACGCCCAACTCTGGGTAGGAGCCGGCTGGAGCCGAAAAATCCCACAATGATTTTTGAAGGGACTGATGGGGATTCGAACCCACAACCTTGCGCTAATCAATACACCACGTCGACTGGTTTGGCCGCACATCTTAATGTTTCTGGTCGTGTCAGCTTAGTGTTTCATAGTTCTCTCTCACCCCTCCCCCTCCCCCTCCCTATTTTAAGATTTCACCAGCACCTTGAGTTTTGTGCAGGCTCAGGAACTCTGCTAGATAATTGCTGACAGATTTGAGTGGAACGCATATGGAATCATCCGAGTACAATGAATCCCTCTTGACCAAAGTCCACACTTCAGAAGTCAGTTTGGTTTGTCCAATCCTTTGTATCGTTAAAACATATGGCTCTATACAGATTTACAAATAAAACATGCTTAAACCCAGGTGATATCAGGACGGAAATATAATTATCTCGAGTACTTACAGATGCTGACATGGTCAGGATTCGAACCCACGAGTCTGTAGAATCAGCTGCCTACTCTGCAAAACGGTCAGTCTTGCAGGAGGATTTCGTTATTTCGGCAAAACCGGTTAATTTCATGAAAAGTTCATGCCTCTTCCGATTTTACGAAATCGGCAAAATAGTTGTCCAATACGTGGCCTGGCGATTGCACAATTCATAATAGACAATTTATACTACTACTATTACTACTGCGGATGACAGAAACGAAGAACACATTATAAAAAAGAACTTTGTAGGACCACCCATAATGAAAGATGAAGTTAGAGCGGCACTGAAAAAGCCCCAGGACCAGACAACATTACTACAGAGATGATTGAAGCCCTGGAGGAATTTTTTGGCATAGAAAAAATAACAGTCCTAAATGAAATTTACGACACTGGAAAAATCCCCAAAGATATGTCAAAATCAATTTTCATTGCACTTCCAAAGAAGACAGGGGCTATAGAATGCGAACTCAATCGCACAATCAGTTTGATGAGCCATGTAACAAAAATCCTGTTAAGAATAATCATGATGAGGACAAGGAATAGAATCAAAAGAGAAATAGCAGAAGAACAGTGTGGATTTGTGGAGGGGAAAGGAACTATTAATGCCATATACATCCTAAGAACTATCATAGAGAGGTCAAATGAGATGAATAAGGATTTGTATTTATGCTTTGTTGACTACACCAAGGCTTTCGATCGGGTAAGACATGAAGAATTGATCAACCAACTGGAGAGACTCAATGTTGATGAAAAAGATCTACGAATAATCAGAAATATGTACTGGGAACAAACAGCTGCAGTGAGAATAGAAAACAATGAAAGCTCTTTCCAAAATATCAAAAGAGGAGTCAGACAGGGTTGTGTTTCGTCACCAGATCTGTTTTCACTATACAGCGAAAACATTATGAGAAACCTAGAAGAAGACCCTGGATTGGGGGTTGGAGTGAAAATGATAAACAACATTCGATATGCAGATGACACCGTGCTAATTGCAGAAAGTGAAAGAGACCTACAAAAAAAAAAACCTTGTGAATATACTAGAGATAGAAATCAAAGGTAAGGGGCTGGAACTAAACAGCAGGAAGACTGAAGTCATGATGATCAGTAAAAAACATGAAATCCCCTCATGCAAAATAACAGCAAATGGCACAACCTTGACACAGGTTGATAAATTCAAATACCTGGGAACGATCATTTCATCAGACGGCAGATGCACATCAGAAATAGCCGGCAGAATCGGCCAAGCCAAAACAGCATTCAAGAAGATGACAAGCATTCTTACCAACAAATGCCTATCAATTAACATCAGGAAGAGAGTTCTTGAATGTTATATAGAACCAATACTGTTGTACGGATGCGAGGCGTGGACAGTCAACAAACAAAGCCAGAACAAGATTGAGGCAGCTGAGATGTGGTTTCTAAGAAGAATGTTGAGGGTTCCATGGACAGCAAAAAAAAACAAAAAACAAACAAACAAATAAGACAGTCTTGATGGAGGCAGACACAAATAGATCACTCATAAGGAAGATTAGGAAAAGACAGGCAACATTTATATGCCTTTTTATGAGGAAGGGGGATTTGGAGCACCTGGTCACAACGGGAAAGCTGGAGGGAAAGAGAGCACCGGGTAGACCCAGGGAGAAAATG
>JAPXFY010000018.1:30188869-30283869 GCA_030674185.1 Monoplex corrugatus | reverse complement strand
AGGAAAGTCTTGCTTTTTTGTTTGTTTGTTTGTTTGTTTTTTCGTAGCTAACCTCCATATCAATAGCCATCAGCCATCCACCATCTGCAACTCAGTGGGTTGGTGATGGTCGCCCTGCTACCAAGCTGGGAGGTAGCTTTTCCCAAGTGCTCTTTGTTTCAAGGACAAGATCGACTGCGCAGTGTTACCTGACATTAATGAGCTGGCTATATCGAACATTGCATGATGTCAGAGAGAGAGACAAACAGGGTGACTCATTCGTGGGATCGAAAAATCAGTATCGATCTTTCACGCATTGAATTTTGTCGAGGTTATAGGGAGGTTTCATCCCACCTCATCCTCATCACACTGTCTGTTGTAATGAGACTTACGGGATCTGTAATGCTCTACACCTGTCTCTGTCTCGGTGTCTTTCTGTCTGTGTCTGTCTGTGTCTGTCTGTCTGTCTGTCTCTCTTGCTCTCTCTCTGTCTCGCTCTCTCCCTCTCTTTCTGTGCATCCTCCTTTGTACCGTTCTACTCTCTGTTTCTCTCTCTGTCTGTCTCTCTCTGTCTCTCCCTTTTTCTCTTCCCCTCTCTTTCTGTCTCCCTGTCTCTGTCTCTCTCTGTCTCTCTGTCTCTCTCTGTCTCTGTCTCTCTCTCTCTGTCTGTCTCTCCCTCTGTCTGTCTGTCTGTGTCTGTCTGTCTGTCTCTGTCTGTCTGTCTGTCTTTCTCTCTTTCTATCTTTTTCCGCATCCTTCTTTGTATCGTTCTTCTCTCTGTCTCTCTGTCAGTCTGTCTTTGTCTGTCTGTCTCTCTCTTTCCCTCCCTCCCTCTCTCTGTCTCTTTTCTTCTCCCTCTCCCTCCCTTTTCCTCTCCCCCCCTCTCTCTCTCTCTGTCTCTCTCTTTTTCTTCCTCCCTCTCCTCCTCCTCCTCTCCACGCCCACAGTCTTTGTCTTCGGATGTCTTGTCTTTTCGGAGAATTACATTGATAAAAAAAAAAGTACTCGAAGGCATTTAGCATCGAGTAGTAAGTGCCTGCGAGTATGACGTGGCAGTCTTTAATGTCTTGTTATCATCGGTAATACTGAGAATAATAGTAATAACAACTATGATAATGATGATGACGATGGTGTAAACTGGTCGGGTTTTCCCATTTCATGTCCTTTTGCTATAAGAAAAATCAGAGGGGAACAGTTTTGATATTATGCCTTCATTGTTTGTAGATGAGGGAGCACACGCACGTGCACACACACACACACACACACACACACACACACACACGCGCGCCGCGCACGCACGCACACATAACACACACACACACACACACACACACACACACACACACACACACACACACACACGACCGTAAACGGATCAAATCGGACACTAAACGTCTCTCCCCTACCGGTAACCCCACAGTACATGTAACATCGGGTATCAGAAGGAAGGCAAGGAAAACTGATCGATTACAGTTCCCTCACCTCGGCAGCAGCTGAGAAAACAAAGCTGGAGTTTCACACCTGTTATAACTTTAATGTCTGCAGGGGTGACGGCCCGTCAGTCTCGACTTTGATTTTAAGTGCTACTGTAACGATTAGTAGTTAGTTGTTGATAGTTTTACTGCTTGAATAGGGTTTTGTGTGAATCGAAACGACTGTCTTTGTAACGATTAGTAGTTAGTCGTTGATAGTTTTACTGCCTATATAGGGTTTTGTGTGAATCGAAACGACTGTCTTTGTGAACCCATATTCTGCGTAGGACATCAAGTTCTTACCATCGCATAGGGCTTATGTGCACGTTTAATGCTTATGCCGTGATCATTTTGGATCTTCTCCATCGTATTCTTATTGTTTAAAGCCCAGCCGACTGCACAGTCATATCAGGGCTATAACCATTTCAAAACGCACACAACATCTGGTTGGCAGTGCATGGGCACATATGATCTCAGGATACGCCTCTGATGTTGACCATTCCGTCTAAGTTATCACCAGACGATTTAGGTATACTGGTCCTCTGTCGCCTGGTACGGGTCTTTATAATAGGTATACTGGTCCTCTGTCGCCTGGTACGGGTCTTTATAATAGGTATACTGGTCCTCTGTCGCCTGGTACAGGTCTTCATAGTAGGTATACTGGTCCTCTGTAGCCTGGTACAGGTCTTCATAGTAGGTATACTGGTCCTGTCGCCTGGTACGGGTCTTTATAATAGGTATACTGGTCCTCTGTCGCCTGGTACAGGTCTTCATAGTAGGTATACTGGTCCTCTGTAGCCTGGTACAGGTCTTCATAGTAGGTATACTGGTCCTGTCGCCTGGTACGGGTCTTTATAATAGGTATACTGGTCCTCTGTTGTCTGGTACTGGTCTTCATAGTAGATATACTGGTTCTCTGTTGTCTGGTACGGGTCTTTATAGTAGATATACTGGTCCCTCTTTTGTTGCTGGGTACGGGTTTGCTTCTGCCAGTCCTTCTTCTGTTATTTATGTATCTGTGTATTTATTCATTCATTTATTCGTTCGGAAGGGGATGAAAATACAATCGGACCTGGGTGCCTTCTGGTCTGCGCAGTTGAAAATCGTGAAAAGCAGGGCATTCTTGTCTTTCTGAAGTCTTGGTAAAAATGAAGTTGGAACAGTGTGTGTTTGTGAGAGAGAGAGAGAGATAGAGAGATAGATAGAGAGATAGAGAGAGAGAGAGGGAGGGAGGATGGCAGCTTGGGTCACAGCTCACACACCTTACTCTCCTCCTGTCTTCCTTGAATGTTTTGGTGAATGATAGTACTGCCTTCATTTGATTCTTGGATCAAGGTTTGGCGCCTTATAAATGTCATTATTATTATTATCAGTAGTATTATTGGTAGTAGTACTAGTAGTAGTAGTGACATCATCATTATCATTTATTTATTCATTTATTATTATTATTATTGTTGTTGTTGTTGTTGTTTTTACCAGTATTGTTGTTGCTATTACCATTAATTCACGTTTGTGATCAGAGATTTATTCACTTTCTACGTAATGGTATGATGTTGGTAGTATTTTTTTCAATCAAAATCAGGACAAAGATAATGCATACATTTCTCTTTCTCCCCATCTGTCTCTGCCTCTCATTTCTTCTTCTTCTTCTTCTTCTCTCTCTCTCTCTCTCTCTCTCTCTCTCTCTCTCTCTCTCCCTCCCTCCCTCAGTGCTGCATTCTCGGTGTTTTTTCTGAATATTTCCCTGGGAGTAGTACATTGAAGATACATCACCTATGCCGGCAAATTACCACTGAGCTACTTGGCTTTAAAAAGTCAGGACTTGTGTGCGCAAGGTGCGTGAGACATTTCCTCAAAGTTTAAGGACTGCTATGTTTGTAAGACTTTTCTCTCACACATACTCTTCTAACAGATACGAACACGCACACACACACACACACACACACACTGCTATGTTTGTAAGACTTTTCTCTCACACATACTCTTCTAACAGATACGAACACGCACACATACACACACACACTGCTATGTTTATAAGACTTTTCTCTCACACATACTCTTCTAACAGATACGAACACGCACACACACACACACACACACTGCTATGTTTGTAAGACTTTTCTCTCACACATACTCTTCTAACAGATACGAACACGCACACACACATACACACACACACACTGCTATGTTTGTAAGACTTTTCTCTCACACATACTCTTCTAACAGATACGAACACACACACACACACATACAGACACACACACTGCTATGTTTGTAAGACTTTTCTCTCACACATACTCTTCTAACAGATACGAACACGCACACACACATACACACACACACACTGCTATGTTTGTAAGACTCTTCTCTCACACATACTCTTCTAACAGATACGAACACACACACACACACATACAGACACACACACACACAAACACACATACAGACACACACGCACACACATATACAGACACACACACACACACATACACACACACACACACACACACACACACACACACACACACACACACACACACACACACACACACACTCGTTGGGGAACGAAGAACCATGCGAAGTTAAAGTTGCAGATCCGTCTGCACTTTCACATGTTGTGTGAAATTAGCACACTGTTCCTTCACGTCTCTTTCTCCCTCCCTACCCTCTGTGTCTCTGTCTCTTCCCCGCCCCCCCCCCCTTTCTCTCTCTGTGTGTGTGTGTGTGTGTGTGTGTGTGTGTGTGTGTGTGTGTGTGTGTGTGTGTGTTACCTTTTGCATTTGGAAGAGCAGAGGGGAGGGATAGTTGACCTCAAGTTGTAGATCCATCCATACACACTCGCAGACACACTCGTGATGAGAAATAGATGACACTATGCGCGCAAGCACGCACGCACGCACGCACACACACACACACACACACACATACACACACACACACACACACACTCAAACGCACACACATGCACATGTACACATAAAAACACACCAAATTGTGGTTCTTAGTCCTATTTAATTAGTATGCAAATTCAAAACAAGTTATTGCACATTAGATCAAATTTTGCATAAGGATACAAAGTGAAAAAAAAGGTCTGGAATGAAATGTTCCCTCAGTTGATCCCATATGCAGTGTAAAAGAACGTTCCTAAGAAGCATGCATATAAAACGGAATAACACCTGTTACACTTGGTCCACGATGTGAACTAGGTAGAGAGAGATACAAAACTCGGCTGATGACTACACTACCTTCTACGGACCTAGATGTATGAAATGAGTTCTAAAACTGTAGCTACAACATGCAGAGATGACAAAAGTGCATCACAGAGTATACAGGATGGTCAACTGCAGGCAAAATCAATGTTATATCAAAACAAAAACAAAGGGAAAAAAAAAACACCGGAAGAGAGGGAAGGAGTATAGTGATAATAAGAAGCACACCATAATAAATAACTACCTTCACTTTCAGACACAATCGCTGTCAGCATTATTTGAGCTGTGAATTTAGAAACACATTCTTTCCTTACATCCTTCATTGTTCTTGTCGCTTGTTGCCTGACTATCCCATAGATTATAGCACTGATACAACTCTATACAATCAGCTGGGCTTTAAACAACAATAACAACAATCCCATAGATTGGGAACAAGAAATACATTTGTTCAAACATAACTCATCTTGAATTTTGTTACACCACCTAAAGACTTGTTCACATTTTGTTAACCCTCTGAATCCCGCACCCTGTCCACCAGCATCCTCACTGCCATCCATGCCAGCAAAGCAAAAAGGGTGAGGGATTCAAAGTGTTAAATTTTTGCAGTTGGTGGATAGAGTGTGAGAGTCAAAGGATTAAATGGAGAAGTAATCTTAAAAAGATTTTTTTAATGAAAACAGGCCACTCCCCAAGACCTTCCCCTGATTTCATGGTTTGTTGAGTAATTGTTTCCACTGACTGACATCAGACTTCAAGGAATGATGTGTGACCGACTTGTTTCCATTGACTGACGTCACATTTCATGGTTTACTGTATGGCTGACTGTTTCAAAAGGCTGACGTCACATTTCATGGTTTACTGTATGGCTGACTGTTTCAAATGGCTGACGTCACGTTTCATGATTTACTATATAGCTGACTGTTTCCACTGACTGATGTCACATTTCATGGCTTACTCTATGGCTGTTTCCACTGACTGATGTCACATTTCATGGTTTACGGTATGGCTGATTGTTTCAAATGGCTGACGTCACATTTCATGGATTGCTGTGTAACTGTTTCCACTGGCTGACGTCATATTTATTGTACGGCTGTTTCCATTGGCTGACGTAGTTTGCAGTATCCCTAATTTCCACAGTATCAACCATAGTTTGCAGTACCCCTCACTTCTACAGTGTCCAAATCACTGTCTTTTTTTGACATCAAGATTTACATATCATCCTTTCAACCAACAGAACCAAACCCAAAACTCAACAATTCCAGATTTGTAAAGCAGTGGGTAAATTGTACCACTATTTGGGTGAACTCATATATGTCAACATTTTCCTTGTCTTATGAATTAATATCTTCATATTTTATCATTTAAACTAATCTCTTCTTTTTCAATCATTTACATTTATCTCTTTGTTTTGTACTGAATCATTTCAGTTTCATCATTTAAATTTATTTCTTCAAATTTAATAATTCAAATCAATCACCTGTTTTGTATTTATTACTTCCAATTCCATCATTTAATCTCTTCTGATATAATCATATAAATTCCACTTTTAAAATTAATCTCTCATTATGTACTTTATCGTTTAACTTAATCTCTGGTATTTGATCGTTTAAATGAATCTCTTCGTACTTAATCATTTGAACTTATCTTTTCATCTTTTTATCACTTAAATTATTTTCTTCGTGTTTTATCAACTGATATGAAATCGGTTATCTGTAGCAACAAGCAGGTAAAGGAGTTATGTGCATACTATCTTGATTTCTATATTTGGTGTTCAGCTGACAACAGAATGGCACAAAGAAAACAAATGCTGCACAAAGAACACAAAGGAAGATGTAACAACAAATCAACAAAAGCCATGGTGTATCCAACACATTTCAGTATACATCAGTTGTGTGAAATTAAATGAACAGAATAAAAAACATTAAACAATAAATTGGTAATGCAGAGACTAGAGGTTGTTTTAACAAAGATGTGCTACAGTCCAAAATTTTGCCATCAAAACCAGTTTGCTATAAATAATTAACCCTTTGACTCCCGTACCCTTGCCACCAGCATCCTGCATTGTCAAGCATGCTAGCAAAGCAAACATGTAAACCTTTCATTCCCTCACCCTATCCATCAGCTTCCTGCAGGAAGCTTGTAGGTAAGGTGAGGGAGTCAAACGGTTAAGTTTTTGCAGTTGGTGGATAGAGGGTGTGGGAGTCAAAGGGTTAACTAAAGTTCTAGTTGTTTTATTCAAATTGCTTCACAGTGCCAATTACTCAAGTAAAAAAAAGTTTAAAAAAGACAGTTTTAATAAAATCCACTAGGTACGTGACTGTACCATATCAATGTGATTCTGTACACATCTGCTAACCACTGTGAATGAAGAGGCTACACATTAGTCGACTAATGTTAAAATACATGTAAAAAAAACTAGCTTGCAACACACTTTAAAACATCTGAAATCAACAGACCACACTCCCCTCCCCCCTTATCCACAAAAGAACAAACATGAAACAAACATGACAGGCGTTTCAGGACAGGAAACAAATTCGTTTCTGTAGTCTAATACTGACTGCATAATATCAACGTAAAAGGCAACAGAAAGCTTCAATCTATGGCTGGAAATGCAACAGTAATATCAAATAAAAACAGATTCCATCCTCCGAGAGAACCACCATTTAACAGTGCAGTAATACTGTACAAAAAAAACGAATAACAACAGTCTTCAGTGATTTCCCTCCCCTCCACATACACAATTATGTACATCAAATATGACATCCATGCTGCAGTAAGTAGAATGTATGCCAACAAAAGGCAGATTTGCAACATATTAGAAGCAATCTATGCGAGAGGCAGTTCAGAGTGCAAACTATCCCAAACAAAATTATTCATGGCCCAATTGAAAGCAGTACTATGTCTGACTATACAGTACAGCGCACCCCAAAACATGCAGATGGTGAAAATAAATTTTGAAGGAAAAAAAACCTTGTACTGTCACGCTTTCACACTCTAAACATGAGCACAATGCACACACAACTACAAACAAATAAAACATGTAAAAATCAAATTGAGAAAATAGTAAAGTACTCAAACTGAGAAAATAGCAAAGTCCACAAAATGAGAACAACAGAATACATTTACTGCAACCAGTCACCATGGTGTAGTGGTTAATGCAACAGACTACTGACTGGAAGGTTGTGGATTCAAATCCCCGTCAGTCCTTAAAAATCACTGTAGGATTTTCTGGCCTCCATCCGGCACTTACCCAGAGCTGAATGCGCTATGGGCTCACTGGGAAGACTAGAACCACACAGTTGAACCTCATCCACTTCACAAATGTGTCATTGAGTGTGTTGTTCAAATCTCCTAACAAACATCACAGGTGTCTGTATCTGTCAGGCTGGATTGACGCTAGGATATATCATGGTAGATGTGTAGAATACAACCCTGTCACAAAGTTTCAATCCTAGACATAACTCCATAGCATTATCATCATTATCTTATTCATCATCATCACGGCATTGTAATAACTGTCCCAGCCTCTGGCCATTACAGTGGTGTAGAAAACGGGACAAAAAAAGGTGAGTACAAAGTAATGCAATGATCAAAATAAAAAAAAGCACATGTACTGCAGATACACTAAATTTCCAAACATATTTCAGTATTAAGATACAGGACATTTTCAATTGTTACAAGGAAACTGCTGAAAAAACCTTCAATTTCAGTTTCTCACGATAACATGACCATGCTCTCAACATGAATTGCACAAGCACCGACACCACTGATGCCATGTGATGGAGAAGATGCAAAATGATCATGGCACAAGCCTTAAAAGCCTGCGTGTAAGCCCTGTGTGCAGAAACGACTGGAGAAAAAGAAATGGGGGCCTATGTGAGGGTGGCAACACAACCCCAGTGTTTACAGCATAGGTCTTTAGCCAACTGAGCCAACATGGCCACTACAGAGTGAACGAACAAAATACAACGTAAAATGTGAACAAGCAAATCCAACATGGCCACTACAGAGTGAACGAACAAAATACAACGTAAAATGTGAACAAGCAAATCAATGTTAAAGAAACAGTAGGGTTCTTTCTGACAAAATAGTAAGCAGACATCTTCTGTGTATAACACTGGGTCTGTCAAATAGAGTGTACATATGATCAAAATTTCTCTGACAGCTTGGTCTACATCATCACTAGCTTTCTGACAGCTTGTGTGGACAGACAGTGGTCTACATCAAAGCTGGCTTTCTGACAGCTCATTTGTATAGAAAATGGTCTATATCATCAATGGTTTTCTGACAGCTCATTGTATCGATCTTGATCTGTATCAATGCATATAGAGAATGGTCTATATCATCGCTGGCTTTCTGACAGCTTGTGAGTATAGAGAATGGTCTATATAACTGCTAGCTCTCTGATGGACTCATATGCACAGATAATGATCCATGTCAACGCCAGCTTTCTGAGTGCTCACACATGTATGTTGTCATCCTGATTATGCCAGTGTAGTGTTAAACAGACCCCTTGTCCATTCTCTCCCACAAAGTGGGTGTCAGTGTAAATCCTGAATAAATTGGACTGAAGAGAGGTATCCACTGTCCATGGAGTGAACATAATGGAACATGAGAAGCTGGAAAGGCTACAAAATGGCACATAATTACACATGACTCTTACTTCCACATCTCGTCCACCAGCTGCAAAAACTTGACCCTTTCATTCTCACCCTATTCACCAGCTTCCTGCAGGAAGCTGTTGATAGGGTGATGGAGTGAAAGGCAAAAACTTTGCCACTGTTGCTGACAATGTGGGATGCTGGTGGATAGGATAGGGAATGAAAGGGTTAAGTTTTTACAGCTGGTTGATAGGATATGGGTTAACAAATCAAAAGTTTAAAAAACAAAAAGGAAAGAAAAAAAAGAAAGAAAACTGTTCAAACAAGCTAAAAATCTGACATGCTTAATTATTTGATCAAACCCAACTTCAATAAAAATGTGAACCCTTAACAGTACAATGAACAATATGTCATCATCTTTGTTTATCTGTAGGCAAGTCTGAACTCAAGCTACAGCAGTCTGCTTCCAAAGTGTATAAATAATAAATAACAAACAATTAAATATGTATAATTGGGCAATAAATTTATCAAAACAAATCTATACACATCACAGGAGATCCGAAAAATAACCTCACAGCACATCAGTGGAAAAACATAGACAAAAAGGAAAAACGAAAAAGTGACTGAATAAAGGATACTCATACAAATCCCTTTTATTTTCTTCCTGGTGACTTTTCAGTCTCATACCCGGACGATTATCAGACCAGACAGGCCGCTCGTTCTCAGCTGGCCACCCTAGGCTGGTGGTCATATGCTGTAATGATTTCTTTGTGGAGAAGGTCAGTCAGTGGTTACAGTCAGTCACACAACAAACCATTCTGTCTGATGTCGGTCAGTGGAAACAGTCACATAACAAACCATTCTGTCTGATGTCGGTCAATGGAAACAGTCACACAACAAACCATTCTGTCTGATGTCGGTCAATGGAAACAGTCACACAACAAACCATTCTGTCTGATGTCGGTCAATGGAAACAGTCACACAATAAACCATGTTGTATGGTGACAGAAAATTCACCAGAGAGAAACTGGAAGTGATTTTTGTTATCTGCCATTCATCAGATATGTACCAGTCTACATGTAGAAACAAAACAACAACAACAACAAAAACAATAAAAAACACATACATACATACAAACAGAAAAAAAAATTGTTGAAAACAACCCCCCCCCCCCCCCCCCCACAGTTCAAACACACTGATATACTATCCAGTCTCTCCACAAACACAGCAACCCATACCTTACTATGCTCCCAATTAAACACGGTGAAGACAAAATCTAGTGCAGGACTACTGCAGCCTACTGTCAACAGGTCAGCTAGGATATGACAAGCACTATGAACTGTACCAACAGCATGATCACTAAACAGCATGAATAAGTGCAGCAACTGAATGAACTGTTTTACTTGGTTTGTGTTTATGTCTGTAGGCATGGAACAAGACTGAGCTCCATAAAAACAAGTTGAAGACAACAAAGCTTTTGTAGGTTGTTTCATATGCATGCTTTCTTGGACTGGTTGGTGTGCGAACCAGCGATGTTCGCTTGTCCTGCTTCTTCTGGAAGTATTCGTCATCGTCTCCCTAATCTCCATGAAGTTTAGTCACTGGGCCCTGCACTAAAAAATGGTTCAGAAGATTCCTCCAGCTCTGCTGGTTGTGTGCCAAAGCATGGGTCTATGCAAATGGTTTCTCTGTCCAATTTGCAATGATGCCAGTCCATCAGTTTGTCTGTCTTCCCTTCTGTCTCCCTCCCTCAACAATTCCCCGGAGGACTGATTCAGCAAGGCCAAAGGGTCATGTTACATGGCCATACCTGGAGGACTGATTCAGCAAGGCCACTGGATCTTGTTACATGGCCATACCTGGAGGACTGATTCAGCAAGGCCACTGGATCTTGTTACATGGCCATACCTGGAGGACTGATTCAGCAAGGCCACTGGATCTTGTTACATGGCCATACCTGGAGGACTGATTCAGCAAGGCCACTGGATCTTGTTACATGGCCATACCTGGAGGACTGATTCAGCACGGCCACTGGATCTTGTTACATGGCCATACCTGGAGGACTGATTCAGCAAGGCCACTGGATCTTGTTACATGGCCATACCTGGAGGACTGATTCAGCAAGGCCACTGGATCTTGTTACATGGCCATACCTGGAGGACTGATTTAGCAAGGCCACTGGATCTTGTTACATGGCCATACCTGGAGGACTGATTCAGCAAGGCCACTGGATCTTGTTACATGGCCATACCTGGAGGACTGATTCAGCAAGGCCACTGGATCTTGTTACATGGCCATACCTGGAGGACTGATTCAGCAAGGCCACTGGATCTTGTTACAGTCATACCATTGTATTTTGCTTTTCTTAATGGATGTCAGCAGATCTTTGTATGGTCCAACGTGCTGCTTGATGGTTTGGTGCACTTGTTCATAAGTGATATGATCAGTGAATCTGATGTTTGGTATCTTCCGATAACGCCTCACGTCTACAGCTTGGATTCATCTTTCCAAACAGGCTGTGAGAAGGTCCATGTCTTGCATGCATATAGGATGATGCAATATACCAACCAGTGCACATAACACCCTGCTCTTGTGTTTCACGGAGGTGTTCTTGTTTTTCCACACAGGTTTCAGCCTGGACAGTGCCAATATTGTCTTTGCTGCCCTTTAGTCAGGTCAGAGGTTCTTCGTGTAACCCAGTGCTATGTGCCCCATGTGGGGAGCGAACACAACCATAACAAACCCCCAACCTGCAGAGGCATGGGCTCGACCAAGTTCAACTTGCCCATGACAAATACAAGTGAAACAGAAGTCCACAAACTTGTAACAATGAATTTCTGCTAGCTACAATCAAATTTGGAGAATCAAAGTGATTTCTTCCCTGGCAACAATTATTCCTGGTTCATTTCAGACAGTAAATTCACTCTCTCTGTCCTAATCTTTCTGCCAAAGGCCAATGTACATTAAACATTCTGAGTTCTCCCAGTCTTTCTGCCTCAAGCTGTTGTACAGTAAACGTTTCAAGTTCTCCTAGTGTTTCTGCCAAAGGTCAACGTACATTAACCTGTTCAGTGCTTCAGACCGAATATTCGGTCGGAAGAAACATACACCTCCAGTGCCACCAACCGAATATTCGGTCGGCAACCTTTCCCTATTTTTAGCCAGAAAACCCCAACACTTTCAGTGACTTGTGAGATATCAACGGAAACTTCAGGATTCCCTCCATAAATAGATGTTAATTATGTATGTGTGACGTTTTACGGTCTTTTTCGACCTTGCGATTGAAAAGGTGACCCCCTACCATTCAGCAACTGAAAACAATGGCAGACGAACTCGCTTCAACGCCGAGCGTTGCTCTGGCCTGAAAAACAACTTATACAGCAAAATAAGTTGCAAAAATCATTACTTGTGGAGCTGATTCCGACTTGCAATCGGTTGATTCACTCGATGAGAGTAAAAATAACGATAATCTGGTGCATGCAGGCGATAATTTGATGTTGATGTCCGAAGTCGGACTCGACCCAGATAACAGTCGGAGTGACATCACTAGCATTGGTGATAGTGAAAATGAAAGTACTGCTGCTCCTGGTGTGTTGTAAAGTATACTGAACAAGAAAATATATAGTGTTGTGGGGTTTTCTGGGCTGGATGAAGAGATATGAATTTTTTTTTTTTTTAAGTCAAAACATTTAAAATTCCGTGACACAGGCGATTCACCTCTTTATTTACACTGAAGCACTGAAAGGGTTAAACATTTGAGTTGTAATCTTTCTGTCAAACACTGATATACATTTAATGTTCCGAGTTCCCCTTGTCTTTCTGTGATGTTCACATGCTTTCTGTCAGTATATTTGGTCATCTGTTGATTCTCTCCAATTGTCTAAAGCACTGGTTTACATATCAGAAGATAAGCAAATACAAGGGTAGAAATTCTTCCTCCTCTTGGTGCTTCTTTCTCCTCCTGTTAACATGGTTTGCACACCTCTCTGTCCACTATCTTCCTTCACTGATTGTGCTTCGCTCACATTCCACGTCTACACTTCTTCACTGACCTTGTACTGGATTGTACGTAACTACAAAATCATGTCCACCTTACAGCCAACACAGTGTGAAAATTAACCCTTTGACTCCCACACCATATACACCAACTGCAAAAACTTACTTCTTTGATTCCCTCACCCTATCCACCAGCTTCCTGCAGGAAGCTGGGGGATACAATGAGAGAGTCAAGGGTTTAAGGTTTGGCTTTGCTAGCACGGTTGACAATGCAGGATGCAGGTGGAAAGGGTGTGGGAGTCCAAGGGTTTAAGCCCTCTCATCTGGCATAAGCTTCGACAGTTTTTTAAGAGACATCAGTACATCTGCCCCTGCTTGAACAGGCTTTGAAGTCACATTTTCGTCAACAGAAGTCAATACACCTTCTCAGCCCTAAGTGTGTATCAAGAACGATAAACGGGAAAACAAGATAACAAATGTCACGGCTGTCACAACCAAACCAAGATGTGGTGGTATATCACAAAGTCAACAGGCTGTGCTTTGTCGTATCACACATTACAGGGATCAGTAGGTATGTACACAACAGTTGAATTTCAGTAGAGACAATGTCAACAGAAGAACGTATTTCTACTGTATGAATCGAGCTAGCCTGTAATCTTCAGTTCCACATCAATTCAATGGCACAAAAAATGTGTGTGCCTCAACAACACAATTATGTACATACAGTCACTGTTTTCGGAATGTGCATCAAAATTTCAGTGTTCTCTGGAATGACTTAGATTGATGGTGAAGTGAGCCCGATTCTGGATTGTGCATACGAGTCAGTTGTGTGTGTGTGGGTGTGTGTGTGTGTGTGTGTGTGTTTGTGTTTGTGTGTGTGTGTGTGTGTGTGTGTGTGTGTGTGTCCTCTCCCAGCATACTACCTGCTCCAACAACAGTCCCCCTCTTCCACCCACACACACACTTTCTGGGGATCCCTGGGATCCCCATCCCTCCCTGGGAGTGATCACGTCTTTTTTAGTGGTCTGACTCTGACTCCATCAAGGATCTGTGCTGTTTGTATCCATAAGATATACAGACTCAATGCCTGTTCTCACAGCTCTTCAGGAACAGTGCCTGTTCATACCATTTCATAAAAGTGATGTGTATGGTAGTTATGTCTAGTCTTGTAATGTACAGTGCGCATCATATATCTATTGCAAGAATGGATGAGATAAGGGTAGTATCTCCTCACACATAGATCAGTATTCATTTTGCTCTAAATTTGCTAAGCAATGCACTATATACGTAAATGATTCTATGCTACATCACCTAACCCCGCACCCCCTGTGCAGTGCAAGACTTTACTACAGTGACTCCTACATTCTCATGGATCCTGTGTGTATGACCCTGCATAGCAGGTGTCAATGGGGATCCACTTGTACAAAACAATGTACAGGAGTTTTACACAGAACACAATCACCACCATCAGCCCACATCTTTGTCTTTCACAGATTCTGTCTGATGTGACGTTGTCTGGCCGATACTGATCTAGGTAAATGGAAAGAAAATTAAGTCAAGCAAATGTATCATTCTGCAAGGATTAGATGATATTATGTACAATCACAAGTCTAAGAACTTTGAGCTTTTCTTTAAAAAAAACACTGGGGAAAAAGAAGATTAACCGCACTACCTCATTCACTAGCATCATCTACAAGATATATACATATTGAACTTGAAAACACACAGCTGTGGAAGAAAGTACAGATTTCAGCAAAAGACAGAATATTCATATTAAAAAAAAATCATTACTGCCGATATAGACGGCCAAACTGGATCTGACCATCAACTGTACAACCCATGTCCAAGATCTGCTGTCTGCATTCACTATCATGACTGTTCTGTCCAGAAACAGGTGTGGCCGTCGATCACGTCCACTTGCCTCCATGGGCAGATGGCAGCTGAGAATGATGGGCCATTAGTCAGAGTCATCACCGCTGCCGGCGATGGCGGGTTTGCTGAGGAAGGTGGTGCTGCGACTGCTTGTCTCAAACTGCGTCACAGACTGCGTGGCCTCTTCCACCTGTACACACACACAAACACAGGTGAGCATGCTGACTAGATGCAAAGACTATGATAACACAAAATCCAAAACAAGTGTGACTGCCCGCGTTCAAGCAAACAGGAACCAGAACAAACACACAAAAAAGAATAAGAACGTGTATTTAATACAAGACAAGACCGGCGCAAACGTGTATTTAATACAACAAGACAAGACAGGCGCAAATTGTTGTATTAAATACACGTTCTTATTCTTTTTTGTGTGTTTTTTTCTGGTTCCTATGATAACACAGTTCAAATCCTGTCTACTTCATACATGTATTGATGAGGGTGTTCCTAACCTACACTGCTTGTATCTCTCAGCTCAGTTTCTCTGGGTTTGTTTGGAGGTGTGTTGGATAGCTGAACTAAGCTGCATAAGTATAACAACACAGATGCAAAGCAGAAACAAAACAAAACGAAATCCAGTGCAGAAACAAAACAAATTTCTTCAGAAAAAGTATCTCCTATATTGCCATGTTCACAATAAAAGTTCTGGTAGTAGCTCACACTAAAACTCACAATACCATAATTATACTGACCTGCAATCGACTACAGATGGTTTGGTAGGTTTTGCTGTTCAGTGTGTTCTCTGGTACTCCCTGTAGCTCAAAGTCTGAAAACACTTTCTGAAAAAAAAAAGAAGGAAAAAAACTGAGTTGTCTGATTAATCATTCTCTCTCTCTCTCTCTCTCTCACACACAGGGTACATATGTATATATATCTATGTATGTATATATGTATGAGTGATTATGTATGTGTGCGTGTATATAGATGTGTATGTGTGTATGTGCGTTTATACATAACCTTCAATTCAGTCTATGGCCTGAACCATTGCTGACCGCCGAAGATTGAGTTATCTCTGAACTAAAAGATGCACGAAGTGCTAAATATGCGTTGAATGATCATTTAGTATTGTCTCAATGTCAATTGTTTTGGTAAATGAGTGACTGATCTGCGATTAGTCTGATTAATGGATTGGCATTATGAATGTCTGTTTTTGCCAATTAACCGACTGTTTTGGGGTCGAATTGCTCTTATGTCATATATTTCTTGTTTCACTTCATTGTACATTAATTCCATTGATTGGTTTAGATTCACTGGTGAATAAATTGATAAACTGAACGCATGATTAGCTGACAACGGAATGATTATATGATTTGTTAATTGATGGCGATGGGTGGCTCACCGACTGATCGATTTATAGATTGATGGTTTTAGCTATTGATCGATCAGTGATTGAATTATGGAATGTATGGATGATTGATTCGCGTTATTTGAAGTAACGATTGCAAATTGATATATTGAACTCAGTTAAATTCTAGGTTATCTGGTCGATTAAGTCACTGGATGACTGATTAACTGGTTAAATGACTGATCGATTGATTGATTGAGAGAGGGAGTGATTACGTTAAATGATTGTTACTGAAGTGATATCGATTGTACAGTTGGATGATGCATCTGACCCAGTCAATTGAAAGCTGATTTGTCAGTTGAATCACGGGCTGAATGGCGCATTATTTGATTGATCAACTGGTAAATCAGTTGATTGATTGGTTAATTGATTGGTTGACTGTTTGATTGATTGGTTGTTTGGTTGATCGATTGATGGATTGAGTGTTTATGTCAAGTACCTGTGGTTGAATATATTGATCAACTGTATGATCTCCGAAGGGTACAAGAAATGTCAGATCTGTGCACTAATTGAATGGTTTGTTTGTCTGATAGCCAGTTATTGTAAAATTGACAATTGGACGAATGATATAGATGCGGTTAATGACAAATATTCTTAGCTGGCCAGTTAAGGAATATGGACTAGAATACAAATGAAAGGACCACTGTAAATGCAAAGATGAATGTATCCCAGCTTATGTGACGGTAAACGATAGAAGGGGACAATGTGACAGAGTTCACTGCAGTTTGAGAGTATAACTTGTATGAATGTATAAGAAAACCTGATCTCCTCCCCTCCCCTTTCCCATGCATGTATTGTGGCCTAAGGCCGATGTACAATAAACATTTTCTGAGTTCTCTCTCACACACACACACACACACACACAAACATACACTCAAACATACACACAAACATACACACACACAGACACACATATTAACATATACACACGCAAGCATACACACACACACAAATACAATAAATGGGTCATGAATAATTGTGCATCCTCCTTCTAAATGATGTGGGGAAAAATGATAGGTACAAATGAAAATGGAATGTATCAGGACCATGCCCTGTGTCATGCAACACTGGGCAATTCATACAGCAATCAACGAGTTGATTTACACCTGTATCTTATGCACTAAATTGTGCAGATGGAGAGATTCATCTTATTCTGAATGAATGGCAGAATCTGGAAACACCAACTATGGCCTGGTATTCTTAACTGTTATCCACTCAGGAATGCATAGGCACCTGACTTGCCACATTTAGCGAAATGAAATTATTATTCTCATCGAGTCGGCTGGTTGTTGATGTTTCCACTTCAGTTTGATGACTGTTGGCTGTGTGACTGGGCGGGCCTGCTGCCTGCTGCCTGCCTGCCTGCCTGCCTTTGTGAGATGAGTGGTGGTCATATCACATGAGAACCTTTTACTAACTAGAAGTTCAAATCCCACAACTATTTTTTAGTCATGGTTCAGTCATGGCTGCTGCTGTTAACCCTTTCACTCCCTCACCCTGTCCACCAGCATCCTACATTGTTAACCATGATGCAAAAACTTAACCCTTTCACTCCCTCACTGTCCACCAGCATCCTGCACTGTCAGCCATGATAACAAAGCAAAAAACTTAAGCCTTTGACTCCCTCACTCTGTCCACCAGCATCCTGCATTGTTAGCCATTATAGCAAACAAAACTTACCCCTTTCACTCCCTCACTCTGTCCATCAGCATCCTGCATTGTCAGCCATGATAATAAAGCAAAAACTTAATTAACCCTTTCACTCCCTCACCTTACCTTGTAAGAAGTTGGTGGATAACGTAAGGGAGTGAAAGGATTAGTGTTTTGCAGCTGGCAGGCAGGGTACAGGAGCAAAAGGGTTTCAACTCGTTGGTGATGATCCACAGCTCAGGCTGCACAGCTCAGTCTCTTGACTGTCATGCTCCGCAGCCGAAGCTGCGGAGGACGTTATGATTTTTTTACCGAGACAATTTGCATACTATCTTAAGGGAGATTATGTTGAAAGCACAACATGGCGGCTCAGTTTCGCTGAAATCGTTCCCTTTAGTTGGATGCCGGCGCTGGGCCACTCTGGCATTGACCCTGCTCTGACCCCGCACTCCAGGCACTGCCGCCACCGTGTGCAAGAATTCCGCCTTTTTTGTTGTTACTTGCACGGGCTAGGCACACTTCATTTTTTGTGATGTTCAGTTTGTATTAAAGCACGGAAAAATAGTTTTGACACACTCAAGGTTTCGACAGACGTGTAGGGGAAATATTTGGGGTTATGTTCATGTGTTTTTTTGCCAAGCCTCACGAATGGTTTCTGTGATATGTGAGAAACAGTAACGTGTGTATGATAACGTGTGTGAAAAAATAGTGTTTGGTGATGCTGTTTGCAGTTGGACTACCGACTTTCGGGCAAGCCAAGAGAAGGCGCTTTTCCATAGAAGTCGAAGGTGAGGCTGGTTGTCTGTCTTAACACTGTAGCAGTAGACACTTCGCTCTTTGTCGGGATGGCACGTGTTACCCCGAGAAGACTAAACTACATGATGTAGCACCAGTTGAAAAATGGATAAGTTTGTCGTAGTGGTATAACGGTTGATCGCTAACATTAATCGTCTGCTTCAGTTTCTCGAACATAAACATGAACTTTCTGTCTCTCCACAAGGCATGTTTGGTATGCATGGAAAGCTTGTTTTAAGATCTACCAACTGACGACAAAAGCTGGGACATCAGCTTCATGTAGAAATGTGCGTGTACACATATAAACAACAACCATGTTTCAGTTAACTTCGCGCCAATCAGCTGTCAGCACACCGCCGACAGTGGCGTGTGTGATTCGCGAAAGAGCGCGGCAGCAGTCTTATGCGGTATTGGCATGCGCTAATCTTACAACCGGCCAGCGTGCTCTACGCCAGGCAGGTGGGCTGGGTCAAGATAACACATTCCTCCGCGCGGCGGGGAGTTTCCTCCCAACTAACGGGAACAGAAAGAACAGCCGTGACAAATTAACCACTTTTCTAAGTAGACCTCTTTCCCTTCAACCGTAGCAGACTGTTGGAAATTTATTTATGGCTTGTTTTCACAGTACCCGAAACAACAGAACTTCGAAGAGTCAAAAGACTCTACGCCTGTATTTAATCAGTTTTTGGACAAAATATTCATAAAAGCAGAACTCATTGCGACTTCCAGTAAAGGATGTACACCTGTGACATGTTCAGCGCAGTTTTGTGACATGGATATTCAATGAATTACAAGAAGCAGTTTGATAAGTCATGTGTGTGTACATCCTGAACTGTTGTTTTTTTTATAGCTATTTGCATGCCTTTTTCAATGGTAAACCAGAAAAAAATGAAAGCAAGCATAAACAAGCGGTCTAAACAGTAATAATAACCGGTTTAAACATATACAACATGATAGGTTTATTATCATTGGTTATTCTCCATAATTTTTTTAAAAAGTACCAAAAACTGTGCGTCTCGAGTTTCAGCAGCCATTTTAGAGCGTGTCTCCAAAGAGTTAACCCTCATGCTGTTTTGATGTTCTTTAGTACCTTGTGTCCTGATAATCTCTCCCAATAGTTACTGCAACAGTCATGTTATAGTACCTTGTATCCTGACAGTCTCTTCCAATACTTACTGCCATAATCATGTTATATTGTTACTGCAACAGTCATGTTATAGTACCTTGTATCCTGACAGTCTCTTCCAATACTTACTGCCATAATCATGTTATATCATGTGGCAGTCCACTGCACACAGTTACGTTCTGTTCTGTCCTTGGTGTGGACCAGTTATGATCTGAAAGTGTTGAAAGCCTTGTGGTGATGAACTCTGGTGTGGAATTTTTGGAATTGCCTTGTGGTGATAAACCCTGGTGTGGAATTTGTGGAACTGCCTTGTGGTGATAAACTCTGGTGTGGAATTTGTGGAATTGCCTTGTGGTGATAAACTCTGGTGTGGAATTTGTGGAACTGCCTTGTGGTGATGAACTCTGGTGTGGAATTTGTGGAACTGCCTTGTGGTGATAAACTCTGGTGTGGAATTTGTGGAACTGCCTTGTGGTGATAAACTCTGGTGTGGAATTTGTGGAACTGCCTTGTGGTGATAAACTCTGGTGTGGAATTTGTGGAACTGTCTTGTGGTGATAAACTCTGGTGTGGAATTTGTGGAACTGCCTTGTGGTGATAAACTCTGGTGTGGAATTTGTGGAACTGCCTTGTGGTGATAAACTCTGGTGTGGAATTTGTGAAATACTTTCATAGTCCTTCTAACAGACCTGAATATACGGAAATGGGTTGTGGGAGAATTTTCTTTCCTCCTTTGCCGAGTTACAGATGTAGTATTAGAAGTGGGAGACTGACAAAATCTAGTCCTGTTGAACATGTACTGTTTAAGATTCTGTTCACATGTTGTCAAATGTTTTAATTCCTACTTCATTGATCTTTGTGCCGATCCTGTGACTTCTAAGGTCCTGACCATTGAGCATTAGTTGTATAGATGGTGTTTTGTTTTGAAATTCAGCTGCTGGTCTGTGAAAGATTGTTTTCTGCAGATGGTCCCTTTGGTAGTACCATTTTAAGAATGTAGAGACTGGCATAGAAGAAAGCAAAAGCAAAGAGTCTGTTCTCCTCTATTTCACTACTGGGGTGTACTGAAATGAGGTGTGTGATGGACCCTTCAATTATACACTCTCTAAACTAAAAGAAAAAAAAGCAGAAAACAAAGAAATTTGGTGACTGACTCGTGTGATGGTCATCAGACAGGTCAGCTGGTAGGGGTGCAGGGACAGGTCCAGTCGATCCGTCAGCCAGTCACAGATCATCTTCATCTGGGCCGTGTACCATTGCTGTACACACACACACACACACACACACACACACGCATAACCACACACACACACACACACACACACACACACACACACACACACACACGCATAACCACACACACACACACATACACACGCACACACACAACCACACATACACACATGCACAACCACACACACACACGCACACACCACCACACACACACACATACGCACAACAGCACACACACACAACCCCCCCCCCCCCACAAACACACACATACACACAAATATCAGAAAAACAAGACAATGCAAAGAAAGAAATAAGCATAATGTAGTTAAAAGAACGCCACCCTGACAACCACTTTTTCCCCACCACTTTCCTCTTTCGTCTACTTATCCTATCTACTTCTTTAAATTTCTCTTATCTCCAATTCAAGAAAAGTCCAAACACTTTCTTTTCCATGCATAAGAGTCTGCACACTGTTATTTTTGAGATAGTACCAATGTTTGTCTGATAGTTGATGGTTTGTGTGTTTGATTGTTGATGATTTGTGTGTTTCTTTTTATGGTGAATTTTTGGCCACTTACTGTAACTATTCCTTTCTGAGTACGACAATTCATGGTATGATGACTCAGATGATGATATTTTTTCAAAAGGCAATTAATGGTATGATGACTCAGAAGATGATTTTTTTCAAAGGCCTAAAAAGTTTAGAGATGCAGACTTTTGGTTGTATTGGCACCATTGCCAAGTTTGTCTGTTGCCTGCAAATAAAATGCACATGCTGGCAAGGTCTTGAAGTTACAATCTGGCTGACTGCTGCACAGAGCAAGGAGCTCCAAACACTTGATATCAAAACACACTGGGTCTGAATGTTTAGGTTTCTAAAGGATCATTGCACTTAAATAGATTACCTTTGTGCCAACCATTTTTATTGGTCCCTTTTCTATGCCACCTTAATGGCAACAGAAGGTGGAAGAGTTTTTTAAAATGTAATGACGATGATGAGGAGATGGATGATGATCACCATGATGCTATGGAGCTCCAGTTAAGACTGAGACAGCGTGACAGGGCTGTACTAAATGCTCACTATCCTGGAATCAATCAGACCCAAGAGATAACAGACACCTGCAGCGTTGGTGAAAAAATTTGAGCAACACCATCAATGACGCATCCATGAAGTGAATGAGACTTGATTGTGTGGTCCCAATCTTCCCAATGAGCCCCACAGCACGCTCAACTCTGGGCAAGAGCTGATTGAAGCCTGAAAAATCCACAATGATTTTTTTAAAGGACAGATGAGGATTTGAACCCACAGCCTTCCAGTCAATAGTCTGTTGTATTAATCACTACACTACACCATGGCAACTGGTCCCACACACTGAAATTTATCCCAGCAGCAAACTGATGCAAGGATCCTTACTTCATGGCAACAACACATTAACTCGATGGCGACACTCCGCAGGTATAGCTGCAGAGCTCTGTGTCTTGACAGTGATGCTCCGCAGCTATAGCTGCGGAGATGATATGTTGTTATTTTTAACCGAGACTACTTGCATGCTATAATAAGGGAGATTATACTGACAGCAGAGTTTACCCATTTTTCTAAGTAGATTTCTTTCCCTTTGACCGTAGCAGACTGTTGGAACTCTATTTTTGGCTTGTTTTCATGGTACACGAAACAAAGGAATTCCGAAGAGTCAAAAGACGCCTGTATTCAATCATTTTTGGGACAAAATACTCATAAAAGCAGAACTCATAGTGACTTCCAGTGAAGAATGTATATCCTGTAACATGTTAAGTGCAGTTCTGTGACATGGATATTTAATGGATTACAAGCAGCAGTTTGATAAGTCGTGTGTGTACATCCGGAACTTTTCTTTTTTTGCTATTTGCATGCCTTTTTCAATGGTAAGCCAGAAAAAAAAATGAAAGCATGCATAAACAAGCGGTCTGTACAGTTACAAAGACAACATAATGACCTTTTAAAACATATATAATAGGATAGGTTTATTGTTGTTGGATATTGTCCATAATTTTTTAAATAGTACCAAAAACTGTGCATCTCAAGAGTTTCAGCGCGTCTCCAAAGAGTTAACCCTTTCAGCGCCAGACATTCTGGAATGCACAAACACCCAGCACTAGGCTTTTCTGCAGTCGCAGCAATAACAACAATCAACAATGACCTCCGTACTTTTCAACCAATTCTCTCCCTGAACGGTTAGGGGAATCCCCCATGCCATATGCAAAATATTACCTCTTCTCTCTCCCAAACGAAAGAGCAATTGCCACAAGAGTAATGTCACATGTACTAATTGCAAAAATGTGACATCAGTACCATAAAGGTTAAATCTGTGGGTCTTCTGGCCTTCACACTCCAAAGACTGCATGGCAGTTGAAAATCATGAAAAGCAGAGCTTTTGCTGCCCTGGTATAAAACAATGGAGAGAGAGGTTGATCCCCCATGTCCTTCCCCTTGAAGACAAATTAACCTTCTTGCCTTTCTGAAGTCTTGGTCTAAAAAAAAAATTGGTGATGCTGCACCATGACAAAATGCTCTCAAAGGGGAGACCAGCCTGAGTTTCAAATGGTAAATCAACTGTGAAAAAAGAAATGAATATGAAAACGAATATGCATATGAATATGAATGTGAACATGAACGAAAATATCAGGCAAATGTTTACCTCAAAGGCAGACAGAGTGTACAGTTCATCTGTGATTTTCTGCCTCAACTGATCCACATTGCACCGCATGAAGTCCACATATGACTTGCCAAGCTCATTCACTGGTTTCTGCACAATTCAAGCAAGATTACACCATTTCATTCTCTGACCCTTGTCCCCAGACATAGTCCTCAACATCTAAAAACTTGTGTTAAATGAGAAAACTGCCACTCTGGAAAATAACAGTATCATTACACTGATTTCAGATCTTCAAAAAACAGGGATCCCTACAATCCTTATGCTTGATTTCTACTTTGAATTTCATTCTTTTCAAATTTGAACTGATTACAAAACTACTGTGCACGTACACACAAACAAAAACACACACAGACATATGCACTCACACACAGACATATCACACCACACACCACACACACACACACACACACACACACACACACACACACACACACACACACACACCCACTTTGATTTAGAGATTTCTTACACTGAGCAAGCCGGCAACTGTATGAAATAAAAGACATTCACTGTGTAGGCAAATATCATTGTGACAGCACACTTGGCACTGATCATGACTTACTGTGAGAGAAAGAAGGGAGGCAAAAAACGTTCCCTCATCATAGCGCGCCAGTTTGCTTAGAATGGACTCCAGAACAGACTGAAACTGTCAACACAACCAACTGACATGAAACTTTCATAATCATTTAGAAGTAAAGTACTTTAACCCTTTGACTCCAGCACCCTATCCACCAACAGCAAAAACTTAACCCTTTGGCTTCCTCACCCTATCCACCAGCTTCCTGCAAGTGCTAGCATGGTTGACAGGATGCTGGTGGAGAAGGTGCGGGAGTCAAGGGGTTAACAATTCATTTTTACAATGTAGTTTTAACAGTAGCGATAAAAATTCTTGATAACAAGAACACAATGTAATTTCATACATTAATTCTGACAGGGACAATACAGTTGGAATGACTGTATCCAAACATGATGTCATAACAACTGAAGTCATAATATCTGCAAGTAATTTTGTGATTAGATCAGAGAATAACTAAGCCAGATGTGTGTCAAGTTTCAAAGCACGGTGACAATTTTTCATTATTAGGACAGTTTTGCTGTTTATTGGACGACACTCCTATGTGAGTACATTTAGACATCAGTAGATCACACACACACACGCGCGCGCATGCACGCACGCACATGCACACACGCACGCATGCACGCACACACACACACACACACACACCATGGCAGATGTGAGATTGTATTCCACTAAAAGAGCACACAAATATGCCTTAGGTTGAGTAACCTTCAGCTGACGGTTTGATTCATCACTACTTTTGCTGACAACAGATGTCAATGATGTCTGATTGTTTAATCTTTTTTTTTTTCAAGGAGTTCATGTGGTGCTGACGATGATTTTACCAATATGTGAACATGAGAATTCCAGTTCCCACACTTAGCATCAGTCAAAACATTCATCCTTCTGGGATACAGAAAAACACAGCCATTTTCTCTTGTATTCATTTCATCATGATTGTACAGCTGCAGAATTTTCTTCTTTTTTTGATGATATATCTGCTCCTGAACAGGAGGTGGAGGATTGCTTTGAACCTGATGTATTAATGGTGCACATGGTGAAAACTTGACAAATCATGCATGCTCACAGGGCAGAAGTTAGACATGCAGATCTCTTCACCAAACTTAGTACAATTACATTGATTTTTTTATTAATATTTTTGTTTTGAATCTGAGGTCGATTTTCAGGATAAATGGAAAAAATCCAGGGGTAGTCAGGTCTATAATGTACTAAATGTGTATCTGCATTCCTACCAATTATGTCTCTGTCAAAACAATCTGATGAACAAGTGATCATCTCCTTTCTCAAAAGAATGGAAAAGGATGCAAGGGGGAGGAGAGGGAACAAAAGAGAAAATCCAACTTGGAAAACCATGACATTTGATTTACAAAAATCCAACTTGGAAAACCATGACATTTGATTTACCAATCTTACACAAATTTGTAGACCTTTTCATACACTTTATTCTTTCTCAACCAAACTCATCACCTTCATCATCAGCATCATCATGTGCCTTGCCACATAGCATTGGCAATCATATGAATTCATCTTTTGTTGCTGCAAGTGTATCAGCATCAGCATCATCATGTGCCTTGCCACATAGCATTGGCAGTCATATGAATCCATCTTTTGTTGCTGCAAGTATATCAGCATCAGTATCATCATGTGCCTTGCCACATAGCATTGGCATCATATGAATCCATCTTTTGTTGCTGCAAGTATATCACATCAGTATCATCATGTGCCTTGCACATAGCATTGGCAGTCATAGAATCCACTTTTGTTCTGCAAGTATATCTCCTATCCATTTTCCTCATCCGCTCTGCAAACTAAATTTCTCTCTGATCTACCTGATGCTCTTTCCCTTCTTGCTTTCCTGCTGTGACTAGGTGTTCAAATGTCTCTTGCCTCATAAAATATCCTATAAATATTGCTTATCTTTTACTAATCTTCTTCATTAATTAAAACCAAACTCAATCAGTGGTTTCTTTTCATAATGAGTTGAATATTGGCAAGAATTTGTTCTTTCTCTTTACGTAGTGACCCGTAAAAATGTGAGGGATGAGGAGGACCATGGAGTGTTTGTACCTTTTCAACCAAGCACCGCACCATTTCTGTCTGAGCCCTTTCCAGCGACTCGTCAATCTTTGTGTGGTACTGGTGCTGAAACATAAACAATTCAACTGATCAGATGGACATGGGCATGCAACTCACACACACACACACACACACACACACACACACACACACACACACACACACACACACACACACACACACACACACACACACACACACTCAAACAAACATACTTGCCTTGTCAACTTGGGGCTGAAGAAGGAGGAAACACTACCCTCACTGGCTAAACTAAATTTAACCCTTTGAATCCCACACCCTGGCTGTCAACCCTATCCATCAACTTGCTGCAGGAAGCTGGTGGACTGGGTTAGGGAGTTAAAGGGTTAAGTTTTTGCATATGGTGTGTAGGGTGCAGAAGTCAAATTTTTTTTTAAACTTCATCAACTGCCATCATTCAGAAGTTTGACTTGGTGGAGTGTAGTGTTCATTTCTTTTCTGTCTCATGTTAGTATTTAGAACTGACATGCATACCATGTTCTGCCCGTGGTCAAGGGCACAGAGGTGCAGGGCCTTGTTCTTGCAGTCGATGATGACGTTCATCATGGTGCAGATTTCTGTGTAGGTAATGTAGTCGGTGCTTTTACCTCCTTTGCGCAGCCACACCTCAAAACTTTTCAGAGTTCTGGTGAAAATAAAAGAAAGAAACCACAAGATGATAAGCTTATCTATCTGGGCATAAACAATTTACTGTTCTTAATTCAACAAGAAAAATTAGAGACGCACTGGAAATCAATGAGGGTTGACCACCAATGAACAGAGATGATAAATTCTTCATCTAATATCACTCATAGTGAAAAGACGTTAAATCAAAGAATGAATGAATAAACGATGATGAATTCTTAATCCAAAAAGAAAAATTAGAGATGCATTCAATATCACACAAGGATGACCACCAATGAACAGATATGTCAGCTCTGAGCTCCCAGCAATTTATGCACAATGTTGGCTTTGAGCTCCTTGTTATCTATGCACAATGTTGGCTTTGAGCTCCTTGTTATCTATGCACAATGTTGGCTTTGAGCTCCTTGTTATCTATGCACAATGTTGGTTTTAACCCCTTTTTAGACTGTCTTACTTACTTTATGCACAATGTTGGTTTGACTTGTAGCTATTATGCACAATGTTGGCTTTGACTCCTAGCTCTTTATGCACAATGTTGGCTTTGAGCTTGTAGCTATCTATGCACAATGTTGGCTTTGAACTCCTAGCTCTTTATGCACAATGTTGGCTTTGAGCTTGTAGCTATCTATGCACAATGTTGGCTTTGATCTCCTTGCTATCTATGCACAATGTTGGCTTTGAGCTTGTGGCTATCTACGCACAATGTTGGCTTTGATCTCCTTGCTATCTATGCACAATGTTGGCTTTGAGCTTGTGGCTATCTACGCACAATGTTGGCTTTGATCTCCTTGCTATCTATGCACAATGTTGGCTCTGAGCTCGTAGCTATCTATGCACAATGTTGGCTTTGATCTCCTTGCTATCTATGCACAATGTTGGCTTTGAGCTTGTAGCTATCTATGCACAATGTTGGCTTTGATCTCCTTGCTATCTATGCACAATGTTGGCTTTGAGCTTGTGGCTATCTACGCACAATGTTGGCTTTGATCTCCTTGCTATCTATGCACAATGTTGGCTTTGAGCTCGTAGCTATCTATGCACAATGTTGGCTTTGAGCTCCTTGCTATCTATGCACAATGTTGGCTCTGAGCTCGTAGCTATCTATGCACAATGTTGGCTTTGATCTCCTTGCTATCTATGCACAATGTTGGCTTTGATCTCCTTGCTATCTATGCACAATGTTGGCTTTGAGCTCCTTGCTATCTATGCACAATGTTGGCTTTGAGCTCCTTGCTATTTATGCACCATGTTGGCTTTGATCTCCTTGCTATCTATGCACAATGTTGGCTTTGATCTCCTTGCTATCTATGCACAATGTTGGCTTTGAGCTCCTTGCTATCTGTGCACAATGTTGGCTTTGAGCTCCTTGCTATTTATGCACCATGTTGGCTTTGATCTCCTTGCTATCTATGCACAATGTTGGCTTTGATCTCCTTGCTATCTGTGCACAATGTTGGCTTTGAGCTCCTTGCTATCTATGCACAATGTTGGCTCTGAGCTCGTAGCTATCTATGCACAATGTTGGCTTTGAGCTCCTTGCAATCTATGCACAATGTTGGCTTTGAGTTCGTAGCTATCTATGCACAATGTTGGCTTTGATCTCCTTGCTGTCTATGCACAATGTTGGCTTTGAGCTCCTTGGTATCTATGCACAATGTTGGCTTTGATCTCCTTGCTATCTATGAACAATGTTGGCTTTGAGCTCCTTGCAATTTTCAGGCTAGTACTCACATGACATTACCACCACTCAAACAACACACAAACAGCCAACGTTCATTCTGAGCAAGGTCTCACAATGAGTAGGTAGGTCCAGCCATTTTTGTAATTTGAAAATATATTCAGTATTTTCAAATTTTCTACAAGGTAACAATAAAGTTAATATAAATGCAAAATATCTCACTCATAGCTCTAACAATTTTTGAGATACTGCTGTTTGAAATACTGTAAAAATGGACATTTTTTGCAGTTTGGTGAATTGACCATATTTGTACCCACATTTCTTCAGAAGTATGCATCTCATATGTACAAAAATTGATACAGTTATTGTGTTCTATATGTAAATTAAGCCTGATTTTTTTTTAGAACTCTAGAATTATTTTCCTCTGTGCTACTTGTCTTCAAAAATGGCAAAAATGCCAATTTGTCCACTTGTCATTCTGTGGCAAACACACGTTAATGCTGCGTAATGGTTCATAACTCAGAGACTAGCCATGCTACATCCAAAATGCAGAGATCAAACGATTCAGCACTGAATATGAAAACAAAACTTGTGAAAAAGAAGAGTTCAACCTTATCTTTATCTACATAATTAGATTAAACTAAATAAAATCTGACACATTTTCTCATTATTTGGAGGGGAAAATTAAAATGTTTTGACATCTCCTCAGGGAAATGATTTCCAAATTAAATGCATATCCAGAAGTAATAAATGAGTCCTAATTTTCTATGATCTTTACACATGTTTTGAAATTCACCCTGTTCCCCTGTCCCACTCCTAGTTGCTATATTATTATTTGTACTGTGATTGGTGACGCAATAAAGAGCACCCACGTCTTTTGTCTGCCAGTATTGTTTTCTGCATTTTTCAGATGACTGATTTTCTCAAACCTGCATGAAGCTTGAAAATTGTTTGTGTTTGTTCAGCAATATGCTTCTCTAAAGCAAAAACCTGCTTTTTCTCTGTGACAGCTAAGGGCTTCTGCGTTCTCTGTATTCATTTCTGCTTCCAGCTGAAATTGATACACTTCAGTGATGACTATGCTGTAACACTGACACTCAGCCTGGTCAAGAATAGGATGATTTGACTGTAAAGAATTCAGTAGAGGTGGTGTTGGTGCTGCTGAATGTATAAATGATGGGACAGGAATGTCAAATCTTTCTGGATAGTGGGGTGGCTGATGAGAGGGAACCTGTTTTGAATTGTTTTTGAATTCACGGGGAGCATCTGTGTAAATTTGTACCATGGCCTCACCATCCTGTTTTCTTTCATTTGATCTGTTTCTTCTTTACTTCATCACGCATATTATTCAACCTGGGCAGCACTAATAAAGTTGAGATGTTCATACAAATATCTGACCCAAAGACCCAGTTTTTTTGTTTCCAGTTTTTGCTGGATGTGAAATATACATAATTTCAGGAGTAACCCTACAGGAATGTTGTCAAGGTTCTCCATACAACATGGTGTGTCTAATAAAAGAAGTGCTTTAGACACCTGGTGCTGTTTAGAAAATGGGCCAATCCATTCAATGTTCTTGTCAGCATTGAGAAATTCTTGTAGAAGTAATGATGTTTTGGAAAATCGATGAAAACATGTGCGGACCAGCACTCGCAGCAGCTCTCCATGACGAGGAGACACAGGTTCTGTCTGGTGTCTGCTGATGTCAGTGAAGAGAGTCTGGACTCATTCCATGTGCCCCCTCATGTCTTCAGCATGTAGGCCTAGAGTTGAAGCAATAACTGTTTGTCCACATACATGTTTGGCAAATATGGGCCGACCCTTCCTCTTTGGTCCAATTCTTTTAACAAGCAGTTGGAACCGGTCATCCTCTGAAATTTCTCACACACACACACACACACACACACACACACACACACACACACACACACACACACACACACACACACACCACACTGTTCAACCAAACCTCTAGCACACAGAAATCTACCAAATTTGAAACGATCACTAGTTAGATCTGATGTGTTGACAAAACATGTGTCAAGACTGTACTTTACCCCTTAGCAGAGCAAAAAATTTGTTAATACACACCGATTGAAATGATAACTATACTGTGTCCTGATGACAATATTTAGATTAAAACATTTTTAATGTTTTTTTTTCCAGTTTAATTGTTTATGTATATTTGGTCCTGAAAAGAGTTCGAAAACAGTTCTACTTTCGCTTGTATGCAGTTCTCATACTCGAGTTATCATCCTTGTTGAAGCGTTTTTGCCAAATTTCTAATGCTTATTCATCATATTCTTTATTGAAAAAAATCATGAACCTTTCAAAGAATTTTTTACAAAAATACAAGCAATTTTCATTTCTTTGATTGGTATCAGAAAGATATAGATCTATTCTTTTATTTATTTTTTCTCTCTATCAAGGGAGATAACAAACTATTCTAGACCGAGCACATGCCTGGTAAGAAAATATATTAAAATTTGTATTAATGATTAATGAAACATCAGTTCCATTGAAAAAAAAATAGCAAAAAGATTAGACTAACGGTTCCATTGAAAAAAAAATAGCAAAAAGATTAGACTAACGGTCGGTTGCTTACATACTTACCAAGATCATGTTCAAGATTTTTTAGATCTATCGAGAGGAAGTCGTTCCTCGGTTTAGAAATTGCGTCAGTTTCGGACAACGTCGTTGAACCCGGTCTGCTGTGTCGGTACCTTTTGTATTGGCTTTCGGAACTTTTACAAGCGGCAGCCTGTGTTATATTATTTGCACAATCTTAAGAACAATTGAATTCTCTACAAAATGAATGGTAATACAACACTGTGCGTGTAGAATTGTTGACTTTACGGTGCCTTTTAAAAAATATGTTTGTTTTTCGGCACTGAAAAAACAGTATTCAGTTAAAGGAATTATGACGAAATTTATAACACTGGATTCTTCAGGCTGTCACCTTTAATTTGATACCAAAATCCTGCTGTGCGTATCGTTTGTAAAAGTTCCGACAACTGGTGTTGATCGGTACCGGGAAAACTGCATGAGGAAACTTTGCACGTCGCCGCCAACGTTGCGTTCGGTATGCGTATTTAGATCGCTCAGGGTCAAAGCACACTTATTTCACACCACAAATAAAGACACAGGTTTCATGCCTAAAGCTCATGTAATGTGTCGACATAATTTTTTATCTTCCAGTCGTGAATGGTAGACGAGCTGAAGCAATTTAATATCGGCAATTTTTACCAGTTCTGCTGCATGTTAGCCATTAGCGTAAGAGTGGCTGGACAGGCATAACTGTCAGATTAGCACTTTTTTGTGATATTATGTATGTGTATATCTCTTTTTATTTTAATTGCATGATTTAAATTTATAATGCAGGCTTTTACAATCATTGTACCCAGAATTTTAGTTGAATTTACTGTAAATATTGAATATCAGTTTTGTGGACGTTCATTGTAACAAGATTTTTGGTCTATTTCATTGTATATATGAAATTTTTTAGTCTATTCCATTGTTTATATGAATATGAATTTGAATATGAAAAACTGTGTACTTTTTGGAATAAACTGAGTGCAATTTCAAAACTCTCTGTTTTCATTTGTTTGTATGAGAATTTTTCTCATGACCTATACAAATGGTACGTATCAGGGGAATGGCAAGGGTATAATCGTATGTAGCGAGTGAGTTAATCGCAATTTCAACTTCAGCTTCAGTTTCTCAAGATGGCATCTCCCTGCTCGGAATGAAGTCCATCTGCACTGACGCCACTAGTGCCATGTGAGGGAGAATGTTAAAAATGATCACTGCACAAGTCTTAAGCCTTCACAGAAGTCCCATGAGCTGGCCAGATCCTGAGATCCTACTTAGCGCATGGGTTTTGTATCTTTTATCTGTATTAGCCTGTCGTTGGAACAATCTTGGCTACATTGACATGACATATGTCTTGGGGTATCTCATTTTTAACCTCTTGAGTGCCGTGTCCGTAAAATTTACGGAGCTCTCGGAGCCTTCTCTGGTGCCTACATACGTGAAATTCACAGAGGTAGTTTGACGCACGTTTCAGCCTAATGTAAATGGGAGAGAAGCACTGACTGATGTTGTCAGTCTCAGAGAGGGTTCATGAAAGTGACTGGCTTCTTTTACATGGCTTTTTGACCTATGCAACCCTCACCAGATTGATTTTATTTATCTGAAAAGAGAAACTGGTTTTCAGCAAAAATGTTGACACCAGGACTGCCTTGTAATGCTGCATGTTTTCAGCCTCTGAAAGCATGTGAGTTGAGTCAAGAACTTATAAATGACTGTAGGATGATTCAGAAGACAAATCTAACACAAGAAGAGGTTGAAAACAGCAGTAGTTACTGGCTGTTGGTATGAAACCTGCAGCAGACAGCCCCAACACAAAAAGATTGATTTTTTGAGCCCCTGACATGAAGGTTCCCCCACCCCACCCCAAGGATGGTGTTACAGGCAGCTAGCCAACACTTTTCATGGACTACACTGTAGAATTATATAAGCCACACTGTCAGTGAGTAGTGTTAGAAGTGGCAAGGGGAAGACTAGGTTGATGGAGTGGGGTGGGGGTGGGGGGGGGAGCGTGCCTCAGGGGACAACTTGACCAGGTCAAGCCACTCTGTGTACTAGGACACTGTGGCTCTTTGTAACTTGTCAGCTGTCAGTGAGCTCTTCGTAGGAAGTCTGCCTAAGTCTGAATACTTTTAGATTTCATCAGAAGGGTTATATCTTCTATATTTTCCTTTGTTTTTCTGCTTTCCATCACGAGCGGGTATGAGTTTTTTACGGGAATTTCCACAAAATATTACAAATATGTAGTAATTTCAAGAAATTACTACATAAATCATCTGAAAATACATTTAGTCATGCTTAATGTACCATTCTGTGTAATTTCATGCATAGATTCCCATAAATATGGAAGCAACAGTTGTTCTAATGTACATGGTAGCGATGCAACATTTTTTCCCTGGCACATGGAAAACACTGGGTGTCAAAAAATGTCGGCACTCAAGGGGTTAAGGGGAGGAAAAAAAGGAACTGAATGAAAACACAACCAGCCATGAAGTACAAATTTATCTCTGAAAGTTGTAGCGGCATTACCTGCAACTTTGTCAACATGTTCATTTCACTTAACACCAGCATGTCCAGAGCAGTAGATCCATGTGATATTTTTTAGGTTGATACAGCTCACTGCTCTGTGCCAGGCAGGGGCTCCTACTCCATTTTGTACTTTTTGAAGTAAGTTCATCAAGTCAGTCAGGATGAAATATGGACGTGAGAGGTACAGAAACCAACACACACAGCAACAGAAACAAACAATAGCAAACAAACCAAACAGATAGCAAACAGAAAACCAAACAGATAGCAAACAGAAACCAAACAGATAGCAAACAGAAACCAAACAGATAGCAAACAGAAACCAAACAGATAGCAAACAGAAACCAAACAGATAGCAAACAGAAACCAAACAGATAGCAAACAGAAACCAAACAGATAGCAATCAAAAAAACAAAGCTTTACAGAAGCCCAAAGTGGAAACAAAGGCCAGCTGACCTTTTAGCGGCAGCCTCAATCATGTCGGCAGCCATCAGTTTGAGGCGGTGATCTAGGTGGTCAGCGAACACTTCCTCCGGCCAATGCAGGTCACGGATGAATGACTGCAACGCATCCAGCTTCCACAGCATGTCTTCTGAAGTTGCGCAGCCATTGCTGTAAATACACCAAACAGAATTCTTTATCGTTTGAAATAAGAAGCCTAGTCTTTAATAACTAAATATTTTTGTGAAAATAAAATGCATACATACAGAATAATGATACCCATCTTTACAGATTTTTTTGTGTGTTTTGTTATTGCTGTTGTTTCTGTTTTTTAGTTTTGTTTTGTTTTCTTTATGTTTTTGCTGCTCCGTCTTCTACACCGTCTTTGTTTCCTTTTTGTTTTTGCTGCTCTGTTTTCTACACCGTCTCCGTGTCACTGTCTCCATGCCATTCCTTCAGTTTTCTCAAGCACACCTCTATACCCTTCAAAAGTCAGGTCACCATAAGAACAAGGCTTGAAGAACCACAGCAGCAACACAATATTATGGTGAAACACATCAGATGTTGCAAATTTCCATACACATCTGCTGGAAGCCATGTTTGGGATGTTGTTTACTGTTTTTTGAGCTTAATGTTGTGCATGTTGTCATTTGTATATGCTTGACAAAGGCCAGTTGGCTGAAACTTTGTGTCTGTCTTACTTTGCTATATTAAACATGTATTCTATTTTTGTGTTTCCTGGTTCATATTTGCTTGTACACCAGATTATGAAGATGGCAGTCCTCCATTCTAAGAATCACTTGATACGATACCACAGTAATCTTCCAAAGGAAAGTTCAGATCTGAATAACAGACTTCAATGATAACAATCCTCTACATTCTACCCACATGACCAGACAGTATGACGGCTTTAATGCCAGGCATATCCCAGCTTGGTGATACCTTCTTCTGCCAGCAGATGTCAACATTTTATAGGGTGAAGAAAAATGAAAGGGATCAAGTCTCTTCAAGTGCTGACCACACCATGTCCAATTCTTGAAACCATACACTATACACTGCCCTGATATAAAACAATAAAGACAGAGGTTCATTTCCCAGGTCCCTCACCTTGAAGGCCAATTAACCTTCTTGCCTTTCTGAAGTCTTGGTTAAAAAGAAAACAAATAAACTGGGAGACACTGCACCGTGGCAATGTGCTGTAAAAGGGGAGAGCACCCTGAGTTCCACAAGGTAAATTCACTGTGACTAAAGAAATGAATGTGAATATGAATGTTACACAAAACAATGTGGGAAGAAAACCGCACTGCAGATTGCCATACACTATACACAACAACAAATACAACACTGACATTGCCGACTGCTGTCTTACTGGTAAGCAAGATGGACAGCAAGCTCTCTCAGACACCTGATGGGAATGGTAGTCAAGTAAGTAAACATCAAATGTTCCAGTCAGAAAGGTCCTAGGTTCAATCCATCTAGACACCTCCACTTACAGGGTAAAGGACAGAGATTTTCCAATCTCCTATGCCAACGTATGTGCAAATCTGCCAGTGCTTCAACTCCTTTCAAATATGTACATGTGTACAATATCAAATATGCACGATAAAGATCTTGCAAGTCGCAAGTCATTTTGGTGGCTGATTTACAAAAACATAAAAACAACTGGCAGGCATACCCAACAAGATTGCAGACTGTGCAACAACATTAAAGAAATGTGGTTACCTCACCTAACAGCTGGAGTTCTCTGCGTTCCACTACAAAATGTCTGATTCTATGTGATGTGCAGTGTGTCCAAATTACTTTGAAAAATAGTGCTGTACAAGAATGACTTATGATTGTTACAGATGCCTAAAAACACTGTTTTCCACACACACACACACACACACACACACACACACACACACATTCTCTCTCTCTCTTTTATACTTCCCAACACACATTCTCTCTCTCTCTCTCTCTCTCTCTCTCTCTCTCTCTCTCTCTCTCTCTCACCCCTGCAAGTCCCATTTTTCCCGTTCAAAGCCTTTGTGGATAGACTGCGCGATGGAAGACTCCATCAGATCCACATAGCGCACCACCTGAGGGGCGAACAGGTCACGTAGCTGCTGGTGGAATCGACCGTTGCACAAGTTCTCTGAAAACACAACCAAAGGTAGAAATTATTTCCATTAATCATACATTTTAACAATCTCCAATTTCATACAAAAATTATAACAAAGCAGTCTGGACTTTGTACTTATGAGGTTGATTTGGCCTACTTATACCATCTCTGTGACCTTTAACCTTTTGATTCCAGCCCTATTCACCAAGTGCAAACACTTAACCTTTTGACACCCTCACCCTCAAAAGGTTAAGTTTCTGCTTTACTAGCAAGATTGGCAATGCAAGCTGCTGGTGGACAGAGTGTGCGAGTCAAAGGGTTACGAAACATCAGATGAAAACAACTTGATGTGAAAAGAGGGCAATAGTAAGCTGTCACAGCAGTCAAAACATAATCTAAATATTGTAAGTTCCTGAGAAAGTGATGTTCACACATCTACTAAGCGTGATCTTGACTTTAGCACCATGACTTTCACACATTTGTTAACTCCTTGACGGTCCAGACCTTCCACCAAAATTGAGTAAAGATCCATTCAGAAACAGCTAAGAAAAAACTTGCGAACACATCTTTGTCACAAATGCATGCACAGACAGATACACATCTCACTCTTGTTAACATGTAACAATCTTTTTTTCTTTTTTTTTTCCTTCACGGGGAATGAAACGAAGGAGAAGTGAAAGAAGAAGTGCAGGAGGCCTGAGAACCCCATCCAAGCATGCAAAATACATATTTGAAATTTTCAGACCAAAATGTTAACATCCACCAACGTACATACAAAAATGTAAACGCACACCAACATATCAACAAACTTTTGACAACTATGTCAACATTTTCTTGACAAATGAATGATAAATGATCTGATTTCTGCCTGATGTGAGTGAAGTCCAGACAACAGGTGTTAGAAGTTTACTGGTCAATAATCTGAGTCAATGATCAAGCATGTGTGTCACACAGAATAAGAGTGCACGGGAAGACAACTATGCACGTCCATACGTACACCAGACACACAGATCAATCACTCATGTCTTTGCTGGATTTGTCTGCTGCCTTTGATACAATAGACCATAACATACTTATCAACAGACTGCATACCACATATGGTTGCTCTGCAATCGTTTTGGACTGGTTTCGGTCCTACCTTAAGGACCGTACTCAATCTGTTGTTTTAGGAAAGTATCATTCCTCTCCATCAGTGCTCAGGTTTGGAGTCCCACAAGGCTCAGTGTTAGGGCCTGTCTTGTTCGTAATGTACACCAAGCCTCTGAGTCAGGTGATAAGTCGATCAGGTCTTCGCTATCACTTCTTCGCCGACGATTCACAATTGTATGATTCCAACATCCCAGCCGAGTTTCCAGCATTGCTTGGCAATTTACAATCTGGTATTGAGGCTGTCGGTGACTGGATGATGACAAACAAGCTTAAAATGAATGAAGATAAAACTGAACTGATAAAAATCGGTACTAAACATAAACTACAACAAACACCAACATGCACAATGACAATCTGTGGCTGCAGTCTTTCTTTTGCACCATCTGTTAGAAATCTTGGAGTGTTTCTTGACGAATCATTAACAATGGACGCGTATATCAACAATCTTTGCCGTAGCCTAAACTTTCAGCTCCGTAGGATTGCAAAGATTCGTCCTTACCTCACCACCGATGCCGTGAAGAAGCTTGCAGTTTGTTTTATTTTGTCAAGATTAGATTACTGTAATTCTCTCTTAGCTGGCTTACCTGATGACAAACTTAGAAAGCTTCAGGTCATTCAGACTAATGCAGCCCGCCTTATCCTGCACAAGAAACAATCTGACAGTGCAAATCCACTGCTGAAATCCCTTCACTGGCTCCCCATCAAAGCCAGAATAGACTTCAAGATTGCTTGCCTTTTGTTTCCGCTGTCTAAGTGATACAGTCACTGCACCACCATATCTTTCTGAACTGATCCAACATTATGTACCGACTCGAACCCTTCGTTCCGGAGATTCTTTTCAACTAGTCGAACCACGTTTTTCTCTCTCCACAGTTGGCAAACGCGCTTTCTCTGTTTTTGGTCCTTCAGTATGGAACAATCTGCCACTCAACCTGAGAAAACAACATAGTTACTTAACCTTCAGAAAGGAACTTAAAACCCATCTTTTTCAAAAGTATCTGGTTGCAGAGTAACTTCCACGGCATTGGTGCTGAAGTACAAAATGACTGTTTTTAACCTTTTCTAGTCCTTGGCATGACTGTGTCTATTATTGGTGTTTTTTAAGTTTATTCTTCTGATTATATATTTTAATTTTAATTTTTGTGTGTGTGTATGGGTGTGAGTGTGTGTGTGTGTGTGTGTGTGTGTGTGTGTGTGTGTGTGTGTGTGTGTGTGTGTGTGTGCGTGTGTTGGTGTGTGTGTGTGTGTGTGTGTGTTGTGAACGTGAACATGATATGTTGGAATATCTTTGTATGCTCTCTGATTTGTTTTAATTAGTTAAATGTCTTATTCAGCTTCTATTTGTAATGCATGTTTTAATTAAGATTTTATGTAAAACGCGTTGAGCATTTTATGGAAAGGCGTTTATTCATGTAATAATAATAATAATAATGTGACTAACTCGTTGACTCCTGCACCCTGTCCACCAACTGCAAAATCTTAACCCTTTGACTCCCTCACCCTATCCACCAGCTTCTGGAAGCTGGTGGATAGGGTGAGGGAGTCAAAGGGTTAAGTAAATAAAGACAACCAGGAATAATACGCAAAAGTTGGCGGGCCCCAGTAGCTCAGTTGGCTGAGCGCTGCATTCACATTATATTAAAACTGGCCATCTCACTGTCCCATCTTAAAATCATCATTGCTCTGGAGGAGTTAATATAGGATTAGATAAGCCCCCCTTCCCCCACTTCCCTGGGATGATTATCCCCATCAGCCATTTCACCTGAGGTGGGTGCCGACATAAAAACTGGACCTAATCAATCAATCAAAATCAAAAATGCTAAAGTTCTCACCGTCTGTGCGCAGGTAATCGTTGAGCAGCTGAAAGAGGGGGAAGCTATCCCAGGTGTCTGGGGGCTGAGTGTCTAGTACCGCACTCATGTCCACGCCAAACAGTGACCAGAAGATCTCGGCATGTTCCACCAGCAAGTCGCTGAACCAGGCAAACGCCTGCACACCATTACCACACGTAGGCCTCAATCACATGGATGCTTCATTTGTTTGTTTGTTGTTTGTTGTTTGCATGCTTGCTTGTTGGAGGGTGGGTGGGTTCTTTGTCTGTCTGATGTTTACAGGGCTTGTTTTGTGTGTGTGGTGTGTGTGTGTGTGTGTGTGTGTGTGTGTGTGGTGTGTGTGTGTGTGTGTGTGTGTGTGTGTGTGAATTTCTTTTTTTTTTACAGTTCAAATTTTCCTGGATGCCCATGTGCATGTTGTTTCTGCCCACACTTTGCAGGCAGTGTGTTGTTGCATAGTCTGCATAACCCTGTCTATGGTGGGCAGTTATACTGGGTGTTTTCATGTTTCCATAAGACAGCCACTGACATGACTTACAGGACCTTTCACAAGCATGTGTGACATTCCACATGCACGTACACACAAAGGAAGTGCAGGCACTGACCAGTCGGCACACATGTTACATTGTTAGTTAACCAGGGAGACTGGAACACTCTTCACTCATTACCCACCAGGCGCAGGTGTCTTGGAAGATCCAAACCAGGAACTTCCAACTGGGAGTCTGATGTTAACCCACTTGACCCCAGTACCTGTCTTAACCCTTTGACTCCCGCACCCTGTCCACCAGCATCCTGCATTGTCGGCCATGCCAGCAAAGCAAAAACTTAACCCTTTGATTCCCTCACCTGCAGGAATCTGGTGGATAGGGAAAGTGAGTTAAAGGGTTAAGTTTTTGCATTGTGGATAAGGTGAGAGTCAAAGGGTTAAGTTTTTGCAGTTGGTGGACAGGATGTGGGAGTAAAATGGTTGTTTGTAGCTTACCTGGTAAAGGGAGATCTTTAATGTATGCTTCTAGCACTGCTTCCCCCATCCCTCCTTTTCCTTTGTCTCTCCCCCTTCCTGATAACTTATTGATGTTTGCTAACTCTGAACCATGCCTTTGTTCTTAGTTTAACCCATTGATTCCCACAGCTTATCCACTAACTGCAAAAACTTAACCCTTTTGACTTCCTCATCCTATACACCAGTTTCCTGCAGGAAGCCGGGCCGATAGGGTGGTGGAATCAAAGGGTTAAGTTTTTGCTTTGCTAGCATGGTTGACAATGCAGGATGCTGGTGGACAGGGTGTGAGAGTCAAAGGGCTAAAACGGGGATAATACTTCTCTCTTCTCTTCCAAAATAAAAATAATGCACACTGACTAGAAAGAAACATGTTGTGTGTGTGTGTGTGTGTGTGTGTGTGTGTGTGTGTGTGTGTGTGTGTGTGTGTGTGTGTGTGTGTGTTGTGTGTGTGTGTGTGTGTGTGTGTGGTGTGTGTGTGTGTGTGTGTGTGTGTGTGTGTGTGTCTGCCTCAAGGCCCTGAAACAGACTTTGGGCTCCATTCAGAGGACGGCCCAGCCTGGTGATTCTGCCTTGCTGCCTCACATACACCAATGGCATAAAGAGCAATAAGTAAGTAAATTAAACACCAAAAGCAGTGTCTTCAAACCAGGGCAGGAACCTGGTCACCCATCCATGTGCCTACCATGATCAACCTCAACTTCTGAAAGCCAGTGTTCTACTTCTACCCCAACTATTAACCCTTTGGCACCCGCACGCGGTCCATCAGTATCCTGCACTGTCAACCATGCTAGCAAAGCAAACACTTAACCCTTTGATTCCCTTACCCTATCCACCAGCTTCCAGCAGGAAGCTGGTGGATAGGGAGTCAAAAGGTATAAGTTTTGCAGTTGGTGGATAGGGTGCGGGAGTCGAAGGGTTACATGAGCATAGCCCAAATTACTAAGCTGCAGTAAATGGATAAAAAATTGAATGCATAAACAAAAATATAAGTAATCAAATTTAGATAAATAAATATATACCAAAAAATATCAGCATTAGTTTTCTTTAAAATGTGCATGTTCATTTGATGACAAAAACAGGCTGAAGATGATAAAAAAGCAAATAAAAACACCTCAGCATTTCTGTTGTTGACTTTGCACTGGTACACTAGTCTACCAATTGCTATACTATCATCACCTGACACATTTTCTATATAAATCCTCCCATGTTAACGATAATTCTGTTCATTATTGCTATGCTCACCATAACAGGAAACTGCTAATGTTTGCTTCAAGGTCAAACACATTAGTGAGAGAAATGAAAAATTAGTCCTTTCACTCCTGCACCCTACCTGCAAGCTTGCAAAAACTTAACTCTTTCACTCCCTTACCCTCTTCACCAGCTTCCTGCAGGAAGCTGGAGGATAGGGTGAGGGAGTGAAAGGGTCAAGTTTTTGCTTTGCTGTCAAGGCTAACAATGCAGGATAGGTTGAGGGAGTCAAACGATTAATACAAACAAAAACCACAACAAGTGACTACAAAATCCTCAAAAGACAAAACTGAAAACAACTGTGTGCTTTACACTGTCAAAGACAACTAAAAAATCAGGGAAGAAAAAAATCACTTGGTGAGGTGAAGAGTAAAAAAGAGTGAACAACTCTTACAACAGATCATACATAAAACTTATCACAGCTCTGGAGTTCTGTACTTACGCCTAAGGAGAATAATCACTGACGAACTAATGCTTGATTGTTTATAAAAACAATTTTAAAAAATCAAAAATCCAAGAGATTTACAAACTTATGCAAATCCACCAACTTTTCTTTAAAAACTCTTATAGGATTTGTAAAACTAATTCAATTCTTTTTAAACAAAATCATTTAATAATCCTGAATTAATCAACATAAAGCTGAAAGCAATCTACAGCCAAGCCGAAATAATAAGACCTGAATTTCTAAAAATCTTTTTTTTTTTCTGTACAACATAATCTGAAAGCATGCAAAGTGCAGTGATGTGACACTGTAAAGAAACAGCTTCTCAACGGAACGGAACATGCTGGCGATTTGATCAATTCTTATTATTATTTTAGAATACATAAATGACTTTAAAGACTGGCAAACAATCATATATGTGAAAAAGAACACACACATACACACACACGCACAAAAAAGAAGAACAAGTGTGTTCTTATTAAGATCAAAACACAGAATGAACAAAAACAGACAACACACAAAACCACAAGCTTCGATCAATCATTCCCACTCACGTTCTAATGTACAAAAATAAAAAGTTCCGAATAATTTCTTCTTTTTCACAAAACTGAAACAGAATATATACAAAGTCTCTTGGGTAATCTCTCTCTCTCTCTCTCTCTCTCTCTCACTCTCTCTCTCTCCCCCCCCCCCTCTCTCTCTCTCTCACACACACACACATCACACCTTTGGGACCCTGACAAAAGCAATAATAAAACTCCTGTACATCTTTTTTTCAAAATTATTACATCTACTGTAAGCTCTTTACTTGTGATACTTGACAATATACTGTATATTGTATTGATATTGATAAATAGACGATTTAAGTGGAAAAAATAGAAACTATAAAGTATATTGACAGTCATAGCTTGAATGATACCACTAATAAAATGTACATATAGAAAAAGGCAATTAAACCATAAAGATGTCAAAGAAGAGAATGTTAAGATTCCATGTTAATTCATCAAAGAAAATTGCTGTACATAATAAGTCAACAGACGAATACATACATATGTCACACACACGCTCCTGCACACTCATGTGCACGCGCAAACACACACACACACACACACACACACACACAACACACACACACACACACACCACACATACACACACACATACCCTATTATCAGAAACCGTTAGTTTGGTTAGCATAAAAGTTGTACTGACATATCACACAACACACACACACACACACACACACACACACACACATGATTCACACAAACACACACACATGATTCACACACACACAGACACACACACACACACAAACACACACAAATGAACACACACACACACACACACACACACACACAGGTCACACAAATCAAGAAATGAACTTATCAACAAAAAAGGGAAATGGCAGAGCTCTATACACAGCAAACGGCAGGAAGAGCAAATTGAAAGGCAGAGGTGAAGCAAGACAGGGGAACTCACCGATTGAAATTCCTAGTACAGGAGGAAAAGCACAACAACCCATTAATCAACACATCATGCAAATGGCACTCGTTTTTTTTTTTCTTGTCCTGGCTTGTAACATGAAATACAGACACCAACACAATCCACAACGTCACACACATTATTATACTCCCATGTACATCCACACATGATAGAGATCGGGTTGTATAGTGTTCACTTTCAGTCATCAAGTTTAAACATGTTTATGTGTGAAATGCATGCTGCAGAGAAAACTTAGACTTTGACAAATCCCATGTCATGCCACACGTACAGGCAGCAAGATCGCTCCGAGGGACTTGGTCGGCATCTATCCACCAGTTGCAGGTCTCTGACAACCGTCGGTGCAAGGTCACTTTTGATCTTCCCCCCTTTGGTGAAAGCACAGCACCATAACATAGCGCTGTGGGCTCTTTTACATGCACTAAAAGCATACTGCACACGGGACCTCGCATCACTGCAGTCTAAAGTCTAGCACCCAAACTACCACTTAGGGCAGAATGGAGGGGAGACAAATCCCTGTCTAACAGGGATTCAAACCACTGATCCCTGGCTTCTGTCACTTTCCTAGTGGTCACTTTAATCACTGGGATATCAGAGCACACATGTAAACTTATCTTCTTGCACACACACACACACTTACATACACACACACACATACACTTACATACATGTGCACACACAATGTACATTTACATCTATACACATACAATGTGGGTGACATACATATACCACATGTACACTTACATACACATGTGCACACACAATGTACATTTACATATATAAACACAATATATGCTAACGCATATATACACATGTACACTTCCATACACATGTGCATATGCATGTACATTTACATATGCACACATGTACATATATACACATGTATATATGTATGTACATTTACATATACACACATGTACACCTACATACACATGTGCACACACAATGTGCATTTACGTACATACACAATGTACACTGACATTACATATATATACACACATGTACACTTACATACACATGTACATATGCATGTATATGTACACTCATGTACACATAACGTACATTTACATACACAAGCGTACAGACAATACACACAGATATATGTGCACACACATGTAAACTTATGTACACCTACAGACAAGTACACACAATGTACATTTACAAACACATGTACACTTACACAGACATGTACATTTACATACACATGTGCATGTGCATTTGCATATGTATACACACAATGCACACTTACACACATGTACACAATGTACACTTACATACACATGTGCACACAATGCACACATACATACACATATAAGCACAAATATGCTTACATACACATGTGCATACATACACAAGTACACACACTGTATATTTACATACACACACACACAAAGCACACTAACACAGACATGTAAACACATATATGTATACCTACATAGCATACATGTGCATATAAACATATGCTCATATACAAATGCACGCACACACACACAAATACACTTATACATGAGCATACACCCATGTATATGTACATATATATGTGCACATACAAGTACATTTATGTAACATATACATATAAACATGTACACATATGTCCATACATATGTATATTCACAAACATGCACACACACATTTAGACTTACTTACACACACACACACACACACACACACACACACACACACACACACACACACACACAGCAGATACACACACACACATGTGCACTCACATATGAACACTTACATATGTGACTGCACACATATGCACTCATACACCCCCACACATGTGTGCATGCTCATAATGACAAGTATACGGACGTACTAAAAGCATGGACTCATCCAACATGATGCAGGGAACGAGGACCCTAACAAGAAACATCGACATTTAACCCTTTGACTCCCTCTCCCTATCTACCAGCATCCCGCATACTCAGCCGTGATGGCAAAACAAAAACTTATCTCTCTGACTCCCTCACCCTATCCACCAGATTCTGGGATAAGTTGAGGGAGTCAAAGGGTTAAGTTTTTGCAACTGGCGGGCAGGATGCGGGAGTGAAAGATTAACTCCTTCAGCCAGTCCATCAGCTTTCTGCAGGATGCTGGCAGAAGCCAATGGGTAGGCTGACGGAGTCAAAGGATTAAACATCAAAATGACAATACCAACAAAAAGGAAACCATGAAACCATGACCAACACAAACAAAACACTACAACATGTCTGCAGGACTTGGTCCACAGCTACCAACATCAAAATGATCCTATCCATAGCACCAAAAGAAAAATAATAATAAATAAAATCCTATCCACTGGGGGGGAAAAAAACAAATTAAATTTATCCAGGGAACTCTTTCCACAGTTTAACACAAAAATAAAACTGTTTCAAAAGTGATTGTATTCTTGCATCAAATGACTAGGAAACCATGCTGTAAGACAGTTCTCTGAACTATGATTCAAGCCCATAATTCAAGCTGCTAAGAAGTAATTCTGAATTTCAAATACCTTGAAACAGTCATGCCAACTCAATTGTGTTTCAACTACTTTAAGCAGTTTTAAGCATACAAATAAGATTGGAATGACATCTGAGAATCCAGCCAAGTAGTCAATAGTCTCAAAGGTCATCAAATGACAAAAACTGTGCACTCTGGAGAATCGGTTTTTGTTTTGTTCTATGCAGGATGACGAACAAGTTTCCATGGAAATTGATCTTAAAATTGTCCCCTTATTGACTAATCTTATGCCTGCATTTCCATTTTGCTACAGACAGGGGAGTCCTTTACCAATTATGACAAAACGATAATTCAGTTTTATCCATTTACATAAATATGTCATAAGAGGCAGTATTTTTTAAATAAAGCGCTGCCCATAAAAACATAATAATGAATGGAATCATGTGCTATAATAAAGCGTTGTCCATAAAATGTAATAATGAATGGAATCCTGATATCTAATAAAGCGTTGTCCATAAAATGTAATAATGAATGGAATCCTGATATCTAATAAAACACTGTCCATAAAATGTAATAATGGAATCCTGTTATCCAATAAAGCTTTGTCCATAAAATGTAATAATAATGAATGGAATCCTGTTATAAAATTAAAGGGCTGGCCCTAACGAAAGTCATTAACAATGCAATAATACAGTGGATTTTACCAGTGACAAACCTGCCCACAATAAATTTCCAGCAATAACGTACTGTTTTGTTATTCCTGTCCATTTCCTTTTCTTTCCCTCTTGTATAACACAGTCCATAATTAACAAAATCTATAATCATGCATAACGAATTCCTCTTTGTATGAATGAGTCGTTTCCCAAAGGCCAAGCTTGCTGTGTATAGTATTGCCTTGTCCTACAACAGAAAAGTACTCAAGACTAGTTGCCAGTCTGTGTTGGCCACTTTGCCACGACAGTGATGGTAACATAACGCCAGCAGCGGGGGTGGTGTGTGTGTGTGTGTGTGTGTGTGTGTGTGTGTGTGTGTGTGTGTGTGTGTGTGTGTGTGTGTGTGTGTGTGTGTGTGTGTGTGTGTGGTGTGTGTGTGTGTGTGCGCGTGCATGTGTGTGCGTGTGCATGTGTGGTTTTGTTTGTTTGTTTCTTTCTTTCTTTCTTTTAATTTTTTTAATTTTTTTTTATTCTTCTATGACTGAGCCATAAACATGACTGAAAAACATCATAATGACGTGTAGTTATATCCCAGGGTATGCCATCTCCCTACCGCACCATCTGGCTTGTAAACAAGGTAACTGATAACTGGGCCTGAATGGGTCAGGTCATGCAGCGCATGGACACCCCCTTCCCCCTCTGTTTGATGAAATGGCTACTGCGTGGTGTCGGGAGCTTGGGAGTGACTGCCTAGTCGGTGGTGAGGTACTGTTGGGTGTATCTTGATAGGGTTAACATGATGGTGATGTTGTATCTTGTTAGGGTTAACATACTGGTGATGTATAAAACAGGGAGTTTTGTGAATAACATGTGAACTCCACCAGCAAGGCAACAATCAGACCTGTGTCAGGTCACTGATTTCTCTTACTTGTAGCTACTACAAACTACAGTTATAACAAAAACATATCCGACTCCCTTGGCTTCCATTATAAGCAGACTCCACTGTATATCAAAAGCAGCACTATCTAGCATCTACAAAGGCTGCAGAATGAAAAGCTGCATCAAGTATTGTCTACTAAGTGTATACAATAACAAGATGATATAGCTTGAATATTGTGGTATACAATAAAAGCCATACCGAAGGAGGTACTGCATTAGTTCTACATGTCACTAGCTGTAGCCAAACGTACGATACCACAGTGGTATACACGCTACAACACAACATCTTTTGTCACAACATAACTGACCAACACATACACACTGATACAAAAGACATATGGAAACACAAACCACCATATGATCTTCTCACATCAAAAATGTAACAATAAGAAATATACCAGCCACTATATTAACTATCATGATCATTATTTGTCTGAATAAGGAACATTTATACCTTAGAATCAAACTAATAACAGTAACAAAAAACTGAAATGATTTTTACAGACATACACATTTTTCCACACTTTGCAGCCCTGCATATTACCTTCCAACAAACCTCTCATATCACACACACACACACACACACACACACAGAGTCACAAGCGAAACAATTTAACTCAAACCCACATACCCCCGACATGCCAGCCAACACAAGTGCAGTACCAATGGTTACAAACAAAAATATTCATCTGCCACCAGAATACATGGCGCAGTTCATTCAAGAATACAATAATAATATCAAAACCTGCACCACAAAAAGCCATACATACTACACTATATAAGACTGGGGAAAGCAAGGGTGGAAACTGAAGATGGGGAGGGGAAGGGAAATGGAAGGTGGTGGAAGGGAGTAGGAAGATAGGCAAAGGAAAGGTTGACCCCTGACCCTAAGACTGTAGCGGAGTGAAGTGAGGGAGGAGAGAAGGGAGACAAATACAGAGTAGGTTTAAATGCACAATTCAAGGCAAAGGAAAGGTTGACCCCTGACTCTAAGGTTATAAGAGAGCAAACTGAGGGAGGAGAGAGGGGAGACAAATACAGTGTAGGTTTAAATGCACAATTCAAGGCAAAGGAAAGGTTGTCCCCTGACCCTAAGGTTATATGGGAGTGAAGTGAGGGAGGAGAGAAGGGAGACAAACACAGAGTAGGTTTAAATGCACAATTCAAGGCAAAGGAAAGGTTGTCTCCTGACCCTAAGGTTATAGTGGAGCGAACTGAGGGAGGAGAGAAGGGAGACAAACACAGAGTAGGTTTAAATGCATGACACTCCACCTCTGGACAAACCCCTCTGTAACTGGACTGTGTGGCTCAATGGTCAAAGAACCTATCTTAAAAAGCACCTATCTAGGGCACGAAAAACTGGATTCAAATCACAGTCAGGCATTTTTCTCCCCCTGCACTAGATTTTAAAAGGGTGGTCTAGGCACAAGTCTTTCGAATCAGATGATAAAGTGAGGTCCTGGACATAGCACGCACTCAGTGAACATGAAACATCCCACTGCAACAAGAAATTGTCTCTGGTATGATTCTGTAGCAAAAGATACTTTCACAGGTGAACAGAAATACATGCATGCAAAAAAAAAAAAAAAAAAAAAAAGGAAACAAAAAAAGTTAGCAAAGTTGCACTGCCGTCATATGCTCCTTAAGGGGAGAGCTAGCACAAAGTTTACATCTGTCTCTATTGTGACAACAGAAAAAAAGAGAGATGGGGGGGGGGGGGGGGGGGGGGGGATAGAAGAAAAACTTTATTGGAGAAATGCAACAATTCACCACTGACAGGCAGATTGTCTCCTGCTATAAGGTTCTGATCTTCTGAAATACAGACATGTCCCTGGTTCTGCTGAGGATGTAAAGTTCAAATCTACTGGAATGTAGACTTGTCCCTGGTTTTTCAGTAATCCAACAACAACAACAACAACAACAACAACAACAAACAAACAAAAACCCTCATATATATCTTTATCAATATGTGGCTTGTTTCTGGTCAGACCAAGGTCCCACAGAGACAATAACAGCCAATATTAACAAGCAGCAAATCCACTCAAATGCTGCGAGTTTTCTTTGATCATCGCCACTGTAAAGATAAAAAATTTACTGTGATTCAGGCAAGTAAGTGTTCCTATGTTACTGGAGGTGAGCTTTCCACTGCTGTACTTTCTTCAGGAAGTGATCAACAGTCTATGAATGAAATGACAACACCCTGACACACTGGAGAAGTTTGAGGAAAAACAGAACTGAAACACATAGTCAGTGAGGAGAGGGGCAGACACAGAAAAAGCGAGAAGGGGAAATAGTGTATCTTGAGGAAGAGAGAAAAGAAAAGAAAGATCATTTTAGGGAAGAGGCCAAGAAGGTGGTAGGAAAGACGAAACATGCTGTAAAATAGGCAGGATGTATAATTCAGAAAAACAGAAGGAATGTAAGAGAAGATTTCTTTCTTTCTTTCTTTTTTTATTTATCTTTTTTTATTCAAGACCCTTAACTCCCAAGTGTACTAAAATACACAAGAGGGCGTTAGCATGCAAGAATAGCTGCTTTTTTACTTTGTCCTTCAGGGCCACAAAACACTTACATAGCTTTCAGGATCTTCAACATGTGTATATGATGTTGTGTATGCATATACACACAGAGGTGATTCAGGCACCAGCTGTTCTACATTCATGTTGACCTGGCAGATCAGGAAAAATCCCCACCCTTCACCAACATGGTGGTACCCAAGCAGGTTAAACTGCAGACCTTACATACGGAGGACCAGTGTTGTAATCACTCGACTATTCCACCCATCAGATGAGGGCTATAAACCACCCATCAGGCCAAGGACAGACACCCATCAGAGGGATAAAAACCACCCTATCACAGGAGGGATAAAAACCACCCTATCACAGCATGGATAAAAACCACCAAAAAAAATTGCCCATCATGGAAGACAAAGAAGACAACTTCAGGTCACACAGGAGCTGCACAGATGACAGTATCATGGCAAATATAAAGAAGACAATTTCAGATAACAGAGCAGCAATGTAGATGACATGATATGGCAAATATAAAGAAGACAATTTCAGATGACAGAGCAGCAATGTAGATGATAATATCATGGCAAAGACAAAGAAGACAATTTCAGGTTGCACAGGAGTAACGCAGATGACAGTATCATGGCAAAGACAAAAAAGACAATTTCAGATAACAGAACAGCAATGTAGATGACATAATATGGCAAAGACAAAGAAGAAGATTTCAGATAATAGAGCAGTAATGTATACGATAATATCAGGGCAAAGACAAAGAAGAAGATTTCAGATAATAGAGCAGCAATGTAGACGATAATATCAGGGCAAAGACAAAGAAGACCAGTTCACAAAGAAGTAATGTAGACAATGAAGACAAAGAAGACAACTTCAGATAACAGAGTAGCAATGTAGATGACAATATCAGGGCAAAGACAAAGAAGACCAGTTCACAGAGGGCAAGGTAGATGACAATATCATGGCAGACAAAGAAGACGACTTCAGTTCACAGTGGAGCAAGGTAGATGAAAATATCAGGGGAGGACACAGACAGGGCCAGGTGGGGGACAGAGCAGAACAATTCCATCAGACAGAGGGGACATAGAGCAAGAGTCTGGATCCACACAAACACACACAAGGGGGTGTCTGGTCAGGCCAGCATCACCATACACTTGCACACATGCACCAAGCTAACCCACCTGACTTAACAGGGATTGGAAAGTGTGGTGGTGGTCAGATGTTGGGAAACAGGGGTTGGAAGGGGTGGTGGTGGTCAGGTGTTGGGAAACAGGGGTTGAGTGGTAGGGTTGAAGGAAGAGGGAAGAATTCAGGGAAGCCAGGAGGGTTTTGGATCAAGAGTCTGGTAACAGAAGGAAACAGTCTGACAGACAGAGGAAGGGAGAACGTCAGGACAGACATAGACAGCCAGGGATGGGACCACACTAACCCTTTGATTCCCGCACCCTTTCCACCAACAGCAAAAACTTAACCCTTGACTCCCTCACCCCATCCACTAACTTCCTGCAGGAAGCTGGTGGACAGGGTGAAAGAATCAAAGGGTTAAGCTTCTGCTTTGCTAGCATCGTTGACAGTGTAGGATGCTGATGGACAGGGTGTGGGAGTCTAAGGGTTAGACAGACAGACAGACAGACAGACAGACAGACAAACAGACATGGGAGAACAGGGAGCGAAGTAAGACTCACCTCAGCATGGTGTTCCTCGTTCTGCTGCAGAACCTCGATGCACAGCTCCGCCAAGTGCATGATGTCCTCCAGCTTCTTCTTGCCCGACATGTCCTCCCCTAGTGACTCTGCAGGCAGCAACATCATCATCTGTCTTCTTCAGCATGTCACATAACAACATCATCATCTGTCTTCTTCAGCAAATCACATAACACTTCCAGACTTGATGAACACTTTCACTCCCTGACCCTATCTAGCAGCTATCTTCCTCATGTTACATAACATTTTCTCACTCATGGCTTGAGGAACACTTTCACTCCCTGACCCTATCTAACAGCTACCTTCATCATGTCACATACATTTTCACTCCCTGACCCTATCTAACAACTACCTTCTTCATCAAGTCACATACACTTTCACTCCCTGACCCTATCAAACAGCTACCTTCTTCATCAAGTCACATACACTTTCACTCCCTGATCCTATCTAACAGCTACCTTCTTCATCATGTCACATACACTTTCACTACCTGACCCTGTCTAACAGCTACCTTCATCATGTCACATATTCACTCCCTGACCCTATCTAACAGCTACCTTCTTCATCATGTCACATACATTTTCACTTCCTGACCCTATCTAACAGCTACCTTCTTCATTATGTCACATTTTCACTCCCTGACCCTATCTAACAACTACCTTCTTCATCATGTCACATACATTTTCACTCCCTGACCCTATCTAACAGCTACCTTCTTCATCACATCACATACACTTTCACTCCCTGACCCTAACAGCTACCTTCTTCATCATGTCACATACATTTTCACACCCTGACCCTACCTAACAGCTACCTTCTTCATCATGTCACATACACTTTCACTCCCTGACCCTATCTAACAGCTACCTTCATCATGTCACATAAACTTTCACATCCTGACCTATCTAACAGCTACATTCATCATGTCACATACTTTCATTCCCTGACCCTATCTAACAGCTACCTTCTTCATCATGTCACATACTTTCACTCCCTGACCCTACCAAACAGCTACCTTCTTCATCATGTCACATACACTTTCACTCCCTGACCCTATCTAACAGCTACCTTCTTCATCATGTCGCATACACTTTCACTCCCTGACCCTATCAAACAGCTACCTTCTTCATCATGTCACATACTTTCCCTGACCCTATCTAACAGCTACCTTCATCATGTCACACGCATTTTCACTCAAGGCTTAACCTTTTGATTCCTGCACACTACTCACCGACTGCAGAAACTTAACCCTTTAACTACTCACCCTATCCCCAGGTTCCTGCACGAAGCTGGTGGATAGGGTGAGGGAGTTAAAGGGTTAAGCTTTTGCTTTGCTAGCATTGTTGGCAGTGCAGGATGCTGGTGGATGGGTGTGGGCGTCAAAGGGTTAATAGCACTTTCACTCCCTCACCCTATCTAACAGCTACCTTCATCATGTCACACACGTTCTCATTCAAAGCTTGATTAAGACTTTCACTCCCTCACCATATCTATCAGTTTCCTGCTGGAAGGAAAAGGTGATGGAATGAAATGATTGATGATGATGGTATTTAAATCTTAAGTGGCTACAATGTTTAGAAATGCTAGTATCTAATCTATTCACTGATCAAGTCAGCACTTACTTATTATAACATCATTCTCATAGTAATTAATTTACTCATCAAATCAGCAAGTGTTATCAAGTCATAGTAAGGACTACTTTGATTCAATCTTTAAAAACTATATATGTATCAACATTAAGATTCATCTCACACAAACACGTGCACGCATGCACACACACACATACACAAACACACACACAAATGCACGCGCAAAGTCATAAAAGGCTATACTGTCACTTGAATATTACTCTGGTACAGGTAATGGTGATATGGTCTTATAGAATACACATATTGGTGACGGTTCTTTTCAATACACTGTTGGTGATAGTCTTACAGAATACACATATCGGTGATGGTTCTTTTCAATACACAGTTGGTGATAGTCTTACAGAATACACATATCGGTGATGGTTCTTTTCAATACACAGTTGGTGATAGTCTTACAGAATACACATATCGGTGATGGTTCTTTTCAATACACAGTTGGTGATAGTCTTACAGAATACACATATCGGTGATGGTTCTTTTCAATACACTGTTGGTGATAGTCTTACAGAATACACATATCGGTGATGGTTCTTTTCAATACACAGTTGGTGATAGTCTTACAGAATACACATATTGGTGATGGTTCTTTTCAATACACTGTTGGTGATAGTCTTACAGAATACACATATCGGTGATGGTTCTTTTCAATACACTGTTGGTGGTAGTCTTATAGAATACACTATTAGTGATAGTTCTTTTCAATACACTGTTGGTGATAGTCTTATACATATAGAATACACTATTGGTGATGATTCTTTATGATACACTATGGTAATAAGAGTCTTTTAGCATACACTATTGGTGACAGTCTTTTAGCATACACTATTGGTGACAGTCTTTTAGCATACACTAATGGTAACAGTCTTTTAGCATACACTATTGGTGACAGTCTTTTAGAATACACTACTGGTTATAGTCTTTTAGCATACACTATTGGTGATAGTCTTTTAGCATACACTATTGGTGACAGTCTTTTAGCATACACTATTGGTGACAGTCTTTTAGCATACACTATTGGTGACAGTCTTTTAGCATACACTAATGGTAACAGTCTTTTAGCATACACTATTGGTGACAGTCTTTTAGAATACACTACTGGTTATAGTCTTTTAGCATACACTATTGGTGATAGTCTTTTAGCATACACTATTGGTGACAGTCTTTTAGAATACACCACTACTTGTGATAGTCTTTTAGCATACACTATTGGTGACAGTCTTTTTAGCATACACTATTGGTGATAGTCTTTTAGAATACACTATTGGTGACAGTTTTTTAGCATACACTTTTGGTGATAGTCTTTTAGAATACACTATTGGTGACAGTCTTTTAGCATACACTATTGGTGATAGTCTTTTAGAATACACTATTGATGATGGTTCTTTAAAATACACTATTGGTGATAGTCTTTTAAAATACATTATTGGTGACAGTCTTTTAGAATACACTATTGGTGAGGTTCTTTACAATACACTATTGATGATAGTCTTATTGAATACATAATTGATGAAAGTCTTATAGAATACACTATTGGTGACAGTCTTATAGAATACACTATTGGAGACAGTTCTTTGCGATACACTGTTGGTGATAGTCTTTTAGAATACACTATTGATGACGGTTCTTTAAAATACACTATTGGTGATAGTCTTTTAAAATACATTATTGGTGATAGTCTTTTAGAATACACTACTGGTGACAGTGTCTTTCAAAATATACTAATGGTGATAGTCTTTTAAAATATACTATTGGTGACAGTCTTTTACAATACATTACTGGTGATAGTGTCTTTTAAAAACACAATGGTGATAGTCTTTTAAAATATACTATTGGTGATAGTCTTTTAGAATACACTACTGGTGATAGTGTCTTTTAAAATACACTAATGGTGATAGTCTTTTAAAATATACTATTGGTGACAGTCTTTTAAAATACACTACTGGTGATAGTGTCTTTTAAAATACACTAATGGTGACAGTCTTTTAAAATACACTATCAGTGATACAATCTTTTAGAATACATTATTGATGATATAGTCTTTTAAAATACACCACTGGTGATAGTCTTTTAGAATACACCATAGGTGACAGTCTTTTTGAATACTCTATCAGTGATATAATCTTTAAAAATACATTATTGGTGATAAAGTCTTTTAAAATACACTACTGATGATAATCTTTTAGAATACACCATTGGTGATATAGTCTTTTAGAATACACTATCTCAAATTATCTTCTGACACATTCACAAAAATATAGCAAGTGATCATTTTGATCTCATCATACAATTCTAAACTTGGAAAAGCACTTTTAGTTCTGCTAAAAGCTCTGCGCCTTTAGTACAAAATGGTGTACATCTTTCAATATATTTGTGAAGGTGAAAGATACACCACAGACTCAAACACATAGACAGCACACACGCACAACCACACACATACAGTGTATCACCTACAGCTCCATGATCATACACTATTATATCCACAGCAGAAGCACTCAAGTGCAACACACATTTCCCACAGTTTCAACATTACTAAAACTGTGGGTAAATAATTCAATTAATCAATCGTTTAATTTTTCACAAGAAAAATTACTGCCCTGGTCATGAAGAACAGGAACACAATCTACAAACTATTTCACAAAGCAAAAACCAAGAAAATCTACACTAAAGTCCAAACAAAACAAATCTCAACATGCAACATTCGGCACTCAATTTCTCAAATTATTCTTGAAAATGCTGAAAAGAACACACAATCACTGGCTAGAACAGCTCTTAACAAAGCTTCCCAGATGTCTAAATGAGGCACCAACAGTATGTAAAATTCATTCATATGGATGTTGCAAACCTCAGCATGCACATTTAGCACTAGATTCAGAACTACACAACAACTAACTCAGCACTACAGTATAGCAAAACAAGTCTTTATAGTCACTTGATTCCTATTCTAATGACAAAACAGAAAAATTCTGATGCCAGAAAGCAACCCTTTTTTCCCCTGTCCAATCTTCTGCACTTTACAGGCACTGATCCCAAGCGATTCGCTCCCGACTCTTCAACACACTACCAACCCCATGTACACTCAGACACAATCCCTGTGCCAGGAAACCCATGGGAGCCAGCAATGTCAAGCCACAAAAGAAGACTGCACTGCTACTGGGACACTCTAATGGAATTCAAATATGCTACTGGAGTAACGTCATTCAAAAACTTGAATGCACACACAAGCGGTCTTGACTTCACCTTCAGAATTAGATACAGGACCAGAGATGAAACTCAAAACCCTCAGAAAAATGCAGGGGAAAAAGAGAAGACAAACTACAGGCAAGATGGCAAAAAGATAAAAGCTGAATGGCTTTCAACAAATATTTCTGAGTATGTGTCTGGAACTGTACTTGTGCAAGAAAAGGATAGAAACGACTGAGAAATTAGCATATGACCTTGCCTACAAGAGACTACACCAAGACAAACTGGTAAATTTTAAGACTTCATAGCAGTTCAAAAACATGATGGTAGAGGATATGCTACAGCCATCAAAAAGTACATTTTGAGTAATGGTATACAAATTCTTGTAATGCTGGGTATATCTCTTCAAACGCCAGATGAAAAACAAACAGAAATGTGGACCTGTCAATGCCTATTACACCCAGGAAACTGTACATCAAAACAATGTGGAACTTCCAAGACAAGACAGAAGAGAAACCAGGATACACTACTGTGGTATGTGGTGCCCTTAATGCAAGATCTGCAATGTCAAAATGCTGCGGCAAAAGCTTTTTAAGTTCATGAAAGATTCCAAATAAAGAAGAAATTCTTGCCATAGCTACTAACCTAGAACTAGTAAAAGATGCACACAATAAAGTCCAGTTCACAGTTCTCACAAAACTATTTCAGCAATACAGTGTCAATATGACAATCACAAAAAGGATTGTCCCTTCACTCCAAGAAAGAGTGACAGTTCTATAGCCTGGAGACTGGTATTCAGCATCCAACAAACTCTCCATGGAACTCCATAAGGATCGCATCTCTCGTATGTCCTCAGCAACATCAATACAAAAGGACCTGCTTATGTAAATAACAATGGCCCACAGATGTGCCTTTACGGATGAAGGATTCATCTACAAGACAGATAAAATCAACTAGAAAGAAAAAAAGCAGTTCAAGAACACCTGAACAATGCAGATCAGTGCTGTCAAGAAATTAGATCTGAAACCAACCCCATCAAAGCACAGGTACTGTTCTGCATTCCTGATAACAAAGCAATAGACAGACACTGCAACAGTTACGTTCAGAGGAACTAATATCAGATTTGTGCAACTTTGTAACCAGTTTTGACAGATGTTGATCTTCCAACAACAAACAACAAAAAAGTTGAAACCGTTACACTCACATGTAAGTGGACTTGTCCACCTTTAAATCAAGGAATGATAGCCAACATCTTTGAATGACGTCAATTCTTCCAGCCACACTAAGCTATAACACTGAGTGTAATCAACTGTGGACTTGGCCTCATCATTCTGTCACAGACCAGTATGTCAATCAAGTCTGACAGTGACAGACATCTGCAGTGTTGGTCAAGAAATCTGAGCAACACCCTCAATGATGCATCTGCAAAGTGGGACATGAATGAGTGGATCCAGTCTTCCCAATGAACCATAGCACACTCAACTCTGGGTGAGAGCCAGTCGGGACTGAAAATTCCAACACCAACTCCTTTTGACAGACAGGGGATCCACTGCGCTAATCTTGTTGCCACACTGACTGACACAGAAACCAACCTAGTCAAAAATTACATCGGACGACCTTTGCAAATCATGAAAGGAGATTCACCCTTAAACAGAGATGTTAATACAAACTATCTTTAGTCAACCAATAAGCATGAACAGCTTCACCACAGGGCAATGAACACAGGTCAATGTTCATGAACACAGGTCGACGCTCATGAACACAGGTCGATGCTCATGAACACAGGTTGACGTTCATGAACACAGGTTGACGTTCATCAACACAGGTCCATGTTCATGAACACAGGTCGGTGTTCATGCACACAGGTCAATGTTCATGAACATAGGTCAACGTTCATGAACACAGGTCAACGTTCATGAACACAGGTCGATGTTCATGAACACAGGTTGATGTTCATGAACACAGGTCCATGTTTATGAACACAGGTCCATGTTCATGAACACAGGTCCATGTTCATGTCTGTGACTAACTAACACAGCAAACCACACGTGTCTGAAGAAGACCTGCTGATAACACCAGCAGTATGTTGTACCATTTCAAGGAGAAAACAGGCTCAGTGAGGTTGCCATTTTTATTTCATACATAAAAAAATGAAGTCTAGGATAAATAATACATCAGTTAACTAAGGAATCGCAAAAGTTTGAGTTGTAAATCACTAAAACAAATAGGATAAATTAAATGAATGATTTAAACACAAAAAAGAAGAACGAATGAAATTTTAAAAAAAAATCCCAAACACAAAGTGGACAAAACTGAACAAAGGAAAAGAAACACAATTACTGGCTGCAATGTTGGACCATAAAAGATATGATTAGGACAGGGGGATAGGGAGGTGAGGGAAGTGGGGGATGTGGGGGAGAGATCGAGAGAGGGAGGGAGAAGGATGCAGAAGGGAGAGAGGGAGGGAAAGCGGTTTGGACTGGGTGCAATAACTATCATAAAATCATGTGCAATGAAAAGTCGTTCTACAGGAAACATTTCAAACATCTGTCAAACACAAACTGAAAAAAAGGTGAATATAACATGTTCTAACTGCCCTAACCCTTTGACTCCTGCAGCCTGTCCACCAGCATCCTGTACTGACAACCATACTAGCAAAGCAAAAACTTAACCCTTTCATTCCCTCACCCAATCCACCAGCTTCCTGTGGATAGGGCGAGGGAGTCAAAGGGTTAAGTTTTTGTAGTTGGTGGACAGGATGTGGAAGTCAAAGGGTTAAACAGAACACCATGTCCTACAAGGGAAACCAGTGTCTATTTCTAACTACAGTTTCCCGGCTGTTTTCAGTGCCACACACAAGGGATACCTACCACCTCCTCCTGTTGCCAGCAAGTTGGAGGGACAAAGTCAACACAACATTTTATATGACTTACAGCAACAATCTTGTGAATTATCTTACAAACAGTCACTCCTGTGTTTAAGTCATTTTATTTCTATATGATTTATCATCTACAGAAAGACCTGCTGAAACATAACTAATTATTAAATGATGTGTGTGCATTATGAAGTCACAACTCAGAACCAGCTTATTTCTCATAAGAACCCAAAATAGAACTGTAATATGACAGCGATGTTGATGTACTCTGTACATCCAGATAATGGTACTGTTAATCTTTTGCTCATTATTGCAAAAACTGTCAACAATCAAGTTGGGATATTTAACTCCCCTGACACCTCTTTTTTTCCTGAGTACAAGAAAGTCAATTATTTGCATCATCAGCATTACTGATGGCAAAACTTGGCAAAGTTTTCATGAATGAACTGAGGCCCCTAGGTAGTCAAGGCTTTCGTGGAATATGTTAGACTGGAGCGTTTCTTTGTTCCACCTAACAGCAAGCATGGCTAGGTATTCACTAGGTAAGGCTAGGTAGCACTGAGAGGATCTTGCTGGTGAGGTAAGCACGACAGTCGTAAAAGACGCCTTAGTTTGTGTTTGATGATGATTCCCATCTTCTGTTGTGAAATAAGCGCTGCACATTGTATACGTTTCACAGCACACTTTTCTTCTCACCTTCGCCAATTGAGCACAAGTGTGCTTGCAGTAAGAAACAGGTCCCAGTCCTCAGAATTTTGTTGTTTGGAAGTTATGACAGAATGAAGCGCATGGTAACACTTTTAAGAAATATTGGATGACGTCCTTCATGATGCGAACAGTAGTCATGACAAGTCAAAGTTCATGAAGTCCATGCCGCTGATCCATAACTTGATCAGGACCTTCTGGGTGATGATTCTGATAAGTATCTTCAGCCTCTGCCATATGCTAGTATATTGTTTTACACTTTATTGTGTGTGTTGTTTGGGGCAGTATTTCTTTCTATGCTTTCCCTATTGATAATGCAAAAGTGGTGAAATGTGAGCGTTCATGAGGTGTGTCTGGGGGGTGAGGGTGGGGTAAGGAGGGTGTGTGGAAAAGATGTGTGTGTGAATGGAAAGAACAAGCACATTCTGGTTCAGTGTTTTCTTTCTGCATCCTGTGTGTGTCTATCTGTCTGTCTGTGTGTCTGTACGTGTGTGTGTGTATGTGTCTGTCTGCATATGTGTGAGATGTATGTGTGTGTGTGAGAGAGACTAAGTGAGACAGAAACAGACAGACATACACACAGATACAGAGAGAGGAGGGAGAGAATAGTTTTTTTGGCCATGGTATTTCAGAAAGTTTGTGTAGCAGTCTGGTTCAATTTTTGCAAATCATAATGTAACAAAAAGAATATTTGTTTATGTCCGATTAATTTCATATATACTTTCATGCTGTTATCTTCAACAGTTTCTCACAGATATGCGTAAACAAATATCATGAGTGTGATTTTTCTTTTTTTTTTCTAGAAATGTTCTAAGCATGCATTACAGCCAAAAGCATTTATAGCAAAGGGGTTAATGAATGAAAAAGAAACTTCTAAGAGGTCTCATGAATAATGGCTTACAGCACAAGTTCATCCATGAATGTGTTTGTACATGTGTTTCCATAGTATACAAATAAAGGATTGACAATGCCTTTACACTGACTGGTAACATGAATTACCCCCTGCCAGCAGCTTTGTGAAACTAGGCATTTTAAGTCATGCATTGTCTGATAAATAATCAAATACTTCAGTGTGACAAGTATTCAAGCAGTTGTGAAAATTGAGAAAATGCACCGCACATATGAATAATAAAGGAAAAATAAAAACTATCAGAACTAAAAATTCTAAAGCTCTTTAATCATCATCAATATGATTATAATCAATATGAATAAAATTAAATAAATATATTGGTAATAATACAAGATTAATATATGATTTAGTGCATTACCTAGGACTAAAATTGTACCTGGTATGTTTTTATGTTTAGATTTTGGAAAGGCAATCCTGTCTCGCCTTATCTCTTCATATCAAGTGTAGAAATAGTGGCAGTCACGATAAGTGAGGATAAAGATATTAAAAGAATCCAGATTAGTAATGCTGAACACAGGATTTCTCAATTCACTTATGATATGCAGCTAATAAGCAGAGATGATAAAATATTATTTGAAAAATTAAGTGAAATTGTCACAAAATTCTCAAAATTAAGAATTTATTCATGCCAGCAGTCTGATTTAGAAGCAGAAAACACGGTCAGGCCAAATATACAAATAATGAAATTACAGTGGAATCCTATAAAGTCTAAGGCATATGTTTTATGCAGGATTTGATGGAATGTACAATGATAAATTATTCTGAAAATCTTTTCAGAAGTAAAAGCACTCTTTAGAATCTGGTAAAAATGAAACACTGCACCACTAGGCAGAGACTATGCATAAATCCCTGATTTTTATCACATCTCATACATCTTTGAAAAACTGCTTTGAAACATGAGAAAATGTGTCCTTAGTCCACCTGGAATGAAAGTGTACATTGCAGCCCTAAAATTTATCCAGGTTAAAAAAAAAGTGGAAAGACACAAGCCATGAATTTTTAAATGGAAAAATATCTGTGTTGCCACGTATCCTTTCTAAAACTATTTAGAATACTATGTCCATGTTTAGCAGATTTGCAAATATGAAACACAACTGTTTTTGGCTCCACACCTTAAAATCACATATACAAATCTGCAATAAATATAAACCAAAAACTTCCCACAAATTGTCTGTAGAACCTATCTTGTTTAACAAAAAAAGCAGGTGTTGGTGATGAAGTGATTAAAAGTACATACATGGAGTTTACTGTCGAACACGCGTTTTCAAAAATGATGGATTTTTTTTTTCATATTCAGTTTAAAATAAAACTAGATATAATCACTGCTTTTGTTACTTATGCTAGATGTTAATTCAGCGCTATATCAAAAAAATGTACAAATCAATGATGACAATGCGCTTGAAACTAGTGCTGCCTTGAAATTGATATACTCTGCAAAGAAAGATACATGACAGCAAGATGTACTGACTACTGATAACATTAAACTAAAGTATTGCTCAAAGTGGGATGGAAAACTCAATAACAACATCGTGTTCATTTTTCAAAATACATAAAATCAAGGACTTCAAGCTTCAATAGTTTTAAATTTTCATGATTTTACAAAAAATGAAAAGCACTGATATCAACAAGTGCTGCTTCTGTATTGAAGCTGAAGACACGACTGAATACTTTCTGTGGATATGCAAGTTTCCATAATACTTCTATTTACATTTAGAAAAACAACTGTAAATGAAACGTGTCCGATAAACAATATGAAATTAAGAGAAAAATCATTTTTGTTCAGAACAGACACTGCAGTACAAACAGTTTCAGTTTTTGACTCTATACTTATGCTCACAAAGTATTTATGTAGGCCTACAAATGCAACACTAAAAGAAGTCTTTCTGATAGCTTTCCTTTCATTCAAGGCTTATGAAACGTGTCCGATAAACAATATGAAATTAAGAGAAAAATCATTTTTGTTCAGAACAGACACTGCAGTACAAACAGTTTCAGTTTTTGACTCTATACTTATGCTCACAAAATATTTATGTACAAATGCAACACTAAAAGAAGTCTTTCTGATAGCTTTCCTTTCATTCAAGGCTTGAAATATAGACACAGAACAGAAAAGCACAATATGAACAAAGATGGTTTTGTCTTTAGAATTCACACAAACTGGTGTATATATGCAAAATGTTTACATCTTTAAGCAAGTTGGGCCGAATACAAGTTCCGAAAGTTATGTAAGAAATCAATCACCCACAAAATATTCAAAAAGTCATTCGTTACTTTGAAATTTCAGAAAATAGTCTTTTGCAGGCCAATGCTTACTTGGAAGTACTATTTCTGACTTAAACTGGTTGTGTCTAAGACATATATACATACAGGTGTATTTATTTTGAAATGGTTGCTTATACATTTATATGCATATCAATATGTTTGCCCTTTTATCAAACTGCTAATATTGTAATTATTCATAGTCTCATGCTGCATCCAGTCTATAAAAGCCTTACAGACTTTGTCTTAGGATTTGATACTGGGTATATGTATTAAGGGCATTTCTGGCTCTACGGAAATGTGAAGTGCAGAAGCAAGTTAAGGTAATGTAAGTCCATCTTTATATAATAGTCTAAATGTCCTTAGTTACGTTTTACATTTGTATTCAGGGTTTTTTTTTAATCCCCTGGTGATAAATTCGACGGAGTGGTTGACACCAGAGGCATATCCTTAGATTATGTGCATAAATGCATTGATATGTAAATTTAATTTTCTCTTCCAGTTTCATTCCCCTCGAGTGAGGTATGATGTACATTTTTTTTATGGTGATAGCCCTGATATGGCTCTGTGCAGTCGGCTGGGCTTAAAACAACAATGTAAATATGCATATTAAAATATCCAATTTTACTGTCGCATCTATACGTCACTGTAACATGAAAAACATTAGAACAAATTTCAAACAAACACAAAACAAAAAAAATAAAGAAAGAAACAAATCTCAGAAAAGTAAAACTATGAAATAATAATGTTAATAAATCTGAAGTAAAATGTCAACATACAAGTCAAGCGTTAGCTGGTTCTTATTCAGTCATTCCGCCATGCATAATAATTAATACATAAATGCAACAGTGTCCGATCAGTTCCACTTTGTATACCTGATCTGGAACCTACAGAAATGAACATGTATTACCTTTGAAATGATATGGACGAAACAATGTGCAAAAAATACATAGTGTAATCATTAGTATGGCAAACAATGGTCTACTAACAAAAACAAAAAACAAAAAACAAGCAAGGGTTAAGTCACAAATACATATAATCCAATGTTAAAAACACAGAAAACACACACTGAAAACAAAAGCAAAACAGGAAATCAAACACAGTAACAAAGCAAAACAGGAAATCAAACACAGTAACAAATCTCACAGGTCAAAGAGGATGTAACAGAACACATCTGAAACAGACCACACAAAAAAAAAACAAAGTCACTAACACTTAGAAGAAAAACACACAGATACACACATATCAGTCTGACAAAGCAATACATACTTGTCAACCACTACTTGAGTCACACCATAGGAACATACTTTTCATACCACAGTAGCAGACTAAAAACCATTATACAGATGAAATCACAATTTACTGATGTTCTTTATATATTCTCCATGGCACACTTTCTCTACCATGGTGCAACCTGTCAAGTCCTATATGCTCTATATATTCTCCATGGTACACTCTTCTTTTTTATCATGGTCGCAGTCTCTGTCAAACCCTATGTTCTTTGTATATTCTCCATGGTACACTCTTTGTTTACCATAGTCGCAGTCTCTGTCAAACCCTATGTTCTTTATATATTCTCCATAGTACACTCTTTGTTTACCATAGTCGCAGTCTCTGTCAAACCCTACGTTCTTTATATATTCTCCATGGTACACTCTTCCCCTTTTTCTGCCATCGTCAGAGACTTTGCCATGGCAGTCTACTGACGTTCTCTGTTATACTCCCTGCTGCAGTTTCTGGTTTCTTCTATCATGACCACAGGGACTGTCATGTTGTGACAGCATGAGTCACTGTGTGCTGTGTGGAAATGTATATGGCTTCTGAAGCAGTTTCCTGACTTCACAGTGTTTTGTCTGTAAGCCATAGTTTTCGACACTTTCCTTGTTCCAGCCATTTTCCTTTTTTTTTTTTTTAATCCAGGGACTTTGCAGTGTCAAGTGTGCCCACAGCTTGTTACAACTTGTCCAAAGCAGAGTGGCAGTGGCATACACCAATATCAGCAACATGCTCACAGTGGGCGTCTGAATGGCTGAACAAGTCTTTTAACCACAGTGGCAACATCTTTTTATCACAAAGAAGTAAAAGAATGGCCTGAATCATGTCCACTCGAGTCTGCATACAAAAACAGCGCTAAAATGAATAAAACAGACTTTTCACTGTACAAGTGTATAATCATGCTGAAACAAGTACATATGTACACCCAAAATGTGCAGTAAACAGGTCTACACTACTATAACAGTCTTCAACTATTCTAGACTAAAAATGATAAATGTTGAAACGTGGCAGCAGAACACAGACTCTGCTACAAATCCAACAGCACAATGAAACAAGCACTGAATAAAAAAACTGATAATCAGATGTGAAAACTACACTGTATTGCAATATAAACAAATAACAAAAGAACACGAAACGCATGATCAAGCGCGAGCACTCAAATAAACAACTTCAAGAAAACATCAATGAAGGTGTGCATGCATACAACTGGCAAAAGAACAGACTGATTGCAAATGAACCTGACCATGACACAGAGGCTTTCATATTCATACAGATAGAAGTTTCATATGCACAAGCATGTAACAACAAAAACCATATTGTTCATCCAACCATATCTACCACACACACAAAATCAATCAACCACATCAACAACACATATGAAATCAATCAACCACATCAACTATACATATAAAACCAATCAGCCACATCAACTACACATACAAAACCATTCAACCACATCAACTACACATACAAAACCAATCAACGACACACACAAAACCAATCAGCCACACCAACTACACACACAAAACCAATCAACGACACACACAAAATCAATCAACAACACACACAAAAACCAATCAACGACACACAAAACAAACCAACTACATCAACAACACACACAAAACCAATCAGCCACATCAACGACACACAAAACCAATCAGCCACATCAACGACACATACAAAACCAATCAGTGACACATACAAAACCAATCAGCCACATCAACGACACATACAAAACCAATCAGCCACATCAACGACACATACAAAACCAAAACAATCAGCCACATCAACGACACATACAAAACCAATCAGCCACATCAACGACACATACAAAACCAAAACAATCAGCCACATCAACGACACATACAAAACCAATCAGCCACATCAACGACACAAACAAGACCAATCAACGACACATACCAAACCAATCAGCCACATCAACTACATACACAAAACCAATCAGCCACATTAACAACACACACAAAACCAATCAGCCACATCAACGACACATACAAAACCAATCAATGCCACATACAAAACCAATCAGCCACATCAACTACATACACAAAACCCATCAGCCACATCAACTACACACAAAACCAACCAACTACATCAACAACACACACAAAACCAATCAGCCACATCAACAACACACACAAAACCAATCAGCCACATCAACTACACACACAAAACCAACTACATCAACTACACATACAAAACAAATCAATGACACATACAAAACCAATACAACGACACTACAAAACCAATCAGCCACATCCCCAACTACACACACACAAAAACCAATCAAAGACACACAAAAACCAATCAGCCACAAAACCAACTGCCACACAAAACCAACCAACTACATCAACAACACATACAAAACCAATCAGCCACATCAACAACACACACAAAACCAACCAACTACACACACAAAACCAACCAACGACACATACAAAACCAATCAACCACATCTACAACACACACAAACCAATCAACCACATCTACTACAAAATAAGTCACATTTACTACACATACAAAATCAATAAGCACAATATCTGAAACAAAGGGCTAGTCACCTTTCTTGCGTCCTGCAGCACCACAGCCACAGAAAGCACACAGTCAATGGTTTATGCAATACCAAGACACACACAGGCAAGGAACGCTGGTAGTCAGGTAATGTACACATTATGCAATAGTCACAAAATTGCACACTGTGTTTCAAAAGCCATAATATCTGTCCCATATTATTTATCATTTTTTTGTTATTGCATGACCTCCTCTCACATAATGCTACGATTTGAAGAACAGGTCTCCAACGTGTAAAAATCGCTACTCACAGTTCCGTAGCTTTCGATGGCGTCTCCTCTCACATCTTGTGTCTTCTACTGTTGTTGTCCTCACCTCCCCACCTCTCTCTCTCTCTCTCTCTCTCTCTCTCATTCGCTCACCACACACACACACACACACACACACACACACACACACACACACACGCACGCTCACGCACGCACACACGTACACACACACACACATACACACACAAACACACATACACACATAACTCAAAGTCCTCAGTTCCAACTTCTTTCTCTCACCAACCAATTTGTTCACAAATTTCGAAAGACATCCAAACCCAGTACACTGTACATTAGTAGACATAAGTTTGAGTTTAAAAATATTAAATAGATGGAATGAGGGAAGGAAAAAGACCATGCTAAACACCAGCAATCAGTTGTTTTTTTCACTTTCTACAAAGGCATTGTAGACAAGAAAAGAATTTTGTTTTTCAAAAAAGAAAAAAATTCAACTGACCTTCGATTTTGGCGTACTCTGATATCCTGGTGTAGTTGACTAGGGCAGCATTCTCCAGACATTTCTTGATCACCTGACGCACTTCCTCAGGGGGCACTGGTGTCACTATGTCTTTCATCAGCACCTGACAAACATTGGTGGAACATCACTTCTCATTAGTTGACAAACATACACGTCACTGGCGTCACAATGTCTTTCATCAGGACCTGATAAACATTGATGGAATATCACTTCTCATTAGTTGACAAATATGCACGTCACTGGCATCAAAATGTCTTTCATCAGAACATGACAAACATTGGTGGAACATCATTTCTCATTGGTTCACCTACATACACACACACTAACTTCTCATTAGTTCACCTGCATACACGTCACTGGTGTCACAATGTCTTTCATCAGAACTTAACATTGATGGAACATCATTTCTCATTAGTTCACCTACATACACGTCACTGGTGTCACTACGTCTTTCATCAGAACTTAACATTGATGGAACATCATTTCTCATTAGTTCACCTACATACACGTCACTGGTGTCACTACGTCTTTCATCAGCACCTAACATTGATGGAACATCATTTCTCATTAGTTCACCTACATACACTTCAGTGGTGTCACTACATCTTTCATCAGAACCTGACAAAACAAACATTGACGGAACATCACTTCTCATTAGTTAGTTAGTTAGTTAGTAAGTTAATTAGTGTGTGTGTGTGTGTGTGTGTGTGTGTGTGTGTGTGTGTGTGTGTGTGTGTGTGTGTGTGTGTGTGTGTGTGTGTGTGTGTGTGTGTGTGTGTGTGTGTGTGTGGGTGTGTGTGTGTGTGTGGTGAATGTAAGCATGCACAAGCATTCATGTGCGCACACCCACATATTACATGTAAAGGCCTATGTTCATATGAGTAAGTCTGTGTGGATGTGTGAACATATGTATGCACTTGCATTTACAATGAACATTCTGTTAGGAGTCCCTATCAGTAGGTACCAGCAGCCTCTCTTCAGCAATGCTGGAATTGTGTCAGTCAGTGGAAAAATTGCACATTTTTATCAGTCAAATATTCTTGCAGACGAACATGAATGACGAAGTTGTTATCATGAAGATAAAGATTGATCATTCCTATATCGATCTGTGCTTTGTTTTTGTTATAAATGCACCCATACAAAAATCTGTGCCAAAACAAAATCACGCCGACCGACGAAGCTTCACTGCGTGTCACATAATGGCGACTGGCTCACAGCAGTGCTTGGGTGACCGGTTAACGGCAACTTAAATTAACGGGTCACACAGGACTACCTTCAAGCAAATTAGTACAGTTGACAGGTCGAAACCTGACCTTCATTCCCGTATAATATTTATTTTACAGATTATTAGTTTGTTAGTCTTCTGAAGGTCGGAATATTGGCAAACTTTGAAGAAGAATACCTGAGGATGCGCAAACAGCATATTTTTTGCTTAATTTAACTGTATACGGAACTGTAAGATGTGACCTGTACTGGATGTGCGCAAGCCTCTGAAGGGCGAGTACCCATGATCTGCCATTTTAGCATATGGGAACCTCGAATCATGGCGGCTTTCGAAGCGATCGCTGAAGGACAAACGTTGTAAACATCGACTGATTTTTCATGAAAATTGACTTAGAAATTTGATTCAGTGAATTGTTTTTAGTATTTCACTTTATTTAGGAAGATTTTAAAAGAAATCCGTGGCAGGTATAGCCTGCATTAGTGCATAAGCAAAGAATAGAAAGTACGATCTCCGGTTTGATGTTTCATCGCCAACGGATTTTTTTTAAGCGACGTGGAACTAGTAGAAGTTAAACTGTGTGATGCGACTGCTTTCCAAAGGTGTTTATAATGCTAGTATTTAATGAATATGATGGAATGTTGTTTTTAATACATCGAAATCATAATATTTGTGCTAGTACTCAACCAGAAATTCAAACCCGAAGTTGGTCAGCGAGTGCATGTCGTCTATCGGATCAGATTCGACAATTTTTATCATCGCAAAGAAACAGCAAATAACGGTTTTGCACAGTCACACACGTGCGCACGCAGGTATGCACACATTATCAGAACACTATATAGCATCAGGCAAACAAGGACACATAGCTCCACAAAGTCCAATGAGCCTTTCTAATGGCAAAATATAGAATACTTTACTCTCAAAAGTAATAGCTGGCACAAATTAAAGAAAACACTTGAGAAAAAAATTAGGATTTTATTTCTATTTGTTTTCAAGGCAATGATGATTTTTTTGTGAATGAAATTAACCATCACTGCCACCAAAACTTCATCAGCAGACACTCACTAATAAACTTAAAACTACTTCTACAGTTAAAACTGTTGAGAACTCAGTGTGATAAGTCACGGGACGAGAACATGGGTTTTGTTTAAAAAATTAGTAACACTGATTAATCATCACCTCAGTTTTAAAAGAAGCGGAGAGATTTTCAGAAGATAGACCAGACCTTAAAAATTTCTTTGTCTGTGGATATGGGAAGATGCATGTTACTGCCAAATAATTGATGAAAATAATTTATTGATAAACATTAGGAATGAGCATAGAAATGGCTGTAAGTCTTATACTGCATTGCCAGGCATGTATCTTCTGCTGTTGCACATTTTAGTTTCATTATGTTATTGAGAAGGATGTCTTTCTGTGCTAGTATGAAACAATGTCATCTGTGGATCACATTGTTTCAGACTAAATCAGTACATGCATACAAAATCTTAAAATCTCGTATATTAGCAACATTTGCCTGTGAAGAGTGAAGCTGTAGCTTTTATTTGATTCACATGCAAAATTTCAGGATATTCCATCAAGACATAATGTGAGTTATGTCTGTTTTAAGTTGGCCCGACACATGGGCCCTCACATTATTTGGGTGCAAATGCATACAAAATATCTTATATCGTGAATATAACTAAGCTTGAAAATAATTTACTGGTAGCTTTCTGTCTATTTGATTCACATGCAAAATTTCAAGGAAATCCATAAAAAAAAAAAGCGAAATATGTACGTTTTAATTTGGTCTGGTACGTGAACTGTGCTTTTTCCATCTTTCAAATGAGATATTTTGCCATTTTTGGAGCCATATAACTCATGACTTTGTCACTTTACGCTGCCCCCAAAATTTCAAGTTTCATACAATAACATTGTTTCTGAGAAAAAGTGAACTCTAGCCAATTCTGCCTTCTTATTTTTGTGTAATGGGGGTGCAAAAATGGCTTGTCATGCAATTTCGAACATTGACAAAATGATACATTTATGAAGTTTACAGCACTGCTGTGTAAATGTATGAACAGATCTGCTTGTATGCTTGCTTTTTATATAGTTTATGTTGTTAAGAATTAAAATCAGGAATGACATTCTCTGTCTGAGGACTTCTGGAAAATTTAGGTTCCTGCAAACTTGCTACATTTCACAATTGGCGAAAACGTACGTAAACTGTCGTTTTCAAAGTGTTTTATCTCTGGACCTAATACAGCTAGAGACTTACTTTTTTTTTGCATTGTGCTTATTTTTTCTTGTACTTTTCAGAAATATAAGTGTTAATAACCTTTTCAGAAGTTTAATTTTTGGCTGCCGGTACCTACTATCAGAAAAATATGCTGGTGACCACTCTGAATATTCAGCTAATTATTACAATAATCAACAACTTCTGAACATCAACATCATCAACATCCTCATCAACATCATCATCATCTTCATCATTTCTTTCTACTACTACTTCTGCTACTGCTCTGCTACTATTACGACTGCTCCAGCTAGTACTATGACTACTACTACTACCACTACTTGCTTTCCTTCTTCCCCTTCTTTCACTATTAACTTCTACTACTTTGTCTTTGCCTTCGTCTTTTTTCTCATTGTTGTTGTCATAATTAAATATACTGATGCAATGGCAGTTGGTGTTCTTACCCTTTCCAGGAGAGACAGCGTGGCCTTCAAAGCTCCTTCTGGCCTCCCGAATGGAAAACAGTATCTGTAACAAATCACAACATTACACACAGTGATATAACCTGAATGGAAAACAGTACTGTACAATCACAACATTACACACAGTGATATAACCTGATGAAACATATCTGTACAATCACAGCATTACACACAGTGATATAACCTGAATGGAAAACAGTATCTGTAACAAATCACAACATTACACACAGTGATATAACCTGAATGAAACAGTATCTGTAACAAATCACAGCATTACACACAGTGATATAACCTGAATGGAAAACAGTATCTGTAACAAATCACAACATTACACACAGTGATATAACCTGAATGGAAAACAGTATCTGTAACAAATCACAACATTACACACAGTGATATAACCTGAATGGAAAACAGTATCTGTAACAAATCACAGCATTACACACAGTGATATAACCTGAATGGAAAACAGTATCTGTAACAAATCACAACATTACACACAGTGATATAACCTGAATGGAAAACAGTATCTGTAACAAATCACAGCATTACACACAGTGATATAACCTGAATGGAAAACAGTATCTGTAACAAATCACAACATTACACACAGTGATATAACCTGAATGGAAAACAGTATCTGTAACAAATCACAACATTACACACAGTGATATAACCTGAATGGAAAACAGTATCTGTAACAAATCACAACATTACACACAGTGATATAACCTGAATGGAAAACATTATCTGTAATAAATCACAACATTACACACAGTGATATAACCTGAATGGAAAACAGTATCTGTAACAAATCACAGCATTACACACAGTGATATAACCTGAATGGAAAACATTATCTGTAATAAATCACAACATTACACACAGTGATATAACCTGAATGGAAAACAGTATCTACAACAAATCAAAGCATTACACACAGTGATATAACCCGAATGGAAAACAGTATCTACAACAAATCACAGCATTACACACAGTGATATAACCCAAATGGAAAATGTACCTGCAATAAATCACAACATTGCACACAGTGATATAACCATGCTAATGCTAGAAATAATTAACTAAAGACAGCAACTGTTTACACAGACATATCATTTTTCAAAGCACATAGCATATCATTCTAAATGCTTCGATTACCTTCTACAGTATCTTACTTGTGTCTGCCTCCATCAAGACTGTCTCGTTTGTTTTCTTTGCTGTCCATGGAACTCTCAACATTCTTCTGAGAAACCACAAGTAGATCACTCATAAGGAAGATTAGGAAAAGACAAGCAACATTTATAGGCCATTTTATGAGGAAGGGGGATTTGGAGCACCTGGTCACAACGGGAAAGCTGGAGGGAAAGAGAGCACCAGGTAGACCCAGGGAGAGAATGCTGGATGGACTTGCAGAGTGGCTGGGGATGAAGAGGGTGGGGGAGATGCTGGGGGCAATGAGAGATAGAGATGGTTGGAAGTCCATGATCACCAACGCCATGCGGCACCTGATGATGATGATGATGAGTATCTTACTATCACATCTGAATTGAATAATATAAATTCTAGTAGTTAAGGGTGGATCCTGTTAAAGCGCAGGACCCAGAACTGCTCCACCCTCAAGGGACCTCAATAGGTGGGGGCCATTCTTGTCTGATGGAGACGACTATGTAGACATTTGTGTTATATTGCATGGTACCATGGTCTGTTAGAAACATCTGCAAGCCTGGTACCTATGACTTTGGTTATGAAAAGGCTTTTCTTTTTAGCAGGGAAGACCTGCATACCGGAAGAAGCTAAGTATCTGTGCAGTATTGTAGAATAACTGTTATATCATTGTTATGGACAGGCATGATAGCCATGTGGTAAGGACATCTGACGTTGGACTACTGCATGTTATCATTATATAAAATGTAATAATGACCCATTACTATATAAAGTGCAGTGAGCATGCTTCTGACATGGGCTGTTTGCGCTAAGTGAAATCATTTATCAATAATTATCTCAAAAGCTTATACAGACAGTGCCTGTGTGTGTACATGTATGTGTGTGTGAATATATGCAAGTGTGTGTTTGTGTGCGTGTGTGTGTATGTGTGTGTGTGTGCATGCGTATGTGTGTGTGCATGCATGCGTGTGTGCATGCACATGCATGTGTGTGTGCGCATGCGTGAGTGCATGAGTGTGCATGCATGAGTAAGAGAAAGAAAGAGAGAGCATTTCTTGTTTCTCAATCTCTGTAGGCTAATAGCAAAGTCCAAAATGCAGCAGAGGTATTTATGGAACTCCTGTTTGCAGACAAGGCAGCTGTGTCTGTTCCACACAAAAGACCTGCTGCATCTCATGCATCAATTCAATGCAGTTTGCAAAGGGACTGGGCTCACCATCAACCCAAAACAAAACAGGCAGTCGGCCAGGATGCAGAATGAACAACATTTTATCAAATCTGGAAGCTTGAAGCTGTTTATCAGCTTAAATATTCTAGAGTATCTAACCTCTTGCTTGAGGGAGACCTCAACAAACACACTAGAAAACTTTCACTACACCCTCTTAGGTTGACAAAAAGGATCTGGCACAACATAAAAATTATATCAAACGCGTTGTTGAAGTGTGTGTCTACAAGGCTTCCATTGTTAAGCACTCTCCTCTGCAACACTGACTTTACACTTCATATGAGAATAAAGTCTGATAGTTTTCTATACAGAGTGCGCGAGTACATCCTTTGTATCTGTTGCAGAGACTGCGAACCCAACAATACAGTGCTTGATACAGCAAGAATCCCATCAGCTAAGATCAGATCATCCTCCACCACCACCACCCCCTTTAAAGACACTAGTGCTGGTTTGGTCATGTCTAAAGTACAAGACCACCTAATCAGATGATAGCCGGGTTCTCCCATCCAGTTTTACTTTCCTGGTGCCAGAAGTTTGGTATCAACACAAGAAGGAAAGTGATGCTGTCCACTGTTAGCAGGTTACAGTCCTGTGAGTCCCCTGCCTGACTGTCGGGAGCAAGCGTAACAAAGCCAACAGGTTACACCATTTCCCAATCATAATGATCAGGTGCCCTGCCGCATGACGTTGGCGATCATGGACTTCCATCTGTCTCTATCTCTTGTTGCCCTAAGCATCTCCTCCACCCTCCTCGTCTTCAGCCACTCCACAAGTCCGTCTAGCATTTTCTCCCTGGGTCTACCTGGTGCTCTCTTTCCCTCCAGCTTTCCCGTTGTGACCAGATGCTCCAAATCCCCTTTCCTCATAAAATGGCCTATAAATTTTGCTTGTCTTTTCCTAATCTTCTTTATGAGTGATCTACTTGTGTCTGCCTCCATCAAGACTGTCTCGTTTTCTTTGCTGTCCATGGAACTCTCAACATTCTTCTTAGAAACCACATCTCGGTTGCCTCAATCTTGCTCCGGATTTGCTTGCTGACTGTCCACGCCTCACATCCGTACAACAGTATTGGTTCTATATAACATTCACGGACTCTCTTCCTGATGTTAATTGATAGGCATTTGTTGGTAAGAATGCTTTTCATCCTCTTGAATGCTGTTTTGGCTTGGCCGATTCTGCTGGCTATTTCCAATGTGCATCTGCCATCTGATGAAATGACCGTTCCCAGGTATTTAAACTTATTAACCTGTGTCAAGGTTGTGCCATTTGCTGTTATTTTGCATGAGGGGATTTCATGTTTTTTACTGATCACCATGACTTCAGTCTTCCTGCTGTTTATTTCCCAATACCTTTTCTAAACCTTGAAAAGGTCCTCAAAATTCCAAAACTCTTCCAGTCTTTCAAGACTCTTTATGAAGCTTCTCAGTAATATTTTAACTGTCTGCAGTACATACATGACAAAACTTGGTATGGTAATATTTCAACTGTCTGCAGTACACACGTTACAAAACTTGGTAATATTTCAACTGTCTGCAGTACACACAATACAAAACTTGGTGATATTTCAACTGCCTGCAGTACACACTTTACAAAACTTGGTAATATTTCAACTGTCTGCGAAGCACACATTAAAAACTATGTCATATACTGTTAGGTTCTGTTTTCATTTCAATTAATAAAACTTTACCTGAAATGAGTTATCTGATTTTCCAGAAGAATCCTCAAGCGTTCTTTAATTTCATCAAACTTGACACGCTCCTCCTGCAGAACTGTTCCGATGCCATCAGGTCTGAAAACATATCACACATAAATAACATCCTGACATCAGCCTGTCTGTAAACACATTAAATCATCATCACAGACTATGTTCCAAAACCATCTGTCAAATCCTCTGACTCCCTCACTTTATGTACCAGTTTGCAAAACCCTTACCCGAAGAACATTTAAGGGGCAGCCTGCATTTGGTAATACTGTAAGATTCTTGGTTTCTCACACATTTGTATTTATACTCCTAATGATGATAACGTGAAATAATTACTGGCTGAAATCATTAACCCTTTGACTCCTGCACCCTGACCACCCGTATTCTCATTGTCAACCATGCTAACAAAGCAAAACCTTCACCTTTTGACTTCCTCACCCTATGCACCAGCTTCCTGGTGGATAGGGTGAGGGAGTCAAAAGGTTAAACTTTTGCAGTTGGTAGACTGGGTGCAGGAGACAAAAGGTTAACAGTTGTGTTAACGTATTACAATCTGCTTGTGTATTATCGCACTAAGGAGAAACGTGGCAGAATGGTTCAGACATTTGTCTGCCAATAACTGAACTTTTGGTTCTAGGGTTCATTCCTCATTGAGGCCTCAACTTTTCTCTTCAGTCTGACTAGAAAATTGAACTGAATGTCTAGTCTTTCAGAAGGGAATGATAAAAAAGTCGGAACCATGTGCCTTCTGGCTTGTGCACATTGAAGATCCCACAGCAGTTGAAAATCATGAAGAGCAGGGCTCTTGCATGGCTGCCCTGGTATAAAACAACTGGACAGATAGATTGATTTTCAAGATACTCCATTTGAAGACCAATTCATGCCTTTCTGAGGTCTTGGTCAAAGAAAAAAAAAAAGGTGGGTGTGGGTGGGGGTGGCACTACACTGCGGCAACACACTCTCAAAGGGGACAGTATCCCAGGTTTCACATGGTAAATCCATTGTGATGAAAAAATATATGGGTCATTCTCCTGAAGACTGGTCAGTTGGGACCACTGCTTTTAAGAAGCCAATATAAAATGTTTTTTGGAAAAAAAATCTTACGATATTGTTATATTTCATTTGTAAAATGTTCCAGATGTTCCAGTAATTGAAGAAAATGAAAAAAAAAGTGTGTGTATTTCGTATTTTTTACTCTACAGCACTTTTTGTTGGAAAAATGAGCGATTTCTGTAGCTAGATTTCGGACTGATAGATCGATCACAATTATATCCTACATACATGACCAAAATCAATACAACCTGTTTCGACAGTGAAGAAAGAATGTAAATGTGTCTCTGACATCAATTTTTATTGCACTGTATCCATGGATGATCAATATATGCTCGGAGATCGATCAGTGTCCCGAATGTTTCATACGGTGTCTTCATTGTAGCGATAACTGAAATAAGTCGTGCCTTTAAAATAGAAGGCACTGGGAATTTCCAATGTGATTCATTAAAAACACAAACATTTTTCACAATGATTCACTCAATAAGTGATATGAGAGAGAAGAGGAGACTAAGAAATAATCACTTGATTTCAAATTGTGGGCACGGTGTCTTCAAAACCATGAAACGCTCGAGACAAACAGAGGATCTATTTCATCAACTTCCCTGAAATTTGACCAACCTTGGCGTATGACTCACTTTCCCTCCCTTGCGGCGGGATTTTGCACTACTTCTCAAAGGCTATGTCATTATTCAGTATATTTTGAAAAATGTCACTTCACTGACCATTTTAACAAGCTTATAGGTGCCTTTTTGGTGTCTCATGTAATACATGAGACACTGCAGAATATACAACATTTTATTTTATTTCACCAAGTTCCAAATATTGTTCCAAATTTATGCATTACAGTTCTGTATACTACAGATATCAAGCTTTCATTTTCAGTTAACATTAAAACAAAAATTTTTTTTTGATTTTTTACTTGTCATGTCACAATACTGACCAGTCTTCAGGAGAATGCCCATATATGAATAGAAATAGGAGTGACTTCTGTCCACATGACAACATGGTGCACCATGCTAAAAAAGTCTGACTACTAATGTTCCAGTAGTAGTAGTAGTAGTAGTAGCAGCAGCAGTAGTAACAGCAGCATTAGCAGTAGTAGTAACTGTAGTGTGACTATATGACTAGCACTAATACTGACATAATAGAAGTAGAAGTAGGCCTCCCTCGGTCATGGCTGACCATGGACAAAGTACATCCGTTCTAATGTCTAGATGGGTTGTCTGCTTGGTCCAAGCAGCGTCGCCTGTGACTGTAGAGATCAATGCGAGAGAGGCAGTCTCTGTCGCAGCGATCGCATGTGTATGCTGATGCTGGTCTGTTGGCTGTCATCCCTTTTCTGCGAACTCGCTTTTCTGCTGCAGCAGCTGTCAGTTTGTCCTCACCAATCCGCAGCTGTTTCTTGAGAGTGGTTCTCCAGCTGTTGCGGTTGTCTGCAAGGTCCTCCCAGGACTCAGTGTTGATCTCAAGCGCCTTCATGTCATGTTTGCAAACGTCTTTGTATCTCAGCTGTGGGCAGCCAATGTTTCTCTGCCCTGTGGCAAGCTCACCACAAAGGATGTCTTTTGGGATGCGACCATCTTCCATGCGGCGAACATGGCCCAAACAGCGCAACCGACGCTGTCTCAGCATGGTATGCATGGTTGGGAGGCCAGCGCGGGTAAGGACTTCAGTGTTGGTCACCTTGTCTTGCCAGGAAATGCCGAGTATGCGCCGTAGGCTTCTCAGGTGGAAGGTATTGAGCCTTTTCTCCTGATGAGCATGCAAGGTCCACGCCTCGCTGCCATACAGCAAAGTGCTGAGGACACAGGCGTTGTATACAACCATCTTTGTCTTCGTGGTCAGCTTGGGATTTGTCCACTCTTTGTGTGAGGCGGGCTAGTGTTGTGGCTGCCTTCCCGATCCTCTTGTCGATCTCTGTGTCAAAGGAGAGGTTATCGGTGATGGTGGACCCAAGATACGTGAATTGATGGATGGCTTCAAGCTCGTAGTCATCAATGGTGATGGCTGGTGGAGATGGCGTGTCTTGGCCCAGGACGTTTGTCTTCTTAAGACTGATGGTCAGACCAAATTCTTTGCAGGCCTGGGAGAAGCGATCCATTAGTGACTGCAAGTCCCGCTGAGTGTGGGTCACAACTGCGGCATCATCAGCAAAAAGCATGTCTCTGATGAGGGCTTCACGGACCTTTGTCCTTGCTCTGAGGCGGGCGAGGTTGAAGAGCCTGCCATCTGATCTGGTCCGCAGGTGGATCCCTTCTTGCGCTGTGCTGAACACATGCCTCAGGAGGAGAGCGAAGAAGATTCCAAAGAGGGTTGGGGCCAGGACGCAGCCTTGTTTCACACTGATGCGTACGTCGAAGGGCTTGGAGAGGTTTCCGTTGAACTGCACCATCCATTTCATGTTGGAGTGGAAGGACTCAATTAAGCTGTGCAGTTTGGGGGGGCAGCCGATTTTTCGGAGAGCTCTGAAAAGGCCATCTCTGCTGACTAGGTCAAAGGCCTTGGTGAGGTCAATGAATGCCACATACAGGGGCATCCGCTGCTCTCTGCACTTCTCCTGGATTTGGCGAAGGGAAAAGACCATGTCTACTGTGGATCTCTCTGCTCGAAAACCACACTGTGATTCCGGTAAGATGCGTTCAGCCAGTTTCCGCAGGCGGATTAGGAGGACCCGAGCGTAGACTTTGCCAACAATGCTGAGGAGCGAGATACCTCTGTAGTTGTTGCAGTCGCTCCTTTCGCCCTTGTTTTTGTACAGGGTGACGATCTTGGCTTCCTTCATGTCCTGCGGTACAGCTCCCTCATTCCAACACTGACAGAGGACTGCGTGCAAAGGGTGCAGAAGAGAAGTCTTGCAGTGCTTGATGAGGTCTGGGGGAATTCTGTCATTGCCAGGTGCCTTGCCTGACGCCAGGCTATCAATGGCCTTGCTGAGTTCGTCCACAGTTGGCTCTGCGTCAAGTTCTTCCATTACCGGCATGCACTTGATGGCATCGAGGGCTGAGGGGGACACCATGTTCTGTGTGGAGTAGAGGTCGGAGTAGTGTTCCGCCCATCTTTCCATCTGTTGGCTAGGATTGCTGATTACTTCCCCAGTGGAGCGTTTGAGGGGGGTGGTCTTGCTCTGTGTTGGTCCCAGTGCCTTCTTGATGCCATCATACATTCCTTGGATGTTGCCTCTTTCAGCAGCACTCTGTATCTCTTCGCTGAGTTCTGTTGTCATCATCATTAATTATCATTACTAACAGCATTATTAGCAATCATCTTCCAACCCTGCCAGCCCATATCTTTTACTGCCTTGGACATGATAGGTGCACATGGTAAAGTTGTATCATCATCGTTATCATCATCATCATCATCATAAACATTTATCCCTGCCAACACTTATTTATTGATGTGGATGTAGCAGATGCATTAGATAATCCTGTACCATCATCACTACCATTCATCATCATCATCATCAGGTACCCTGCCGCATGGCATTGGCGATCATGGACTTCCATCTGTTTCTTTCTCTTGCTGCCCCAAGCATCTCCTCCACCCTCCTCGTCTTCAGCCACTCCACAAGTCCGTCTAGCATTTTCTCCCTGGGTCCACCTGGTGCTCTCTTTCCCTCCAGCTTTTCCACTGTGACCAGGTGCTCCAAATCCCCCTTCCTCATAAAATGGACTATAAATGTTGCCTGTCTTTTCCTAATCTTCCTTATGAATGATCTACTTGTGTCTGCCTCCATCAAGACTGTCTTGTTTGTTTTCTTTGCTGTCCATGAAACTCTCAACATTCTTCTTAGAAACCACATCTCGGCTGCCTCAATCTTGTTCTTGCTTTGCTTGTTGACTGTCCATGCCTCACATCCGTACAACAGTATTGGTTCTATATAACATTCAAGAACTCTCTTCTGTCATTATCATCCCATATTAACTATTATCATCATCATCATCATCATCACCACCATTACCATCCGTATTAACTATTTATATCATCATCATCATCATCATCATCATCACCACCATTACCATCCAATATCGACTCTTATCATCAGGTTTCTTTTCATCATCATTATCACCACCACCACCGAGTATCAACCCATTCAGTGCCTATAAGCCGTCAGCTGACGTCGTATAAAAAGTGTTGCTATATTGCCTATAAGCCGTCCGCTGACGTCGTAGGAGTTTTCCGATTTTTCATTCACAATTGTGTGAGCCAGTTAGCACACAGGAACGCTGCACAGTGAGCTATAAGTGTCTACAATATAAAAATAGGATTAAATTAGGATACGTCATAGGGAAGACACCTTTATTGTCGCTAATGATTTGGTAACTGGACCACGTGAAGTGGAGCACAATGGCCACGCAACCTTCGACAAGCCGGAATGGTGGCTCACGTCAGCGAACTTTCACGACTCTAGAGGCTGTTCAAATGATTTTAGAGCATGATGACAATTGAGAGGATTTGTTATCTGATGATTCGCTTCAACATGGAGGTGAAGAAAGTAACCATGACGATGCCGGCATTCAATGCGTGCTGGCTGAATCGATGCAAGCAGACGATAACAAGTACGAGTCAGACCGCGACTGCCGTGGTCAGTGCGAGTGGCAAGCGCGCAGGCTGTGACATTTGGACTTTGGACCCAACAGCAGTGAAAGTGATGGTGAGAGGGGTCACGCACATGTTCATGGTGTGGGAAGGGGGAAAGATGAGAAGGGGGAGAGGGAGAGGAGAGGTGCAGAGGAGCTGTGCCCCAGTTAGAAGGCATGGCAGGGGGCGTGGCGATCAGCGAAGTGTTGCGTTCACTGAAAATCAGTTGGCCTCCAAATGGACAACAGTCAGACATTCCTCAATTTTTAGAAAACCCAGCATTGAAAGTGGGAACTGCGGACATGTGCTACACTTTTGTCAAGCTGTTTCTCACTGATGAGCATGAGCTGATTGACTTATTTGAATGAGGATTCTGATTCTGGGCTTATTTTCTCTTGTTTTGATTGCAGAACCTGAAGAACAGACAGACCCAATTCATGAGTGTCATGTAGTTTGACTGTTCAGTGTCTGAGTACAATGACTGTTATGTAGTTTGACTGTTCAGTGTCTGGTACAATCACTTATATGTTTACTGAAACTAGGTCTATCATTGTTGGGACGGTTACTTACTTATGTGTCTGCATGAGTTTAGAATCATTTCATGAACATTTTATGATGTCATATGTTTTGTTTTCATTTATGTATATAAACTGACAACAAACAAGTCATTTTCAGCTGGGGTTTTTTGTTTGTGAGAGTGTTGGGTATCGATCTGTGGAGATGGAAACTTACTTTTTAGACAACACAAAAAAATTATTTCCACTTTGGAATGCCAGGACAGGTCTTTGCAATCAAACTAAGAGAAAAATAAGCCAAGATTCAGAATCATCGTTCATTTTCCTTCAAAAAAGACATATGTTTCTTTGTTGTATCTCTTATAGTTTTTGCACTAGAATTTTTTGTTAATTATTACCCTCGAATCCTCAAAATTCCCCGGCAATAGGGAAACACATGTTTACATTTTTCTCCGGCACTGAAAGGGTTAACTATTACCATCAGTATCATCATCATTCTCATAATCCTCACCAGCACATCATCAGCAAGCACTACTATTACTATCATCATCATTTTTCTCATTATCATCATTATTGTTTTCATGATCTACTTCCACACCAGCAGTCCTTACAGACAGCAACACCATCATCTAGTACCAACTATCACCATCATTCACATAAAGCTGTATCAGCACTACCAAGTACCAACTATCACCATCATTCACATAAAACTGTATCGGCACCACCAAGTACCAACTATCACCATCATTAATGTCCACCATCATCATCATCATCATCATCATCATCCCTATCACCCAGTCCCCATCAATCCTTACTTATTGCCATGGACGTGTGAGGCGCAGAAGGCGAAGCTGTAGTGGATGAGGGTGGGGTCGATCAGGATTCCCTTCTCCGCACGCTCCAACAGATCGTTCAGGTAACACAAATGACGATGGCAGCCCCGCACCCCATAGCGTGCACAGTACTCGTCTAACACAAACACCTGGCCTGGGCTGAACCATCCCTGTGGGCAGTGGAAAGATATACACTGTTTGGCATACACTGTTTCATCAGTCAACCAACATATACATCATTCTGACATGCACATGTGAAGGTATCATGCTTCTTTCCAATCGTGAAAAATATTTTGTTCATCCATCCAAGTTTTACAACACATATTTTCTTTGGTCTTGTAGACATCACATGCAAAAAAAACATGTGACATCACATAATTGCCTCACTGTCTGGTGAGCTTTTTTTGCAAGCTCAACACATGGCCGTGTTTACTGCTGATGCTGTTTATAGTCCTTAACATATGTAAACATCAACCGACAAGGGACAGCTCAGTACTGATGTCATGATGTTCAAACAGTTTATAAAACATTCTGTATAAAACCAACATACAAAATAACGCAGGTGTGTCTATCTCTCTAGCCCGAACGACACCAGGATAAAATAACCCTTTTACTCCGGCATCCTATCAATCAACTGTAAAAACTTAAACTTGACGCCCTCACTCTAGCCACCACCTTCCTGCAGAAAGCTGGTGGATAGGATGAGGGAGTCAAAGAGTAAAAGGTTTTGCTTCGCTAGTAGGGTTAACAATGCAGGATGCTGGTGGACAGGATGCAGGAATCAAAGGGTTACGGTAGTAAGTGTAGACAAAGTGGCACAGATTTCAAATGAACAAAGAACAGTCACCCACATGAACCACCTTACTGACTCAAAAGGCCCTCATATTTGCAGGATACCCACTCCTATACAGAAGCAGACATCCACCATGACCACCATCTATGCATCACCAAGCTGATAATCAAGGTGAAAAGAAGATAACCAGTCTATAGATGAAATCTGACATCACATCATCACAATCATCATCATCACCATCATCATCATGTGCCAAGCTGCATGGAAATGGCAATCATGGCCCTCCATATGAATCTATCTTTTGTCACTGCAAGTTTATCTCCCACCCTTTCTGTCCTCAACTGTGCTGCAAAACTGTCCAGTTTTTTCTCCTTGGATCTATCTGGTGTTCTTTTTCCGTCTATCCTTAGTGCTTTGACTAAGTGCTCACATTTCTCTTGCCTCATAAAATATTCTATAAATGTTGTCTTTGCGTAATCTTCTTCAACAATGCTCTTATTGCATAACTTCTTTCAAGACTGTCTCATTTGTTTTTTTTGCTGTCCATGGAACATTCTTCTCAGAAACCACATTTCAGCTGCCTCGATCTTGTTCTGACTTTGCTTGCTGATTGTCCAGGTTTTGCATCCATACAACATCATATAAAAAAAAAAGGGATTTCCCAAATAAATTCCAGTTAAAGTGGAACACCTATCATTTCCAACTTATGCAATACAGCTTATGTTTCTCTGTTTTTGGCCAGACTACCCACTATTGCCAAGAATTTGGTGCCAGGATGTCCCTAGTGTAGCACTACAATCTTGTCACCCATAATGCCCATATTACACCAAAATGCTACTTCCCTTGTCTCTTTTTCCACAGCTTTGCAGTATGACCACCAGGAGGTCCAGAAGAGGGGACAAACCATAAGAATGCTGCTTTAACCAAGAAAATACAGCAATCAGTCACTGAGGTGAAGTGGTTAGTACAACAGACTACCAACTGGAAAGCCATGAGTTTCAATCCCTATCAGTCCCATCAAAAATCATTATGGGATTTTTCAGCTCCAATCAGTTCCTGCCCACAGATGAGCGTGATATGGGCTCATTTGGGTAGAATGGGATCACACAGCCGAGTCTCATCCACTTCACGGATGCATCACTGAGAGTGTTGCTTAAATCTTTTGACCAACACCACAGGTGTCTGTATCTCTTGGGTGTGGTTGATGTCAAGATATGTTATAATAGTAAGTGAAGAGTACAGCCCTGTCACACAGTCTCAATCCTAAAAGGAAGTCCACAGCATCCTAAAAGGAAGTCCACAGCATCATGATTATCATCATCATCATCACCATCATCACCATCATCATCATCACATTGTGAAAACTGTACCAGTTTCTGTGGCTACTGTCATAGAAAATGGGCACACACAAAAAGTGAGCACAAAGGAAATCTCTCTAAGTGCGATGATCCTAATGGAGAGAGAGAGAGAGAGACAGAGAGAGAGAGAGACAGAGAGAGAGAGACAGACAGACAGACAGACAGAGAGAGACACACACAGAGAGACAGAGAGACAGAGAGCACAAAAGTGCTAGATGCTCAAACAGTTTGATTTTCCCAGTTTTAGCAAACCATCAGACAATCCCTACATAATTCCATGCTACACAGCAGATGTCCTGTAATGCATGTAAAGAGGAAAAGCCATCCTACCAGGCAGGTGTATGCATCCCCCAAGCGATAGTCAAGAGTCAGAGTCTGCAGCATCTTGAAGAAGTCAGCATGGGAAAACTTGCAGGGATTGGCCAATCCGTATTCATCCAGTCCGTGCTTTCTAGCTTGGTCTGCATCTGGTGACAAGAACATGATGCTGTTTATTAGTGTGTGTGTGTGTTTGTGTGTGTGTGTGTGTGTGTGTGTGTGTGTGTGTGTGTGTGTGTGTGCGTGGTGTGCGTGTGTGCTGTGTGTGCGTGTGTGCGTGTGTGCGTGTGTGTGTGTGTGTGTGTGTGTGTGTGTGTGTGTGTGTGTGTGTGTGTGTGTGTTTGTGCATGTGTGTGTTTTGTGCATGTGTGTGTATGAGTGTGTGTGTGTGTACTCTACACTTACTATCATAATATATCCAGACATCAACCAGGTCTGAGAAATACAGACACCTGTAGTATTGATCAGGAAACACTGCTCATTCGGGCCATAAGCGGGGCCATAGAGCGTTCAACCCTGTGCCAACTCTGAACCAATCTGCAAATTCCAGTGAAAATTCTCTTTCACAGTTTATGCAGTATTGGCTGCTTGGTTCTTATGATAGAGCCATGGGCTCAAGATCTGATATCTTGAGTTCAATCCCAGCCTGCAACATTAAAAACTGGCCTGTTTGCTGCCCATCTTAATATTTTCATCATTCTTGTGGTGTCAACTTTCACAGGTTTTCTGTACTACCACCACCACCCTTCCTCCCCCCCCCCCCCCCTTTCTGCTCCTCAGTTCAAAACCTTGCCAGCACAAAGGGTTTTGCACAGGCTTATGGAACATACAAGGTTATTTCTGGCAGATATGGGTTGAGCGCATACGGAATTGTTTCGATTGCGACAAATCTCTACTGAACATACTCTAAACTCTAAGCAGAGGCAAAAGGAGCTCTGTAATCAGCAAAAACTGCAGTCTTTTTTTGTTTGTTTAAACAGTTTGTTTTTTTTGTTTTGTTTTGTTTTGTTTTGTTTTGTTTTGTTTAATGGTATTCAGAATTTTAGAATTTTTCAGCCCTTTTCTTCAATCCAGGGACAGAATCACTGACCTTTTTTTGTGTCTGTGCCTTTTAACAACTAGACCACCAACCCACTATATCCACACACTGTCAACATGGTACTGCCATGTTCTGCGTAACAATTATCAATGAGCAATGATGGATTCAAGAGCAATCTCTCACTCAAGTTGACAACACCCACCTCCCTGCATCCGTGAGATCTGTGTGTTGCTGATCTTGTTGGTCTGCTGCACAGGGGGTGTGGGCTTATGGGTCTGCCCTGTCGCTCGGTACACTGCTTGTACCCATAGGGTGCGGTCAGACTCATCCGCTGTGGCAAAAGTCAGTGTGTCCCCTTCTTTCACCAGGTTGAAAAAGTGCTTGCCTCCTTCATAGCCTGCACAATTATAAGGAGGGCAATATATAAAACACAAACAGCAAAAGCACTAGTAGGATGGAAACAGTAAAGTCACAAATTTGGAATTTGTTCAAAATACATTATCATGATGTTATGTGTAAGACAAGAAACAAAGCCAAACACACAGCTACCATTCATCTTAATGAAGGCTTCACATGAAAGGCTATACTTAATGAAAAACAGACTCTGGTAAGGATCAAGCCTGTTCTTAAGTAACATTATTGCTCAGTAGAACTAGACCAAGCCTTTTCCTAAGTAAAATTACTGCTCAGTAGCACTAGATCACGCTTTTTCCTCAGTAAAATTACTGCTCAGTAGCACTAGATCAAGTTTTTTCCTCAGTAAAATTACTGCTCAGTAGCACTAGATCAAGCTTTTTTCTACGTAAAATTACAGCTCAGTAGCACTAGATCAAGCTTTTTCCTAAGTAAAATTATTACTTAGTGGCACAAGATCAAGTTAAAAGTTGTCAGGCACACTTTTCAACAGCAGGCGAAGAAATCCAATTTTCCATTACTTTTGATTTTTAAAAGGATTAATTTAGTGACAGTCAGAGCTGTTTCTTGATCAATACAATGTTTCACTTCTTCCACAGTTACCTACTGAACATTCAGCCACTGTCAGAAGTATCTCTTGGCCAACACAAGATTTAGTTTCTTTTGGTCACCAAGACCAATACCACTGTCAGTTATATTATGACAATAAGCATAGACATCTTAAATGGAACTCCCAAGTATTTCGATCATTATCACCATTATCATGAAATATATACTATGACAGTAAGCGCAGAGATCCTAAATGAAACTCCCAACTGTAAGGATCATTATCATTATCATGAAATATATAGTATTACAGCATAGAGATCCTAGATAGAACTCACAAACATTAGGATCATTATCGACATTACCATGAAGTACATACATATTATGACAGCATAGAGATCTTAAATGGAACTCCCAAGTATATGAATCTTTATCACCATCACCATGAAATATATATTATTACAGTATAGAAATCCTAGACGGAACTCACAAATACTAGGATCATTATCACCATTGTCATGAAATATATATTATGACAGTAAGAGTAGAAATCCTAAATGAAACTCCCAAGTATTGGGATTATTATTACCATTATCATGAAATATATGTGACCTCCCACCACGAAATCAGTCTTAACTAGCATTTTGGACATTTTGATATACATATCACTGGAAAGTGTACATTCTGCTGATTATTTTGGTGTTTGAATAAAGCTTGTACTCAAAAAAATGAAGAAGTTATGTATGTTTAAAGTCATTAAGTTGTATGACGGCCATTTTGAGAAACGGCCTCTAAAGTTTTTGTGTGCTCTCCTACACATTTTCCTTAAATTTCTTTATTTGGTGGCTTTGACCCAGTTTGTTTCTAATTTTCGCTGTCATTATCTGAAAGGTGCACCAAAGAGCTTTCCGTCAGTATACTACATGTGCAGGTACTGTATAGGTTACGGTTCATAATAACAGACAAAAATAGGTACTCTTGGTAGGAAATTGCATTCTTTCTGCTGCGATCAGTGCATTAAAATACCATTTTAAATTGATTGATAATATTTTTTCAAGAAAAAAATTTCTGTGGGGGATAGATTAGTCTACAGAAATCAATTTTGAGAAAAGTCAAAACACCCCAGATAGACCCTCAGTCACCTTTTTAGCTCCTAGTGCTGTTCCCTGACTGCGAGTTAAGACTGATTTCATGGTGGGGGATCACATATATTATGACAGTAAGCGTAGAGATCCTAAATGAAACTCCCAAGTATTAGGATCATTATCATGAAATATATATTATGACAGTAAGCGTAGAGATCCTAAATGAAACTCCCATATATATCATGAAATATATGACAGTAAGCGTAGAGATCCTAAATGAAACTCCCAAGTATTAATAATAATAATAATAATAATGTTTATTTGTATAGCGCATATTCCATATAAAAACATGCTCACCAGCGCTTTACATTTCGCAAGAAAGGCAAAAGGTGATAAAAAATGTTCACAATTACATACACAATAAGATAACAACAAACATTAAAGCTATACAAGTAAGAAGACACATAAGAAACCACAGAATATTAAAATTTAAACACTGACTTATGTAATGAAGAAAGATTAACAGATTTTTCATATGAATAAAGAGGCATACTGTGTTTATATATTGCTGCGTGTGTGTGCTTGCGTACGTGTGTGTGTGCGTGCGTGTGCGTTGCTGTGCGCGTGTGTTTGTAAGAATGTGTGTGTGTGTGTGTGTGTGTGTGTGAGAGAGAGAGTGTGTGTGTGTGTGTGTGTGTGTGTGCGTGTGCTATGTTTGCATGTGTTAGGATCATTATCACCATTATCATGAAATATATATTATGACAGTAAGCGTAGAGATCCTAAATGAAACTCCCAAGTATTAGGATCATTATCACCATTATCATAAAATATGTATTATGACAGTAAGCGTAGAGATCCTTAACTCTCTGAGCCCGAACGTACTGATATCGGTACCCTGCTCGCACAACGTTTCAGCCCGAACGTACCGAGTTCGGTACTTTCGTTTTCTGCATTTTTCATTCGCCGGAGCTCGACTGTGTACGAAACTAAGCACTACAGGCCTCTAGTTCATTCATTCATGAGTGCATCTGCACCATTCTCGCGAGCAACAAGGCTTCATTGTCTGTGCTGTATGCGAATGTGTAAGGGTAGTAGCTCCATGTCAGCCTGCTGTGTGTAGTCAAAATGGTGGCGCCTTCGACGTCAACAAAGCGAAGCAGACAAACTCATGGCTACACGGCACCAGAAGTGCTTGAACGAATCGAACAGCTTCAGACTGAAGGCTCAGACGTTGAAGAAGAAGATGACTCGATGTGTAGTGAGTTTGTTGCGATAGACTCAGATGTCGGCCCTCAACTCAGTGACATCTCCAGTGACCAAGACTCGGTCTTCCGACTCAGTGCCAAGTATGACATAGAGTCGGACGAAGCGATGCTCCTGACGACGACAGCACTGAGGAGATGGAAGTGGGTGGTGAAGAGAACACTGAAGTTTTTCTGGACATTTTTGTAAAACCATGGAACGAGAACTTCACATTCTTCCCTGTGATCAGCAATTTAACTGAGGACGAAGAGTGTGGTCTGCATGTCGAGCATGTTCAGAACCACGCCCCCCACCCCCACCCCCCACCTCCCCTTGTTGGATTCAGGACTGATGTTGGATTCAGGAACAGTGAGTAAATCTGTGTTACAAAACATGTGCAGAGAGTACTGCATGGACCAGAATATATGATGAGTGTCTGATAACTTGATTTAAGCTCAAACTACCCCCAAAAACGTTTGTTTTCTTATTTTCAATTCAGAATGAATCATTGAACATGATTTCAAGCTTGCTTATTTGCTCTTATACACTTTTATTGTGTACATGATTGCAAACTTTCTAGTCTCAATATTTCCTGTGATTATGTATGATTTTTTTTTCTTTACCTAATGCAAATGACCATTGTAATTTGTTGTCAGTGTGTGTGTGTTTGTAAAGTATAACATATACTACACATTGCCTGTTGACAAAGAAAGAGTTACTGCTAGGTTCTTATACTTGGTACACATAATGCCCAGTCATATATCAACTGTGTAGAAGTGTTTTTGATTTCAAAAAGCTAACTTTTTTTTTTTATTATTCTTTGGATATATTGGTATCCCCTGCGCAAACTTTTGAAACAAAATAATTTGCTTCAAAATTTTTAAAAAATAGTAGAAGGCATATGAACACTTTCATACTTGCTCAAAAGTTTATAACCATGTTAGTATCACCAGAAACTTTCAAGTCTATTTGTCTTTCCTATGATTTTTTTTTATGATGTAATCTGAATTGCTGTTGTTGTCTTTGGGCATGTGTGTATATTACAACATTGACCTAATAAACATTGCTTGTTTCCATTGAAAGACTTACAGCTGGTTTCTGAAACTTGGTACACATTATGCCCAATCATATTGCAACTGTCCAGAAGTGTTTTGATATCATAAAGCTAAATTTGTGTTTTTTTTATTCTTTGCATGTATTGGTACCCCCCCCCCCCCCCCCCCAGCGCAAACTTTTGACAAAATAATTTACAGTAAAATTTCTAAAAACTGTATCACATGTCAACTATTTCATTCTTGCACAAAATTCAGTTTGTAACCATGTAAGTATCACTAGAAACTTTCAGGTCTGTCTGTCTTTCCTATGATTTTTTTTTGTTTTTTGTTCATGAAGTGTGAATGGCCATAGCTGTGTCTGTGCATGTGTGTATATTATAACATTGACATAGGGTACATTGCTTGTTTATATAGAAAGACTTGCAGCTGGTTTCTGAAACTTACTACACATAATACTCAATCATATTACAACTATCTAGAAGTGTTTTTGATTTCATAAAGCTAAATATGTTTTGAAACAAATATTTTACTTCAAAATTTAAAAAAAAAAAAAACCAAACAAGTGAACACTTTCAAGTTTCATACTTGCACAAAAGTCAGTTTGTAACATGTCAGTATCACCAGAAACTTTCAAGTCTGTATACCTTTGCTGTGTTTTTTTATGATTTTTTTTTGTATATATAATGTGAATGGCCATTGCTGTCTCTGTGCGTGTGTACATGTTATAACACTGACATAATGAACATTGCTTGTTTACACAGAAAGACTCGCAGCTGGATTCTGAAACTTTGTTCACATAATACTGAATTATATTACAACTGTCTAGAAGTGTTTTTGATGTCAAAAAGCTAAATGTAGGGTTTTTTTATTCTTTGCATGTATTGGTACTCCCCTGCGCAAACTTTAAAAACAAAATAATTTACTTCAAAATTAAAAAAAAAATAGTACCAAACAAGTGAACAATTTCATTCTTGCTCAGAAGTCAGTTTATAACCATGTTAGTATCATCAGGAACTTTCAAGTCTGTTTTTCCTATAATTTTTTATGATTTTTTTTGTTTATGTGTCTGAATTGCCACTGTCGTCTGTGGGTGTGTGTGTACATTGTAACATTGATATAATGAACATTGCTTGTTACATAGAAAGACTTACAGCTGGTTTCTGAAACTTGGTGCCCATGATACCTAAATTGTGGGTTTTTTATTCTTTTCATATATGGTATCCCCCATCCCCCTGCCGCGCAATTAAAAAAAAAATCAATAATAAAAAACAAATGGCAGGAGACAACTCAACACCTTCATACTTGCACAAACATTGGTTTGTAATTATGTTAGTATCTCCAGAAACTTTCAAGTTTATATATCTTTCCTATGATTTTTTATGATTTTTTTTTGTTTATGTAATGTGAATGGTGATTATTGTCTCTGTGCGTGTGTGCACATTATGATATTATTATTATTATTATTATTATTACATGAATAAACGCCTTTCCATAAAATGCTCAACGCGTTTTACATAAAATCTTAATTAAAACATGCATTACAAATAGAAGCTGAATAAGACATTTAACTAATTAAAACAAATCAGAGAGCATACAAAGATATTCCAACATATCATGTTCACGTTCACAACACACACACACACACACACACACACACACACGCACACACACACCACACACACACCACACACACACACACACACACACACACACACACACACACACACACACACACACACACACACACACACACACACACACACACACTCACACCCATACACACACACAAAAATTAAAATTAAAATATATAATCAGAAGAATAAACTTAAAAAACACCAATAATAGACACAGTCATGCCAAGGACTAGAAAAGGTTAAAAACAGTCATTTTGTACTTCAGCACCAATGCCGTGGAAGTTACTCTGCAACCAGATACTTTTGAAAAAGATGGGTTTTAAGTTCCTTTCTGAAGGTTAAGTAACTATGTTGTTTTCTCAGGTTGAGTGGCAGATTGTTCCATACTGAAGGACCAAAAACAGAGAAAGCGCGTTTGCCAACTGTGGAGAGAGAAAAACGTGGTTCGACTAGTTGAAAAGAATCTCCGGAACGAAGGGTTCGAGTCGGTACATAATGTTGGATCAGTTCAGAAAGATATGGTGGTGCAGTGACTGTATCACTTAGACAGCGGAAACAGAGGCAAGCAATCTTGAAGTCTATTCTGGCTTTGATGGGGAGCCAGTGAAGGGATTTCAGCAGTGGATTTGCACTGTCAGATTGTTTCTTGTGCAGGATAAGGCGGGCTGCATTATTCTGAATGACCTGAAGCTTTCTAAGTTTGTCATCAGGTAAGCCAGCTAAGAGAGAATTACAGTAATCTAATCTTGACAAAATAAAACAAACTGCAAGCTTCTTCACGGCATCGGTGGTGAGGTAAGGACGAATCTTTGCAATCCTACGGAGCTGAAAGTTTAGGCTACGGCAAAGATTGTTGATATACGCGTCCATTGTTAATGATTCGTCAAGAAACACTCCAAGATTTCTAACAGATGGTGCAAAAGAAAGACTGCAGCCACAGATTGTCATTGTGCATGTTGGTGTTTGTTGTAGTTTATGTTTAGTACCGATTTTTATCAGTTCAGTTTTATCTTCATTCATTTTAAGCTTGTTTGTCATCATCCAGTCACCGACAGCCTCAATACCAGATTGTAAATTGCCAAGCAATGCTGGAAACTCGGCTGGGATGTTGGAATCATACAATTGTGAATCGTCGGCGAAGAAGTGATAGCGAAGACCTGATCGACTTATCACCTGACTCAGAGGCTTGGTGTACATTACGAACAAGACAGGCCCTAACACTGAGCCTTGTGGGACTCCAAACCTGAGCACTGATGGAGAGGAATGATACTTTCCTAAAACAACAGATTGAGTACGGTCCTTAAGGTAGGACCGAAACCAGTCCAAAACGATTGCAGAGCAACCATATAAACATTGCTTGATCACAAAGAAAGAGTTAGTGTTTGTTTCTGATACTTAGTACACATAATACCTGATCATATTGCAACTGCCTAAAAGTGTTTTTGATATCAGAAAGCTGAATTTGTGAGTTTTTTATTCTTTGCATATTGGTACTCCCTCCCGCGCAAACTTTTAAAACAAAATAATTCATCTCAAAATTTAAAAAAAAATAGTACCAAACACGTCAACTCTTTCATACTTGCACAAAAGCTGGTTTGTAACCATGTTAGTATCATCAGAAACTTTCAAATCTGTCTATCTTTCCTCTGATTTTTTATGATTTTTTTGGGTATATTTAGTATGAATGGCCATTGTTGTCTGTGCGTGTGTGTGTACAATTTAAAATTTGCATACTTCAAATTGTTTGTTGACAAAGAAAGACTTGCAGCTAGTTCATGATACTTGGTAAACATAATGCCCAGTCATATTGCAACTGTCTAGAAGTGTTTTTGATATCAAAAGTCTAAATTTGTGGGTTTTTTATTCTTAGCATGTATTGGTAACCCCCCGCGCAAACTTTTAAAAAAGTAATTTTTTTCAAAATTCAATTAAAACAAAATCAACAAAAGATCACCTTTATACTTGCACAAAAGTTAGTTTGTTCCTATGTTAGCAATATCAGAAAGTTTCAAGTCTTTAACTCCAAAACTTTTTTTTTTACAATTTTATTAGTAACCCTTCCAAACAGCCAGGGCAAAAAGGTTGTTGACTGACACAATCGCCCAGGGCAGAGTGAGTTAATGAAACTCCCAGGCCAAGTATTAGGATCATTATCACCATTATCATGAAATATATATTGTGACAGTAAGTGTAGAGATCCTTAATGAAACTCCC
>JAPXFY010000018.1:30136369-30183869 GCA_030674185.1 Monoplex corrugatus | reverse complement strand
AATATAATCACTCTTTATATCAAAAAACTGACTTCATAATATATACACCTCTTTATATCAAAATAACTGACTTCATAATATAATCACCTCTTTATATCAAAATAACTGACTTCATAATATATCACCTCTTTATATCAAAATAACTGACTTCATAAATATAATCACCTCTTTATATCAAAATAACTGACTTCATAATATAATCACCTCTTTATATCAAAATAACTGACTTCATAATATAATCACCTCTTTATATCAAAATAACTGACTTCAAAATATAATCACCTCTTTATATCAAAATAACTGACTTCATAATATATCACCTCTTTATATCAAAACAACTGACTTCAACATATAATCACCTCTTCATATCAAAATAAATGACTTCATAATATAATCACCTCTTTATATCAAAATAACTGACTTCAAATATAATCACCTCTTTATATCAAAATACTGACTTCATAATATAATCACCTCTTTATATCAAAATAACTGACTTCATAATATAATCACCTCTTTATATCAAAATAACTGACTTCATAATATAATCACCTCTTTATATCAAAATAACTGACTTCATAATATAATCACCTCTTTATATCAAAATAAATGACTTCATAATATAATCACCTCTTTATATCAAAATAACTGACTTCATAATATAATCACCTCTTTATATCAAAATAACTGACTTCATAATATAATCACCTCTTTATATCAAAATAACTGACTTCATAATATAATCACCTCTTTATATCAAAATAACTGACTTCATAATATAATCACCTCTTTATATCAAAATAAATGACTTCATAATATAATCACCTCTTTATAACAAAATAACTGACTTCAAAATATAATCACCTCTTTATATCAAAATAACTGACTTCAAAATATAATCACCTCTTTATATCAAAATAACTGACTTCAAAATATAATCACCTCTTTATATCAAAATAACTGACTTCAAAATATAATCACCTCTTTATAACAAAACAACTGACTTCAAAATAGAATCAGGTCTTATATCAAAACAACTGACTTCAAAATAGAATCACCTCTTTATATCAAAACAGCTCGCTTCAAAATATAATCACCTCTTTATATCAAAACAGCTCACTTCAAAATAGAATCACCTCTATACCTCAAAACAACTGACTTCAAAATATACATGCTGATAGTAATTTTACATCTATTCCATCTTTCTACAGACTTGGAGAGCAAAGACAAGTCACTATCTATGTCATATGCTGTCTCGGTCAGATATATTCCATCTTTCTTCAGAGTTAGCAAAGACAAGTGACTATCTATGTCATATGTTGTCTCAGTCATATAACTACCTACCTACTCATCACTAGGCCTGTTCCTACCAAAAGTCTGTGTAAGCCAACAAGTCACACGCTTTTAACCGAATTAGAACAAAGCATGAACACAAGGGAACATGGCTTAACCCCTTGACTCCCACACCCTGTCCACCAGCATTCTGCACTGTCAACCATGATAGGAAAGCAAAAACTTAACCTTTTGCAGTTGGTGAATAGGGTGAGGGATCACCCTATCAGCTCCCTGAAGGAAACTGGCAGATAGGGTGAGGGAGTCAAAGGGTTAAGTTTTTGCAGTTGGTGAATAGGGTCAAGAGTCAAAGGGTTAAACTGAAGTCCTCTTTCAGCCACTCACTATGTTGTAACATTTCTTCTGGCACATTTCCATGAAAATTATATCCCAAGGCATTATTAAGTGAGATCCTGTCTTCCTTTTCAATTGTATAAGATCAGATGACAGTATCAATGTACAATCAATGACTATCATCTTAATGTACTCTCTTTTCGTCTTACTCAGCCACCCAGCATGACGCAATACATCTACTGGCCTATTTCGTCACTTTCTACTTTACGTTCTTCCCCATTTAGCTACATACAACCGCATGACAGCAGATAACGACAGTCGGATACTTCCTCTTCCTTTTCAGCTGTTTTTCCATGTGCGTGTGCGTGTGTGTGTGCGTGTGTGTGTGTGTGTGTGTGTGTGTGTGCGCCTCGTTTGTTGACATGTTTTCAGTTTTGTAAGTTGAGTTGCCATGATGTCAGGCAGTCGGCATCCTGTTAGGTTCACTGCTGCTCAAACTGTCACACTTTTTCAGATATTTTTGACAAAAGTGATGATGAAATAGCTGCCAGTGACAGTGATGATAGCTTTGTTGAGAGTGCATCAAGTGCAGAGTCACAAGAAGCGAGTGTTGACGATCGAGAAGAGCCTTCTTGTTCTGCAAAGAGACCACGCCTCTCCCGTTCTGTTTCTTTTACATCATAATGAAAATTATCATGTTGTTATTACCTGTATGTTGTTTAGAATTCAATTCTGCACAACCCAATACCAACTTTTTTGTCCTATGTTGAACACGAACATATCTACAAGTGTTTTACTGTTCCAAAATAGGTCGCAGATGAACCCTGTGTCCAGTCTGAAAACCCTTAACGTACAGAAAGAGTTAAGGAAAGAAGAAAAACTGTAGACAATGACGACAGATATCTACTGCCAGATGGAAGATAGTACAAACAACTACCATCAAAGAATAAAAAGCTGTTCAATAAAACTCTTGTAGCTAAGTCAGCAGAATCTTGTGAAAATCAGAAAGAATTCTAGCAAATGGTTCGCAAATCATGAAAGAAAAGCCAACCACAAAACAGTATCACTATGGAGACTTGGTCCCAGCATTTCAAAAATGTGACCCGTTTTCACAAAATGAGTCCTAACTCGCAGGCAGCGAAAAGCGTAGAGGCCCGGAAAAGGTGTGATGGGTCGATTTTGTAAATTTTTACTTTTCGTCAAAAATGGAATGTTTAATCTTTAACCCTCTTAGCTTCATTATGACCGCAGCTGACAGTTCCACCCGCACTGCCTAGCGCTTCGTTACAGCCGTACCCGACCGTAAAAGTCGGCCACGAGCATGGGCTATTTTGATCACGCACTGATCACATGTTTCTGGCCCTGGGAGACTGACAATTGGTCAAACATTCTTGGTATCATCCAATGAGATGATCTTGGGAAAATTAGCACTACACACACATCCATTCACTTATGCTTGGGCGCGAAATATGGTTGGGGTATTTTCATTCATGCCTCGTAGCGTGTGAAAAAATGGCGATGCCCTTTGTAGCAGACGGTTTTCAGGATACAGATGATTCTCCAGATTATTCAGAGGAGGAATTAAATACTACTGTTCGTAAATTAGGAAAACACGAAGAAGATGTAGCCGAGTCAGATTTTGAGGTTTGTGAGGGGGAAGATGATGAAAACTGATTTAGGAGAGCAGACCGACACAGAAGATAATGCCCCGCTGGCCGCATTCCAACGAACATGGCACCCATCACTGGTTCTGCTGACAGTAAAGAAATTTGATCTCTGGGTCGGACCAACGTGTATACTGCCAGCTGATGCCAAATCTTTAGATTATTTCTTTTGTTTTTGTACAGACAATTAGTAAACTGTATTATGAACATTGAATGTAGTTTTGTAGTGGAAAGAAAAATAATGATAAAAACTACCTGAACAAACTGTGTAAATACCTGAGGAGCACTTGGTGACATTTGGTGACCACTGTGAGTACTACCACATGGAAATGCTGTTAGACACTTTAGCTAAGCCATACTCTAATTCATTACTCATCTGTATGTGTTGTGGTCACGTATAGGTGTGCTTCTCTTGTTTTCATATATATAAATGTCACTTATTTATTCATGTTTGGTGACATCTTTGGTGACAATGACACAACAAGCAGTGGTTAGAAAGACATACTCACTTGGATATGGAAGTAAAGCATGTTTACCGACACCTGACAAATTTCTAGCTTTATATCTGATCAGACATGCTCACAGTGTACTCATGAACAGAGTAACCCTATTTGGGGGGAAAAGCTTGAGAAAATTCAAAATCTAGGAGCAGTTCAGCTCTCTAGAATAAAAATACAAGAGGGTTAAATTACATGTACATGCACTCAGCACTTTATAATTCAATCGGAAAATGTATTTAAAATGCATTTTAACCAGATAACGGCATGCTTTTTGTGTCAGAAAAAGGGATTATATAAACTTAAATAACAAGACAATTACAGTAGATTTTCACACCAATTTTTGTGTGCTATTGTGGCATGATGTGTTTTACCATGGTACGAAATTTGGTAAAGATTGGTAGAGTAGAAATACCTGTTGCTAAGATAAAACCACTGAAGTGGTGAAAATTTTAAAACTTGATTTTCTCAAAATGTCTGTTTGCTATGTTACACACTTCAAACACCTATAATTTCCTTATTTTTCGGAGTAGAATAATAAATTTCATATGAAAAGAAAGTTAATAATCTGGACATTTTGAAAATCATAATATCCTAAAATCTGTTATTTTCACCTTAGGACTCATTTTGTTAAAATGGGTCACAAATATCCTTCAAAAAGACTCAATTTCTCAACAAACAGACAATGAATTAGAAGTTGATGATGTAAATCCTATGCAAGATCAACCCATTTTGAAAGAGGGAATTCTTGCTGCCATGACAAAACCAAAACACAACAAAACTAGAACAAACGATAAGTGAATTCTCTAAGTACTCTAACGAATTAACTGTACATTTTTTGACAAAATTTTTCAGTAAGTTGTAAGCCTAACAACAGAACAGAATACAACCGGACAGAATCTATCTTGCTGGCATTATATAAGAAACAAAACACTAATGACACTAATGATTACAGAAGTATATATCCTTGTCTGACAAACACAGCAAATATCATTCATATTATTCTATCTACAACAGCAGACTACAAGAGTGGACAGAGCTGAACAACATAACAGGCGAACATTACGTTAGGCAGGCACTAACAGGAACTATTCCACAACTGATCGTATGTTTACCTTGCTAGCAGCTATTCAAAAACAATTGACATCAAATCACAAGCCACATGAAGCATTCACTGACTTTGAAAATGCATCTGATTCCCTCAATCACAGTGACAAGAAGAACTTACAGTAAAAAACACATATACAAAGTGTGGGGATGGACTGGACAAAATTGGGATGGGAGGGATGAAAGGAAGAAATCACTGCTCGACAAAATGGCATTGTTAAGTTAGACTTGGAGGAAGAAAAAAAGTTTGTGATTGTTGAAGAAACAAACGAAGCTCATTCCAGTTCAATGGACCAGACACAGAAAATGTATGGCAACTTGACTGGAAAATCTGTATCGAAGAATTTGTAAACAAATGATATCAGAAGCAGGATGGAGGGGTCAGGCAGGGGTGTATATTTGGACATTTTGATATGTAGATAATAATAATAATAATTACAATATTTATATAGCGCAAAATCTTGATAAAATCAAATCTAAGCGCTGAAGCAGACACACACGCAGGCCCGCACGCCCGCACACACACGCACGCACACACACAGACACACACACACACACACACACACACACACACACCCACACACACGCATGGCTATAAATGGGGAGAAAGAAAGAATAAAAGCAAGAATAAAAGCAATGGAAAATTATAGAGAGCATAGCATACAATTATATATTATAACCATGTGATTCCCTCCGAGCGGAGACAGGCTGCAGAGGGGAGGGTTGAGTGAGGTTAGGATTTTATGCAGGAGAGAAAAGGTGAGTTTTGAGAGCGGACTTGAAGGAGACAAAAGTAGGTTGCTGACGGACTGAGAGAGGAAGTTTGTTCCAGGAGAGTGGACCAGAAACAGAGAAGGCTCGTGGACCATAGGTATTGAGCTTAGTGCGTGGAAAGCGAAGAGTCAGAGGATCAGAGGCAGAGCGGAGGGTACGTGAGGGAACATAGATCTCAAGTAGGCTTGACAGGTAATCGGGGGCTGCGTTATTGAGGCTTTTGTAGCACATGGTGTCTAGTTTGTACTGTATGCGCTTTGATACAGGGAGCCAGTGAAGTTGTGCCAGGAGAGGAGATATGTGGTCAGCTTTTTTCTTTTTGAGTACAAGGCGTGCAGCATTGTATTGAATGCGCTGTAGGATGTGAATGGTGGAGGCAGGAAGACCAGACAGGAGTGAATTGCAATAGTCAATGCGAGACATTATGAAGGAGAGAACGAGTTTTGCAGTTGTTTCGACAGAGAGATACTTCCTGATCAGCTTTATACGATGGAGATGATAGTAGCAGGATCTGGCAGTTTGAGAAACAAAGTTGTTCATGGAGAGGGTAGAGTCAATGCAGACACCAAGGTTTTTAGCTGAATCAGAAATTGGGACTGATGTGTTACATAATGGGAGAGAAAGAGGAGGCAGCTGAGAAAGTTTCTGACGGGTGCCAATGAGGATAGCTTCTGTTTTGTCGTCATTAAGCTGAAGTCTATTGTGTGTCATCCAGTTCTTAATGTCCGAGTAACACTCAGTGGTGCGAGTCAACAGGCGCTGTATATTATCAGGTGAGTCACTGTCTTGAAGTTGGGTGTCATCAGCATAGAAGTGGTGTTTTATAGAATGGGAGTTGGTGATGGTGGACAGGGGGGAGGTGTAAAGAGTGAAAAGAACAGGGCCAAGGACAGATCCTTGTGGAACACCACAGGTCAGGTATGCAGGTTGAGAGTAAGTGCCATTGATGAGAACGGTTTGTTTTCTGTTTGATAGGTATGAAGTGAACCAAGACAGAGCAATGTCAGAGATGCCAAAAGTATGATGAAGTCTAGAAAGGAGAATACCATGATCAATGGTATCAAAGGCTGCAGACAGATCAAGGAGTGTGAGGAGAGAGACTTTGCCAGTATCAGTTGCAAGGAGGAGATTGTTGAGAATGTGTAGTAGGGCAGTTTCAGTGCTATGGCACTGGCGGTAGGCTGACTGGAAAGGATTGAGGAGATTGTTGGCAGACAGGTGAGAGTTCAGCTGGTTGAGGACGACTTTTTCAAGGAGTTTTGACAAGAAAGAGAGATTAGAGATAGGCCGGTAATTTTTCAGTTCATTTGGATCTAAATTGTGTTTCTTGAGGAGAGGGTGAACAATAGCAGACTTGAAAGAATCTGGGACAGTTCCAGTTTGAAGAGAAGTGTTGATGATGTCAGTGATGAATGGGAGGAGAGTAGGGAGACAGTCGGCGTAGACAGAACCTGGAAGAGGATCCAGTTCGCAGGTTTTGAACGACATGGATCTGATTGTGTTGAGAATTTCTTCTTGTGAGACTGGGGTAAAAGTAGTAAGAGGTGTGCCAGAGAAGGAAGGGTCAGGTGGGCATGGTTGACAGGGTGTCCTGTCAAGCCTGTCACGAAGAGTTTGTATTTTGGTGGTGAAATAGTTGGAGAATACAGATGGGAGTTCTTCATTTGTATGTTTTGTTGGGAGAGGTAAATCTTTTCGTGTGCCAAGGAGATGATTCATGGTTGTAAAGAGTTCTTTTGAAGAAGAGGCATTCAGGATTTTGGTTTGGAAATAGCTTGTTTTTGCTGATGCAATGAGGGTGGATACTTTTGTTTTAGAGGCTTGGAAAAGTTGCCTGTGTACAGTGAGTTTGGATTTGCGCCAGCGGCGCTCTGCTCTGCGGCGGGCACGTTTTGCACAGGCGATCTCATGAGTGAGCCAGGGGGTAGGGGGGCGGTCAGGTAAAAGACGGGTTGTGGCTGGAGCATGAGTGTCCAGAAGATGGTGGAGAGTAGTATAGAATTCATCGGCAAGGTTATGTGACTTTTCAGAAAGGAGACGGGAGGCATCAGATGAAAATGTGGAGAGGTCGATAGATTTGAGATTGCGTCGAGTCACTGTGCGCATGGTACGGGAAGGAGGAGAAATGTCGAGAGAACAGAGAATTGCAGAGTGGTCAGATGGAAGGGCTGAAGTTAGACGGGTAGAAAGAACTAAGCAGTTGTCAGTAGCGGAATTGTGATGATCACGAGAAATGATCCAGTCAAGAATGTGACCTTTTTGATGGGTTGGTTCAGAAATGTGTTGAGTCATATTGTGATTGGACAGAGAGTTGATGATATGTCTTGTGTCATAACGGTGAGTGTTGTCATAGTGGACATTGATATCACCTAGAATGATGAGATTTCCAGGTAAGAGGCAGTAGTGGTCAAGCAATTGGTCAAAGTCAGAGAGAAACATGGATGTGGTGAGTTTGTTGGCAGAGCTAGGTGGGGGTCGATAGACACAGGAGAAGGTGATGGGGTGAGGGGTGGATTGGAAGGATACTTCAACGTGCTCGAAAGAAGGATGGGAGAAAGGCAGAGACTGCGAGAAAGATAGGCGGGAATGGAGTGAGTCGTTGTAGAGGATGGCGATACCGCCACCTCGGGATGAGCGATGGAAAGAAGCAAGCCTGTAACCACTCGGAGTGAGGCTAGCAAGTATAGGTTCGTGACCAAGGGGGTTAAGCCATGTCTCCGTGATAAAAGCAATGTCAACATGCTCATCTGCGACAAAGTCAGCAATAACATCGGCTTTGTCACCAGTGCATGCCGACTGAGCATTAAAAAGGCATAGTTTCAGCCTATCACAGTCATATGGTGGCGGCTGAGGTGGCACGAAGGCGGCACCAATGGGACAGAAGGCGAGAGCGGCACCGGCGGGACAGAAGGCGAAGGCGGCACCATCAGGACAGAAGGCGAAGGCGAAGACGGCAGAGGAGGAGACAAAGCTTGCAGCAGCGAGGTCAAGGGCAGGGGCGGTGGAGGAGAAGAAGAAGCAGGAGACGAAAAGTGGCGTCGGGCAGGAGGTAGGTTGTGCCAAAGACGGTGGAGACGTCCACCACGACAGGATCGCGCAGTGCGGGGCTTGCTACACAGCCCCAATGTACGTATGCGCTGGTAGACGCCTCCACCGAGGTAGCATTTGCTGTGTTTAAAAAGTGTCAGTCCAATTTGTTTTATAAAAGACGGGTCCATAATTGCGAGCCAGGCAGGAGAGGAAGACACTTGCAGGTTGGTGTGTGGGTTGGTCAGTTCACAACACTAAAATCCAGAGAACGCAGAACACAAAGGTTTGGAAGCTGTAGCGTTGGGCGAACACAGTAGGCTAAGGTGTAAACACAATTCACAGATAAAATGTCCGACTTGAGCGGCTGAATTAAAATGATGAAAAGTAGGTATAAAAACTTTAAAATCGGATTATCTGGTAAAATATTCAAAATTTTAAAAAATATTTACATCACCGTGTGTCCGGATTTCAAAGCAACAAACATACAAAATTCATTGCTCCTACCTTCCCTCCCTCTCTTCCTTTCAACTTCCACTTCCCTATCCCCTCATTTTCTTCCATCGTTAGTCAACCACAATACTATATATTCTGGTACTCATCAGTATGCACAGTGACCTTTACAATTTTCGTAAAATCACCTTTACGATTTTCATAAAAGGAATCCTCACTTTTATTACAGTTTACTCACTCACTCTCATACTCTTTTCTCTCTGCATTCATGGGCTGCAAATTCTAAGTGACTCATATACACAGAGCAGGCTTTTACATACAGAGGTGTTTTTTGCCCCACTCCATTTTTACGGGTGCGCTTCACAGGTGCTTTCCAGTTTCTATAAGGCACTGAACAAAGACACAGCAGACACGTTGTGTCTATCTGATTTCTGTGTGTGTATACACATCACTGTGGTTCAGGCATGAGCAGGTCGGCATATAATACTGACCAGGGACACCGGAAAAAACTTACATGGGAGACTGGGGAAAAATGTCCATTCCTTATCCACCCGGACTGGGGGAAAATGTCCATTCTTTATCCACCAGGACTGGGGAAACATATCCATTCTTTATCCACCAGGACTGGGGGAAAATGTCCATTCCTTATCCACCAGGACTGGGGAAAAATGTCCATTCCTTATCCAGCTAGACTGGGGAAAATGTCCATTCTTCATCCACCAGGACTGGGGAAAAATGTCCATTCCTTATCCACCTGGACTGGGGGAAAATGTCCATTCTTTATCCACCAGGACTGGGGGAAAATGTCCATTCCTTATCCACCTGGACTGGGGAAAATGTCCATTCTTTATCCACCTGGAGAGCGGAAAATGTCCATTCTTTATCCACCAGGACTGGGGAAAATGTCCATTCTTCATCCACCTGGACTGGGGAAAAATGTCCATTCCTTATCCATCTGGACTTGGGGGAAAATGTCCATTCATTATCCACCTGGACTGGGGAAAAATGTCGTCTTTATCCACCTGGACAGGGGAAAAATGTCTATTCCTTATCCACTTGGACTGGGGAAAAATGTCCATTCTTTACCCACCAGGACAGGGGAAAAATATCCATTCCTTATCCACCTGGACAGGGGAAAATGTCCCTTCTTTATCCACCACTGGGAAAAAATGTCCATTCTTCATCCACCTGGACTGGGGGAAAATGTCCATTCCTTATCCATCTGGACTGGGGAAAAATGTCCATTCCTTATCCACCTGGACTGGGGATAAATGTCCATTCTTTATCCACCTGAACTAGGGAAAAATGTCCATTCTTTATCCACCAGGACTGGAGAAAAATGTCCATTCTTTATCCACCAGGACTGGGGAAAAATGTCCATTCTTTATCCACCAGGACTGGGGAAAAATGTCCATTCTTTATCCACCAGGACTGGGGAAAAATGTCCATTCTTCATCCACCAGGACTGGGGAAAATGTCCATTCTTTATCCACCAGGACTGGGGAAAAATGTCCATTCTTTATCCACTTGGACTGGGGGAAAATGTCCATTCTTTATCCACCTGGACGGGGGAAAATTCCATTCTTTATCCACCTGGACTGGGGGAAAATGTCCATTCTTTATCCACCAGGACTGGGGAAAAATGTCCATTCCTTATCCACCAGGACTGGGGGGAAATGTCCATTCCTTATCCACCAGGACTGGGGAAAAATGTCCATTCCTAATCCACCTGGACTGGGGATAAATGTCCATTCCTTATCCACCTGGACTGGGAAAATATGTCCATTCCTTATCCACCTGGACTGGGGAAAAATGTCCATTCTTTATCCACCAGGACTGGGGAAAAATGTCCATTCTTTATCCACCAGACCCTACTCAAGCTGGGTCGACTCAGGCTTTCTGGTAGGAAGTCAAGACATCCGAGCAAGTTGGTTATTACACCTGTACATGTGCATGAAGATCTTTTGAAATTTCAAAACAAGGCTATTTAGCCTGTACACGTGCATGATGATCTTGACAATTTTCAAAATAACAAACTTCACAACGTTCACAGCTATTTAATGGCCTGAAAGTTAGACTGAAAATGTTTGATCTGGCCAGTCATGATTTATGGCTGCGAAGCCTGGACTCTGAGAAAAACTGATTGCAGAAAAACTGAGGCAGCAGAGATGTGGTTTTATTGGAAACTACCATGTGTCAAATGGACAGATAGAAGAACTAATGAAAGTATCCTGGAAGAACTTGATACCACCAGAAAACTACTAGCAGACATCAACAAGAGAGACTAAAATACATTGGCCATGTGTCACACAACAAGAACACAGACCTCATGGCAACCATCTTTCAAGGAAAAACAGTGGTAAAAGCAAAGGCACACAGCAAGCGAAAATGGGCAGATTTTGCCTGTTTAGTTTCTGCCAGCCACACCATCCCTCCCGCCCCTCCTCTCAGGGGCAGCCACAACTGCAGCCCTTTCCTTCTCTTTCCCCTATGTAAAAAGTGTTGTCAGTGACTGTGTTTCCCGCATAATTATATTTTCATGCGGATTATATCAGATCTCAAATGGCGCTTCTTTAATCCAGCTATCTTTGCTGATTACATTCGTAGTACACAAGTCGAGGTCCAAGTTCCTACTGTGTTGTAAAAATAAAATAAAAGAAAATAAAAACGACCACTTAATTTACTGGCACTGACTTGAGTGTGTGCCGCTGGCAGCAGCTATCTGGCACTCTGGGCATTGAGATAGATAAGCGAAAGAATGTGAGTAGGCCTACAGGTCACACTTGACCCCGCTCACACGCAGTCTGTGAGAGTAAATGAAGTGGTCTTGCTTTTTTCTTTTTTCTTGCTTTTGGATTTTTCATCTGCTTTCTGTGATTGTTCTTTAACTTATTTTCATCATCGTTTTGTTTTCTGGCCCCATTTTGTGTGTGTTTAGTTTAGTTGTGTTTGCTTCTTATTGTGTAGAGAAAAAAAAACATACAAGGCTTAGGCTGGTTGGTGTTTTACTGTGTGATGTAGGCTATACACCACTTAACTGTGCCTGTGAAAAAAAAAACGTTGCACATTATGGATGCATGGAAACATTCTGAAAGAAATCATTTTGAGAGACTGAACACACTATGCAGAATCTGTGGTGAGAGATCAAAGAAAGATTGTGAGACAAAACCCGCAAAATTTTGCAAAAACTATGCCCCAGATTTCATGACATTTTTCGGGATAATTGTTTCCAGTGAAACAGACGGTATTCTTCACTCAGCTACGTTTTGTTCAAACTGCTACAAAAGACTGCGTGCTGTGAAACAAGCATCCTCTCCATCTGAGATAACACTAAACAATATCAAGTCTGCCATAATAAAGAGCAATTTAATCTGGACACACTTTGATCCCTCATTAGCTGAATCTGAGTGTTCAGTTTGTTGTACATTCAGGAAGCAGAGTAAAGGAGGGCATCCACTGAAACCTGACCGTAGTGCTACGAAAAGAACAGGAACAGACAGTGACAAACTTCACGTCCATTTTCACCCACCATCAACTTCCACACCCGTGAAAAAAAGAGCAGAAACAGAAATATCATCTGAAACATCTCAGACAACATTTAAGGAACAGCTTAATACTCCTGTCAAAGAAGCAAGCAAGGCGACAATGGTAGATGCAGGAACATCCCCTATTTTTCATAAAACTCCATTCATCAGATGTCTTGAAGAACTAGAAGCCCCATTCACAAAGGAAGAGGAGGCATACTACACGGGGTTTACTCGGAAGAAAATGCTCTCAGAAGATAAGGAAACTGTCCTTTGCAAAACAGGAGGCCAGCCAATAATCCTGAAAAAGAGTGAAACCCAGAAAATCATCAGGTTTTGCTAATTCCCCATTGAGGAAGAAAAGAGCCAAGGAGCTGCAAAAACTGAGGAAACAGTTATCTGGCACATCAACTGATGATTCTGTACGACAGCATGGGTCAGAACTAAAACTGATATCAAGAATTACAAGAGAGAAAATTCTAGCTTCTGCTAAATGTGGATCTGTACAAATTACACCAAAAGAAAGTACAAAAATAAGAGCTAAGCTATTGCTCAGTTGGGCAAAACACAGGGAGAACAGGAAGTTCATGAAAAAAGCTGGCATCAGACTTGGGAGTGAAAGAGCAGAGCAAGAATTTCAAAGAGAGTTGATTTGTGGAAAAGTTATAATTGATCAGAAAGCCCTCTATTTTTTCAACAAAACAACAGCCACAAGAACCAAAAGAAACACAGGAGTTGCCATGATTGAAGATCTGAAACAGTTCGTATCAAACCTCCTCGATCAATACCAGTCAAAACATAAGCTTACCAGACACAACAACATACCTGAAGATGAAATATGGATAAAGATAGGAGGTGACCACGGTGGTGACAGTTTTAAACTTGTACTTCAAGTTGCCAATGTGGAAAACCCTAACTCAAAAGAAAATTCATTTTTGATTTGCTTGGTGGAGTGCGCAGATACCGTTGAAAATCTGAGGAGAGTTTTGCACCCATTAAAAGACCAAATCACTGCTTTACAGAACATGAAATGGAACACAATGAGAATACGCCTTTTTCTCTTTGGAGATTACGAGTTCCTTCTTAAAATTTTTTGAATTTCAGGAGCATAAAGCATGCATCCATGTTTATGGTGTAAGGTTTCTAAACATCACATGCAGAAAACCCCAGCACAACAGACCACTATTCCAGAAAGAACCCTCAGTAATATCAAAAACGACCACGACAGATACAAGAGAGCAGGCAGACCAAAAACAAAGGCCAAAGCGTACAACAATGTTGTGACCGCTCCCATTTGGGATATCCAGATGAGTCATGTTGCCCCTCCTTACCTACACCTACTCCTTGGTATTGTGAAAAAAACATCATGATCTGCTCGAAAAAGAATGCCATAGTCTAGATGAACAGATAGCAATATCACTAGCTAACGACAACACACTGACAGACAAGAGTAGCAGTCCACTTTTTCTCAAACACATAGGAAAACACAAGGCAGTGCAACAAAAAATGAAAGCAAAACGTCAACTTGAAAGACAGGGGACACAAGCCATTTTCTGAGAATTGTATGGGCACACATCACACGAAACATTGGAAGAACAAGACAACATATATGATGCAGTTCATCAATCAGAGAGAGAAATTGAACAGCTCAAAGAGGACATCGGGAGTTTGCCTTTTCTCTGTGGGCTGGTGGCAGGCAATCTAGATGTTCTTTTAAAAAAACATAACATTTCAATTCAGGCTTATCATGGACGTTCTTTTGTAGGCAACCACTGTAACAAATATTTGAAAGAAGAGGTGTATAACAACATCTGTGAAGGTGTGGTGAGAAAGACGTTTGAGGTGACTGACAACACTGACATTCACACGTGCGCTGACATAGTGAGTGACAAGTTTAGCACACTCAATCGCCTCTTTTCCATAGTACATAAGTCTCTTGTCACACGCTCGCCCAATACAGCAAACAGAAATCTCTGCTATTCAAGATGCAATAAGACAGTACATGGATTTTTTTCGGAAAGAATTCCCAACCGTTAGGATTATTCCCAAACAACATATTTTGGAGTCCCACTGTGTTCACTGGGTACAGCGATGGGGGTCTGGTCTTGGCTTACATGGTGAGCAGGGTGGGGAGGGGGTTCATGCCACAGTCAACATGCTGAAAAGGAGGGCCTGGGGAATAAGGAATGACAGTGACAGACTGAATGTACTGATGAAGGAACAACTGACACTAGCGTCTCCACTGATACAGACAACTCCACCAAGAAAGAAAAAGAAATGACATGTGACTTGAGTTCAGACAGCAAAAACACTACCAGGCACAGACTGCAAAATATAGATAACTAGATGTAAGTAGACGTATATTTGTTATAACATACCAATTTCATTGCATTGTTGATTATTTTCATACACCTACAAAACATACAGCCAGCAACATAACTGACAGTGCAGTGTATAAAGAAAGACGCGTGTGCGCTCGCACGCATGTCTGTGTATATGTGCATACACTGGAGTACAAACACCGCTGCCTCAGGGAAGCATTTCCTAACAAGTGAAGAGTGACACTAATTACTCGCCGCCTGTGGCGCACATGTTCCGCGGACCCGGATTGTGGTGAGTGATACCAGTAGTGGCTAGACTGAACTTTTAAAAATGATACGTATGAATGGTCATAATAGTTGCACGCATCACACAGCATGTATGAAAGTTGAAGCTTTATTCGTTGTCAGAGCATGAACCTGTGGAAACGTCTGTAGCATGGCATGAATGTAAACACCTGTTAAGTGCAGATTGCTTTCTCCTTTCTCCGGTGTGTTTGTACTCGTTGTAAACTTCAGACAGAGTACTTTCTGCTGGTTTTATCAAAAATCTTACAGCTGTGATGAGTCAGACATAAATGATGTAGAACCGCAGACACTAGAATTTACCGCGGCCAGTGGCTTGCAGCTTAATGCTGGCACTGAGAGAGCAGACTGTCACTTTGTATGGTTCCCTTGGAACTAAGCAGCTGTTTTGTCTTTCGCGGTGGCTCAGGGAGTGAGTTCAACTAAACAGTGGGCTGTGCAACGCCGTGGGCAGACCTCCAATCTCATACATCGTGAACATAACCAACATCAGTGGCCTAAATATTCAAAAAAATTGTCCACAAAAGTCAAGACAGAGTGGCCTGGAATGAGATGGTGGTGTGGGTCAGCAGCCAACACCTAACCCTGTGACACCGACGCAACACTCACCCACTCATTCAAACATCCACTTACCCGCAATGCTTCATGTTCTGAGGCTTGTCCATGCGCACAGCAATTTTGATGTGCAGATCATCAGAAAAATTTTTGGCTGACCGTGTCATGGGGTACAACTCTGGGGTACGTAAGCTGCTAGCTGTGGGGTGGATCACCACCCGACCCAGTTCCTTGTCCTCCAAGCTCAGCACTCCTGAACACTCCGTATACAGCTTGACTTTCACACTGGGCAAAGGGTGTGCAGTGTTGAAGTCTCCTTGGGTGTCCCATCTGTAGAAAAAAGAATACAGGTTAAGGTCGGTCAATGTTTTGTTTAAAACTTTGTGTGTGTGTGTGTGTGTGTGTGTGTGTGTGTGTGTGTGTGTGTGTGTGTGTGTGTGTGTGTGTGTGTGTGTGTGTGTGTGTGTGTGTGTGTGTGTGTGTGTGTGTGTGTGTGTGTGTTGTGTGGTGTAGTGTGTGTGTGTGTGTCTCCGTGTGTGTGTCTGTGTGTGTGTCTTTGTGAGTGTCTGTGTGATTGTGTGTGAATGTGTGTGAGCGGATGTGTAGGTATGTATGTAACTGTGTACGTACATGATTGTGTTTGTGTGTGTGTGCATACACCCACAGGGACTCGTGTCAATAATACTCAGACAAAAAAAGACAGCCACAAACACACAGAGACATACACACATACATTACTCTTTTTCAAACTTTGCTTTTAAACATTCCAATTTGTTGGGATGTGTGTACACATACTGTGCAGGAGGTATGTTGCTGCACAGTCTGCAAAGTCTGTCTTTGACAGGCATGAATGCTGGGTGTTTTCACATTTTCATTAGCCATTCACTGACATGACTTCCAGGATCTTTCAATACAATTCAATAAAACTTGGCATAACACACCAAGGAAGACACTGTAACTCAATAAAACTTGGCATAACACACCAAGGAAGGCACTGTAACTCAATAAAACTTGGCATAACACACCAAGGAAGACACTGTAACTCAATAAAACTTGGCATAACACACCAAGGAAGACACTGTAACTCAATAAAACTTGGCATAACAAACCAAGGAAAACACTATAACTCAATAAAACTTGGCATAACACACCAAGGAAGACACTGTAACTCAATGGAACATGGCATAACACACTGAGGAAGATACTGTAACTCAATGAAACTTGGCATAACACACCAAGGAAGACACTGTAACTCCATGAAACATGGCATAACACACCAAGGAAGACACTGTAACTCAACGGAACTTGCATAACATACCAAGGAAGATACTGTAACTCAATAAAACTTGGCATAACAAACCAAGGAAGACACTGTAACTCAATAAAACTTGGCATAACACACCAAGGAAGACACTGTAACTCAATGGAACATGGCATAACGCACTGAGGAAGACACTGTAACTCAATGAAACTTGGCATAACACACCAAGGAAGACACTGTAACTCAATGAAACATGGCATAACACACCAAGGAAGACACTGTATTTCAATGAAACTTGGCATAACACACTAAGGAAGACACTGTAACTCAATGAAACATGGCATAACACACACAAGGAAGACACCGTAACTCAATGAAACATGGCATAACACACCAAGGAAGACACCGTAACTCCATGAAACATGGCATAACACACCAAGGAAGACACTGTAACTCAACAGAACTTGCATAACATACCAAGGAAGATACTGTAACTCAATAAAACTTGGCATAACAAACCAAGGAAGACACTGTAACTCAATAAAACTTGGCATAACACACCAAGGAAGACACTGTAACTCAATGGAACATGGCATAACGCACTGAGGAAGACACTGTAACTCAATGAAACTTGGCATAACACACCAAGGAAGACACTGTAACTCAATGAAACATGGCATAACACACCAAGGAAGACACTGTATTTCAATGAAACTTGGCATAACACACTAAGGAAGACACTGTAACTCAATGAAACATGGCATAACACACCAAGGAAGACACCGTAACTCAATGAAACATGGCATAACACACCAAGGAAGACACCGTAACTCAATGAAACATGGCATAACACACCAAGGAAGACACCGTAACTCAATGAAACGTTGCATAACACACCAAGGAAGATACCGTAACTCAATGAAACACGGCATAACACATCAAGGAAGACACCGCAACTCAATGAAACATGGCATAACACACCAAGGATGACACCGTAACTCAATGAAACTTGGCATAACACACCAAGGAAGACACTGTAACTCAATGAAAAATGGCATAACACACTGAGGAATACACCGTAACTCAATGAAACATTGCATAACACACCAAGGAAGACACCGCAACTCAATGAAACATGGCATAACACACCAAGGATGACACCGTAACTCAATGAAACATGGCATAACACACCAAGGAAGACACTGTAACTCAATGAAAAATGGCATAACACACTAAGGAAGACACTTTAACTCAAACGTTTCATAATCATAAACAAATGTCTCATAACTGACATTTTCTATCTTTTCGTATAATGATAAGGGTAAAATCTATACAATCAAAAAAAACAACCCCACAATCTATCATTTCAATAACACCACATCTTATCACAGTAGGACCCGGTTCACTTAGAGATAAAGCACTTACCTCCCAACGTGCCTGCACAAGTTTGCATTTTATATGCATGCACGGCCTCCTGTCTACACAGCAGTGAACAGGTGCGTGATTTTCTTTTAAGTTAGGGAAAATAAAGCAAAAAATGACAGGAGATGGGCATCACCCTCAAAATGCTGGTCCAGCAAAATGTTGAAGTCTCTACCACCTTACTCCCCTATAACCTCTAGGTTATGGAACCACCTGTATCTTTACCTTACAGTAACACCAGCTTACTGCGATTCTGTTTTTGTAATTGTTATTGTTGCTTAAAGGCCATATCAGGCTATAACCGCTTCAAAACATAAAAATTTAACAGGGAAAAAAATTCACCACACACATCAATACATTTGCACACATAATCTAAGGACATGCCCGTGGCGTTGACCACTCTGTCCAATTTATCGCATAGGGGATTTAAAAAACAAACCTGAATACAAATTTAAGGACACCAAAACATATATAAAAATGGGCATAAATTACCTAAAATTGCTTCTGCATATCTCACTTCCCTAGAGCCAAAAATGCACTTAACCCTTTGCACGGAAGTCGTGATTATAGTCGCGCTTGAGCACACGGTCCGTGGTTGCTAGTCGCGACAACAGTCGCGCTGATGGGTGACTATTTTTATTGATCGGTAGTGCACTCCCCATAATATGCAAATGAATGAGGTTACTTCCAGGTCAATCTGATGAAATAGAAGAGGCCCCGGACTGTGTATTTTCAAAATCTGACCAATAGTTTCCTTGATATCGGCGGTTTTGTGACGCAACTCGGCACTGAGAGGCGCAAACTTCGGAACGATGGCAGCGAACAATACACACAACCAGCTCAACGGATTTATTGATGAATTTTTCGCCGATGAAGTTGAAGAAGATCTAGAAGGAGATGAAATTGCTGTTTTGCATCAACTTATGGTTGCAGGGGATGTCAGAGACATCGATCAAGCCGCCAATAATCGCGACTTTGATGCCGATACTGACGATGGCTGGGTCGGTGTTTCTGAAGATGAAGTGATCAACATGCCATTCACTGATGAACAACCTGTGATGCTTGTGGATGACACTTTTCCAGAGAATCCACAACCTTTGGATTTCCTCAATTTTTTCAATGATGATGATTTGATCAATTGTCTTGTGGAGCAGACGAATATCTATGCTCAAAGAAAGATCGAAGCTGGCGACCTCAAACCTCACTCAAGGTGAGTTTGCATCGTGTTTTCATCATCCCATTCCTCTCTCTCTCTTTCTGTGTGCAGCCTTGCTCTCATAGTTCTTTTTTTATTTTTATTTTTATTCAGGTTGTGTCAGTGTTTTATAAATAGAAAGAAATAAGGCGGAGATGGCAAAAGTTATTATTACATTGGTGTGTACACACAACACACACACACACACAACAGAGATCAGAGGGGGGGGGGGGGGCATGGCCACAGCAGGTGCACATGTACTTGTGAATGAAGAGAGTGTGTGTATGTGTATGTGTGTGTGTGTGTGTGTATGTGTGTGCGCGTGCGTGCGTGCGTGCGTGCATGCGTGTGTGTGTGTTTGTGTGTATGTGTGTGTGACAGAGAGAGAGAGAGAAAGAGAATTCAAATTTGTCTCTTTGCAGCAAATAAAATATTTGTGATATTTTCAGGCTGCATCGTTGGACCCAGGTGACAGCTGCAGAGATGAAGGTGTTCCTGTCCCTTATCATCACTACTGGTCTGGTGATCAAACCCACCATCAAAGAGTACTGGAGTCAGGATCATGTGACTGCAACACCTTTCTTTGCAAAAAAACATGACGCTGAATAGGTTTGAAGCAATTCTTAGCAACTTTCACCTTGTAGATAACACCACAGCAGACCAACAAGATCCATTATACAAAGTTAGGCCATTTTTATCCCATCTAAATAGAAAGTTTACAGAAATCTATATGCCAGAGAGAGACCTTAGTTTTGATGAAGGACTTTGCCCATGGAAAGGTAGACTTAGGTTTAGAGTATACAATCCTGCAAAGCCCCTAAATTTGGTATCAAAATTTATGCAGTTTGTGAGGCCAAATCTGGTTATGTTCTTGGCATGGAAGTTTACCGGGTGGAGTACCAACAACAGACTACATGGAAGCCCTGGAAATAAACCATGAACTAACCACTACTACCAAGGTTGTCCTCAATCTGCTTACCTACTGTGGTTTGCTGGACAAAGGTCACAGGATTTTCATGGACAACTATTACACAAGCCTGAGTTGTTCAATGAACTGTATGCCCTGAACACATATATGCTTGTGGCACAGAGCGCATTACAAGACATGGTATGCCAGCTGCTTTTAGAAAACAGGCGAGAGCTGCTGACAACATCAGGTTGACACAGGGGCAGAGCATCTACAGGCAAAATGATCACCTCTTAGCTATGAAACACCACGACAAGAGAAATGTTCACATGCTTTCCACATGCCACCTGCCTCGGGAGGTAAAACTGGACAAAGTCAACAATGATGGACAAGCAATCTGGAAACCAACCTGCATTGTTGATTACATTTCCAACATGGGGGGAGTTGATACTGCAGATCAGATCATGAGCAACTACTCTGTGCTGCGAAGAACAGTGAAATGGTGGAGAAAGTTTTCTTTTACCTCTTCACGACTTTGCTGTGCAATGCATACTGCCTCTACAAAAAATTTGTAGACCCTTCCATGACACACTACCAGTTCAGGAAGGAGATAGCTCGACAACTGATTCTGCAGTCTCCAGATGCTTTTCCAAAGCCCATTGGAAAAGGGAAGAAGTGCCAGAATCCTCCCAACAGGTTGACCGGTCAACACAGGCCAGCCCATCATGTGGCCAAAGAAGGTGCCAAGCGCAAACGGCCAATGCGTGACTGTGTCGCCTGCAATCCACCAAAGAAAGACAGAGTGGGATGTAAGCAAAAGCAGTCATCTTTCTGCTGTCCAGTGTGTGATGTGTCCCTCTGTGTCCCTAAGTGCTTTGAGGCTTATCACTCTCGCCTGAACTATAAGCAAGCTCTGCGACCTGTCACACAACCTGATGCAGCTGGTGACAACTAGACCCCTCTGTGCCGCATGCATATCTTGTACAGTTTTCTTCTTGGCGTTTTTCTTTTTTCCTTTTTTTCTTTTTTTTGTTCTTAGTGATTTGAAAACTTATCTTCAGTTCAGTTCAAGTAAATGTGTGTGCCTTCCAAAAGGAGACTTGCTTTCTGAGTTTCTGACACAGACTGGAACTGGATTTTTCTCTTACCTGTGTTGTGTATACGTACCTTACCTTTCTGCCATAAATCACATACTACATCAAATTGATACATGATTTGTGTTCTCATGTCATGCCCTTGTATGACATTTTATTGTCAGTGACTTTTGAGATTCATTGGACCTGAAAAATGTGAACATAATGTGTGAGTGTTGAACGTGTCATGGATTACCTGTAATTTCAACTTTAATACAGGTGAGCAAATATTTGTGTGGTGTTTCGTCATTGTTTTTCCTGTCTATTGTGTTCTCCACTCATTTCTGAACATTTTTCATACAGAATGTATTGTTCAAATACTAACACATAAAAAGATATAAAGCATTGAAAGCATCACCCATTTTTTCCACTTTTTCTCTCATTTTTAACAGCAACCAATAGGAAGCTGCGGGCTATTTTTATACCGGGCAAAGGGTTAATACATGTACCAAATTATCAATCCTAAGAAAAAGTATGTAAGACTTTGTCGAACACATACAGGTGAATGGACCAGCAAGGAAGAAAAATGATAGGAAGAAATGACAGAAAGCAAAGGAACAAGGCAGAAACGAAGAGAGTGACAGAAAAGAGGAAATTTCTAGCACAGAATTTCCATAAGGTGGGGTTACTATTTATACTGAAAGAGTTCCCGGCATCCCCACAGGTGGTACCAATCTGTTGATGTTTTTGAGTGATCATCTTCTACATCTTGACTTTCGCTCAGTGCAGAACATTTTTCAACTATCATGGCCTGGCTGTCAGTGGCCATTTTATTATTCACAGATGCAGGTGGTCACTCTAACATTGTTTTCCACAATTCTCTATCTTCTGTAGATAGCTTATGGCCCCTCATCTCAAACACTTCGTCAGTTTAACTCACTTGCTACATACTATTATGCCCCTTGCTGTTCCCCTGATATGCACCATTTGTATAGGTCATGAGAAAAATTCTCATACAAACAAATGAAATCAGAGAGTTTTGAAATTTTGCAGGTCATATATTAAAAGATTGGTGTACAAAATGCTGAAATTTCAACTGTCTAACCCTCATGGTTGCTGAGTAATGGTACAAGTAAAATTAGAGACATTTTCAGGTGAAAAATGTCTTTCAAAATACAGTCAGGTCAATACATCAGTTCCTACAGTCATCACATTTTGAATGAAACTTGATAAAATCCAACGTGCACACACTCCACGTGCACTGAAGGAAGAGATCGTGTTGAACAGCGCCCAGTTGTTGAGTACTGTTCAGCCATTTGCTTTTCCGTTGTCTGCTTCGCTGCAGAGATAGTGGGTCATGAACTTTGCACTGTCCACTCACCAACTGCGTAGTACAGTGACCTCATGGCCTGAAATGAGGCTAGGAATGACCAAAGAATCTATTTCTGGTTATTTGTCTTGGTTAACGGAAATACTGAAAGCCCCGTGAATTTTCAAAACTCAAGTCCGATTTCTCCGATGCTCGTAGACCAGCCTTGTTGAGACATGATCGGGAAATCCCGACACTCATAGCAAGAGAGTTAATGAACAAACTTTCTTCTTCTTTCTTCTTCTTTTTGTCCATCCACTTCTACTGTGATGGTGTTGCAAGATGAACTTGGTGACATGCGGCAAAACGGAAGGCCTAGATTTAAGTCATGCCATGGATGTTAATGCCAATTATTCAATGAAGCACCTTTCAATGTACTTCGAATGTAAAGAGTGGTATAATTATAGTGATAATTAACTGTCAAAATCAATTGTTTTCATTCTACTTTCCACAAATGCAACATGGCATCAACAATGACAAATACAATAATAATAAAGCATCATATAACCACAATAAAGAAGCAAGACAGTAAACAGTCTGTCTACAATATGGCAAAGACTATGATCAGAGCACTGATAAATAAATGAGGAGTGTTTTCATGTGAGAAAATCATCAATGAAAGAGACATTCTGAACAATTACCTTAGTATAATTATTAAAGGTTTTACAGTATTAATCCACATAACTTACGCAGGCTTGGAGGCCTCGGCTTGGTCCGTCTTCAATTTCTCTCCTCCCTCTACCTCCATTGTGCAGTACACGATCTTGTTCGGGGGTAGCGACTTCAACCCCTTCACTTCAATCACATGCACCTGAATACAACATCCCATAATAATTATTGTTCAATCTTTCACGATGCATCTGTACACAAGCATGACTGTTTTACACCACAAATCATTTAATCACTCCAAAACGTTTTTCATTCCCATAATGAAACAAGATGGCCAATTTAACAGTTTCCCTTTACAAACAGCTTCCAACATCTGACAAAATAAATTTCTATTGACTGTTGTCTTGAATAAAAGAGGCCACAATCATTTAGCCATAGGAAGCTGCAGGAAACTGGTGGATAAGGTGATGAAGTCAAAGTGTTAAGTTTCTGTATTTGGTGGATCTGATGCAGGGTTAACCCTTTGCCTCCCGCACCCTATCCACCAACTGCAAAAACTTAACCCTTTGATTCCCTCACCCTATCCACCAGCTTCCTGCAGGAAGCTGGTGGATAGGGCAAGGGATTCAAAGGGTTGTTTTTGCTTCGCTGGCATGGTTGGCAATGCAGCATGCTGGTGGACAGGGTGCGGGGCTCAAAGGGTTAATCCAGGACACATAAGAGTATTATACCATGCAGATATTTCCCCTACCCCCCACCAAAACAAACCATGAAGAACAAAACACCACCACTAACAACAACCATCTCACTTCTTCTTTTTATATCTTTTCCCCCTTAATCATTGTGGCTCACCAATTGGGTAATATCCCATCCAGCAAGCTTTTCAATCTTTTTACCAGGAAGGAAAATAAACTACAACATCAACAAAAAAATTCTAAAAATTCCAAACACAAACATGACAAACCCACCAAAATAATAACTGGTACTAGTAACTGGGATAATGCATACCCATGTGCCTGCAACACACACACACACACACACACACACACACACACACACACACACACACACACACACACACTTTCTCTCTCTCTCTCTCTCTCTCACTCACACTCACACCACACACACAAAGCACACACAAAACACACACACAAAGCACACATACACACACAAGCTCTTATTCACTCTCATACACACATAATCTTTCCTTCACCCTCCTCACCCCTCACACATCTGATTTATCTATCAGTCATCTATGATCCCCTTGATCACCAAGTTCACCTGCTCTTGAACATGTATGAACATGTTACCTTTCAACCCTACTCTTGTGCATGTATTAACCTTTTTGACCCCCCTACCCTGTCCTCCAGCATCCTGCACTGTCAACCATGCTAGCAAAGCAAAAAAAATTCACCCTTTGATTCTCTCACAGGAAGCTGGTGCTGGTGGACAGCATGACGGAGTCAAGGGGTTAAGTTTTAGAAATTGGTGGATAAAAAATGTCTAAAATACACAATAGTAATGACAGATAACACCCCCATCGCCAGCCCACCCCCACCCTATGCACTCCATACTTATGCTTGTTAAAATTCGGTGCTCAAGACAGAAAGCAAGCACCACAGCACATTGAATATTCTGAAATCTGCACTATTTCCATATGTCAGATGATAGTGATGAGATCTTTCCAAGAAATGAAAACAAGTTTGGTCATAAAGTACATAAGGATATTTTATCAAGCCATATCAGTTTCGGCCTAGTTCTTCATCCATCAACTGAGAGCAAAACCAATCCCACAAAACAAAATGAAACATTTAGGTAAAGATTCAATTCATGTTGTTTAAAGCCCACCTGACTACTGAGGGCCATTCAGAGCTGTCACTACATTACCAACACAGGTTAAAGATTGAAACTATCACCATACCAGATCTACCAGTTGATGCTTAAATTTATGGAAAAGATAAGAAAATTCAAAGCCAAACCAGTTAAAAGTCCACTGAAAATTTTTTTTTTTCCAAATTATAATCATGACTTCCTCAGGAAAGCAACAATATTTTCTGTAGCAACATCACAAAACAAGGCCTTCAGTCAGTCTGCTGTAAAACACGAGTGTGATCTCATGCCATCCATGACAATGGTGTTGGATGCGGACAGTCTCATACACACCATGGAACTTCTCTTTTCAATAAACCTGGGAATCTTCATATGCAGCTCCTAGGTATGCATCTTGATATGCTGCTTTTTTTGTTTTGTTTGTTTTTTAATATAAAAACAGAGTGACTAAGGAAGCTGTGATCCTTATGTAACCTGCTTAACACATCTTCCTTTCAGTTTCTGATAAAACCAGGAAGACGCTCTGAGAGTGACAGAAGGATCTGGTAAAGCTTGTGATCACTTCGGGCATCCCATTCTTCTTGCCAGAAACTTTTTTTTAACGTAAGCATGCGTTTCAAGATTTCAAGCTTTGTAAAGCATAAATCATGGTGACAGATTCTGCCTCTGATCAAACATTATGCAGAGTGAAGCATCAATCTACATTCCCAGTATTTCAGCAATAATCAATATTGACAGAAAAGTCTGGTAACTGTGCCTGCACTGAGCTAATACTTTACCTCCAAAGAAAAGTTGAGCATTATATTGACAGTAATGTCGGGTAATTGTGCCTGTACTGAGAAGAAATACATACCTCCAAAGAAAAGTGAGCACTATACTGTAATTATGCATGTACAAAGCCAATGTGTACCTCCAAAGAAAAGTGAGCACTATATTGTAATTGTGCCTGTACTGAGCTAATACCTACCTCCAAAGAAAAATGAGCACTATATTGTAATTGTGCCTGTACTGAGCTAATACCTACCTCCAACGAAAAATGAGCACTATATTGTAATTGTGCCTGTACTGAGCTATAATACCTACCTCCAAAGAAAAATGAGCACTATATTGTAACTGTGCCTGTACTGAGCTATAATATCTACCTCCAAAGAAAAATGAGCACTATATTGTAACTGTGCCTGTACTGAGCTATAATACCTACCTCCAAAGAAAAATTAGCACTATAATGTAACTGTGCTTGTACTGAGCTATAATACCTACTTCCAAAGAAAAATGAGCACTATATTGTAATTGTGCCTGTACTGAGCTAATACCTACCTCCAAAGAAACGTTAAGCACTTATTATTGTAATTGTGCCAGTACTAGGCCAAGCTTACCTCCAAAGAAAAGTTAAGCACCACGTCCATCTTGGACAGCCCTGGTTCACTGTCAACATCACTCATGTCCAGTTTGGATAGAGAGGTATGCTGTGCTCTGAAAAACACACAATTGTTTATCACATCACTTCACGCTACATCAGTTACAAACAGGTCTAGATGACATAATTATGTCTTATCTTCCAATACAGGTGACTGCAAGGATTCCAGTCAGAACCATGACAGTGTGAAAACAAGATGGTCACACAGTTCTTATAATCTACCTTTGAATACAAAAATTAGTAAAGTCAATCAAGTTTTGTACTTTTCAAGATCATTCTGTCATGTCACAACAATGAGAGCAGGTTTTAAATTCTTCATAAGTTTCTGAGAAATGCTGTACACACTCCCTTCCTTCCTTCAAAAGTTTTTGGCGCTTTTTTTAACAATATGACCTTGACTTTTGTACCTTACCGGTCAATCTTACAACTTCATGAGTCCTTAAAAGTCCACACCTTTGACAAAAATTTGGTAAAGAGCTGAGATGATCTTGTTCATACATTTTTCACACACACACACACACACACACACACACACACACACACACACACACACACACATCTCTCTCCAGTCAATATGATATCATCTCCCTGCCCCCTTCGCACACACACACACACTTTTTCTTTAAACAGGCATATGTGACCAGTTTAAATACTTTAACCCTTTGACTCCCACACCCTGTCCACCAGCAGGAAGCTGGTGGATAGAGTGAGAGAATCAAAGGGTCAGTTTTTGCAGCTAGTGGATAGGGTGCGGGAGTCAAAGAGTTAAATAGATGTGGATGGGTAACTGAAATGTTCATGACCAGGGAAGACAAAGCAGTGAGGGGAGGAGTGGTCTCTAACCTCAGAAAGCCAAGAGTACCAAGGCCTCTACACTGTACAACCCTACCCACCCTGTCAATGACCTTCTGGCGCGGTACAACATTGACCTAACCTTTATAACTACAAAGAGCATCCCATGATAGTGACCTCTTCCAAATGTGACACATAAAAGCATCTGTCTCATTGTTGATGGCTCGTTACTGCTGCAAGCGTATTATATCTCTGGATATAGCAGGCTATTATTTAACACAGAGTAACAGCTAATGCAGATGTCAAGCTGTTCATGACAAATACACAAAGCAGTCTTCAATACATGCTACATGGAAATATGGGCGCATGTTTAAGAATGCAGACTGATGCTCAATGCACTGTCATACTGCTGACTTCACTGAGGACTCTATAACATCTTTCAGCATGGAAAGATTTTTTAACATCTTCCACCATGGAAAGATTCTTTAACATTTTCCACCATGGAAAGATTCTTTAACATTTTCCACCATGGAAAGATTCTTTAACATTTTCCACCATGGAAAGATTCCTTAACACTTTCCACCATGGAATGATTCTTTAACATTTTCCACCATGGAAAGATTCCTTAACACTTTCCACCATGGAAAGATTCTTTAACATTTTCCACCATGGAAAGATTCTTTAACATTTTCCACCATGGAAAGATTTCTTAACACTTTCCACCATGGAAAGATTCTTTGTGCAAGACCGTATCCACTGGAACATGATGTGTCAAAGGTCACATCACACAGGAATGGAATTCCCAGTGTGACATGACCAGTTCCTCATGTGATGATGATGGTGGTGGTGATGATGATGATGATGGCTCTGCTGATCAGACAATGGATGCACCCGGTTGAGGACTCAGTTAGTTGTGGAACAGAGCTGAATGTGCCTGAACAAGCCAGTTCTTGAGTGACAGTCTGTGGCACAGATGCCGCACATGAAAGCCGATGGCTACAGCTGGGTAGTCACTGCTGCAGCTTTTTTTCTCTCTCTTCTGTACGGTCAAGTTCATGTCTCCTCTACAGTTCTGATGCCTGCATGTGCAGCCTGTCAACAGGCACAATTTGTAGCTGTCGCTTCTCACGTGTTCACATTGTTATCAGTGGATTTCATGTCATGTTTGAAGACATCCCGGTACTGCAGAAGTGGGCGCCCTGTGGGATGGGATCCTGCACCAGGCTCTCCATATAGGATGTCTTTTGGGATACTGCCACACTAGCATGCATCAGATGTGGCCAAACCAGCATGGTTGTCACTGCATTGTAAAAAAGACACACGCTTGGCATGCTAGTCCAGGATGTCTTTCTTCGGCACATGGCTCTTCCAGGAAATGCCCAGGATCCGACACAAGCACACCAGGTGGAAGCTGTTATAGCAATGTTCTGAGCAGAAGCTCTTGCTGCTGAGGATGCAGATCCTGATATTATAGTCATAAGATGGTGTCACTGTGCTCAGAATAAATTCCATATGCACTGACACCACAGGTGCTATGTGATGAATAAAATCCAAAAATGATCACGGCATAAGCTTCTGCACAAGTATTCATAAACTTTGTGGAACTGATTGATTGTTATCGTCATTTTTGTTTAAAGCCCAGCCGACTGCGTACAGCCATATCAAGGCTAAAACCAGTTCAAAACGTACATAATACTTCAACAGCAACAAAAGGAAAAAAAATTAAGTACACATATCAATACATTTGTGCACATAATCTAAGGAGATGACACTGGGCACTGACCACTCCATCCAATTTATCACACAGGGGATTTAAAAAACATCTGAATACAAATTTAAACATAACTTAGGGTAATAAAATATATATATAAAAAAAATGGGCCTAAATTACCTAAACTTACATCCATATATCTCATTTTCCTACAGCCAAAAACTGCACTTAATACATGTACCCAATTATCAACCCTAACAGAAATTACAAAAGACTTTATTGAACACATATAGGCAAGGCAGAAATGACAAGAAAAAATGACAGAAAGCAGATGAACGAGGCAGAAGTGAAGACAGACACAGAAAAGAGGAAATTTTCAAGCACAGAAATTCCAGAAGGTGGGGACACTATTTATACTGAAAGACCCCCCCCCCCCCCCCCCAGTATACCCACGGGGCAGAACTGATTGATGAAAAAGATGCCACTTTCAGGAAAAGAAAAAGGCAACATTACTGTTTTAGCGTCATACACCCTGCTATGTTCAATTAATGCAAAGTGACACACAATCACTCTTTTCTGAACTTTGTGCAGTTGTTTTTTTCAATGATTTGACCACAGTGTTTTGTTTAGCAAGTTTTTGTTTTGTTTGCCCCTCTCTCTCTCTCTCTCTCTCGTTTTCACGTGTCCTTGTTTTGTTCTTCCATTTTCTGTTTTGCAGGTTGACTGGTTGAACAATGCTAAACGCCAATACCTGTAGTAGCAACTGCTGTTACAACAGTAATAATGATAGTTGTATAGCAGTGGAAGCAGCAGCAGCAACAACAACAACAACAGCAAAGCAGCTGGGAAAACAGCAGTGATAGTAGAAGTAATGGTCATCAACGCCATTCACTTTAATAAGCCCCAAACCAATTATCACAGCTTACATGCCAGCAATGTAAATAGAAATTATAAGCTGCGTGTTTGGAACTTTAACCTTCGACACCCGTAGTCTGTCCATCAGCATCCTGCGCTATCAACCATGCTACCAAACAAAAACTTAATCCTCTGATTCCCTCACCCTATCCACCAGATTTCTGCAGGAAACTGGATAGGGTGAAGGCGTCAAAGGTTAAGTTTTCGCAGTTGGTGGATAGGCTGCATGAATCAAAGGGTTAACAGCAGACTGTGACAAGCTGATGTACACAGAACTTGCTGATATAAGTTTTCCGTGGTCACTATGTTTGGCTATATGCAGACCATTCTGGTTGTGGCCCAAGTTTCATGTCTTGCTGGTTGTTGTGGGATGCATGCATGGGGCATAGTCTTTAACCTTTCACATTATCCTTATCTTCCCCTACATGACATGAGAACGCAATGCATTCGTTGACCACTATTCTTATGGCCAAAGCGCAAAATACCCTTCCTTCCATGTCCTATCACACACACACATACACACACACACAACACACACACACACACACCACACAGAGTACCCTCTCCATCTCCTACACACACACACACACACACACACACACACACCTTCCATATCCTATACACACACACACACATACACTCTCTCTCTCTCTCTCTCTCTACCCTTCCCTCTCCTCCAATCATACACACACACACACACCACACCACACACACACACACACACACACACACACACAACCCCTTCCATATCCTACACACACACACACACACACACACACCACACACCACACACACACACTACCCTTCCATCTCCTCCAACCACACACACACACACACACACCACGCACGCACGCACACACACACACACGCACGCACACACACACACGCACGCACGCACACACCACGCACGCACACGCAAAACGGAAAGAAAGATGACTGGGAAGAAAAAGAAAGAGAGAGTCAGAGACAAACTGTTTAGAGAAGCAACAAACACACAGAGACAGCCAGAGTCACACCAGGAAGACAACGCACACCATCAGACGATGAAACAGACACAGAAGGACACAGACAGCACACACACACACACACAGTGACAGAAGGAAGATTTCAGACAGAATAATTTACAAACAGTGAAACCGAAAGCAAGAGGCAAACAGTGAGACAAGCAGGCAGAGAAAGACAAGAGAGAACAGACAAGCAGGCAGAGAAAGACAAGAGAGAACAGACAAGCAGGCAGAGAAAGACAGGGAGAAAAGGCAAGCAGGCAGAGAAAGACAAGGGAGAACAGACATGCAGGCAGAGAAAGACAAGAGAGAACAGACAAGCAGGCAGAGAAAGATAAGAAGAAAAGACAAGCAGGCAGAGAAAGACAAGAAGAAAAGACCAGCAGGCAGAGAAAGACAAGAGAGAACAGACAAGCAGGCAGAGAAAGACAGGAAAAAAAACAAGCAGGCAGAGAAAGACAGGGAGAAAAAACAAGCAGGCAGAGAAAGACAAGAGAGAAAAGACAAGCAGGCAGAGAAAGACAAGGGAGAAAAAACAAGCAGGCAGAGAAAGACAAGAGAGAAAAGACAAGCAGGCAGAGAAAGACAAGAGAGAAAAGACAAGCAGGGAGAGAAAGACAAGAGAGAAAAAAACAAGCAGGCAGAGAAAGACAAGAGAGAAAAGACAAGCAGGCAGAGAAAGACAAGGGAGAAAAAACAAGCAGGCAGAGAAAGACAAGGGAGAAAAAACAAGCAGGCAGAGAAAGACAAGGGAGAAAAACCAAGCAGGCAGAGAAAGACAAGGGAGAAAAACCAAGCAGGCAGAGAAAGACAAGGGAGAAAAACCAAGCAGGCAGAGAAAGACAAGGGAGAAAAAACAAGCAGGCAGAGAAAGACGGGGAGAACAGACAAGCAGGCAAAGAAAGACTAGAGAGAAAAGACAAGCAGGCAGAGAAAGACGGGGAGAACAGACAAGCAGGCAAAGAAAGACTAGAGAGAAAAGACAAGCAGGCAGAGAAAGACAGGGAAGAACAGACAAGCAGGCAGAGAAAGACAGGGGAGAACAGACAAGCAGACAGAGAAAGACAGGGAAGAACTGACAAGCAGGCAGAGAAAGACAGGGAAGAACAGAGAAGCAAGCAGAGAAAGACAGGGAGAAAAAACAGGCAGGCAGGGAAAGATAATGAGAACAGACAAGCAGAGAAAGACAGCAAGAATAGACAAGCAGGCAGAGAAGGACAGGGGAGAAAAGACAAATGAGCAAAGAAAGACAAGAGAGAAAGACAAGCAGGGACAAGCAGGCAGAGAAAGATAAAGGAGAGTAGACAAGCAGACAGATAGAAACAGGGAGAACAGACAAACAGGCCGAGAAAGACAGGGAGAATAGACGAGCAGGCAGAGAAAGACAGGGAGAAAAGACGAGCAGGCAAGGAAAGAGAGCGCAGACAGACAGACAGGCAGACAGACAGACAGAGACAAAAAGAACAGAGAGCCAGTGCTTTCTCTGCCAGCAGCCTGGAACACAATGAGACACAGACATCACAGAAGGAGACTGTCCAACAGCAGGGGATCTGTCCTGTCTGCCTCCGATTGATCATCCAGACCACATTTCACCTTACACCCCTGCTGTTCTCCCTCTCCATCCATTCTTACTCCTCCTGTCTCCCCCTCTCCCACCCCTCTCCTTCCCAGCCATTCAGGGTTCTGGCTCTGGCTGGTTCTCCCTGTCTGGGACATTGCCCCAATGAGCATGAATGGGTTTTCTCTCTCTCTCTCTCAGGCATGGGAACGGACAGAGAAATATATATATAAAAAGAAATAAACAGACTCTTTAGCAGCATTGTGTGTGTGATGGTGCGTGTCTATGTCGCCAGCTAACCTTCTACACACAGACACTCCATTCCATTTCCACTAGTTCTCACAGCCACTATCGTCTTACATTTCGTCACGGTTGTTGATACGGTCATGTACATGTACATACAAATATGTCTACACACACACACACACACATACACACAAACACACACACACACACACACACACAACACACACACACACACACACACACACACACACACACACACACACACACACACACACTTTCACTCTAGAAGAGACACTCAGCAAATGCATTATAGTTTGCTTATTTCAAATAATTCTGCCCAAGACATTTCCTCAGGGTAAAACAATAACAAGGCACAACCACTCTGACATTGTCGAATTCACATGGGATGTGAGGGACGGGTGTTCAGGACATACGAGTATAGTACCACATCTGGAAATTCTGTGCAAGAAATTTCCTCTCCACGCAGGAAGCTGGTGGATAGGGTGAAGGTGTTTAAGGGTTAATTTTTTGCTTTGCTATTACGGTTGACAAAGCACAATGCTAGTGGAAAGGCTGAGGGAGTCAAAGGGTTAAAACATCACATTTGTTTCCCCTGCTTCCCAGTTTGCACACTTCATAAACACTTTATGATTTCATATTATCCATTTTTTTCCTGTTCAACAAAACATCAGGTTAGTTTTGTTGGTTTTTACCCACGTTTCCCAAATTTGTTCTCTTTTGTCTTCTGCGTACACTTGACAAAGGCCAGATGGCCAAAAAGTTGCCCCTGTTTTTTTGTTTGCGTGTGTGTGTGTGTGTGTGTGTGTGTTTTGTGTGTGTGTGCGTTCGTGCGTGTGTGTGTGTGTGTGTGTGTTTGTATTGCCTTCGTAAACAGGATTGATCATGTCACTCCCTTGCTTCTCCTTCTCCACTGGCCGCCTGTTTCTCAAAGAATTTCATGCAAACTTAACACATTATGCTACAGGTGTAACAGTGGTACTGCACCTATTTATCTTCATGACCATCTCTGAATGTATACCCCTGCAAACCTCTCCATTCTGTTTCTGATACCAGTTGTCTACAAATTCCTCGATGAAAATGTACCGGTTGGTCATCACTCTTTTTCTGTGTCTGGTCCGTACAAATGGAACGATCTTCCCACGTCAATTCCACAAACTCTGTCTTCCTTCAAGTCTAACTTGAAGACATACCTTTTAGCCCAGTAGTGATTTCCCCCTATATACGTTTACTCCTTTGTCCACTGCCCTCCTCCTCAAGTTTGCGTGTGCTGCGTTCCCTGGGATTTTGGTTGTGGTTGGGTGATTGCTCTGGTGAATGGTGAGAGTGTGCGCCATGGTTTGACTCTTGTATCAAGATTTTGCGCAGTATGAATGTCATTATTATTATCATTATGTAACAGAGTGCCTTGCTCTGTTACGATCTTTCCCCATTTACTTACAACGCTCAAAGGCAACACCGTGTAGCATGCTTGCCTAGATCAAAAACGCCTTGCATTCTCTTGGCCTAATTATACTGGTATTTCACAGCCTCTGCCTATCCATAGCTATGCATTAATCATTCCAAAGATCTAACCAATACATGACGCATATAGATAACACACTGCTAAACAATGAGCAGATCTACAATGTGTACATGTATTCTGAAGCGGCCTATGACAAGATTTTGTCGTCATCTCCAGTCAGTATTACGTTGTCGTCCTACAGAACGTAGAGGAGACAGTCTTTAATCTATGCCGCCTCCAGCAATTGTAGTACAACCACCATCCTAATAGCCATTGTGTGACCCGCGGAAACCCACGTACAATGACCGCAGGTTATGTTGTGGTTGTATGGAGCCCGGGGCGGACTGTCTTTGTTTCATGCCGCCCTTCGGTGTTTGTGGCGTAATAGCCAATAGCCACCAACAAAACCACCAGACGAGTATGCCGGTTGTGTGTACCGAGGCACTGCACTTATGTAAGACCTCCATTAATTAGACCTCCATTAATTTCAAACAGAGTTGACTTTTCGCCACGCCCCAAGTTTTGATTGATTGGGTATGTGAGAGCAACCAATCAGACCTTATTATCTGAAAGGTTTGAAAGTATGACCATGCTTGGTTCCCAAAGTATAAAATAACAAGGCGCGTCATAGCGTGTGCTTTTCCACCGCCACTCTCAGTCTCACCAGAGGTGCCCTTTCCTGCCACCACTCTTGGTTTCACAGCAGGTGATCAACTTCACGGCGTTACTGTAGCACTGTCTTCTTTGGCGTCTTCTTTGACGTCTTCTTCTTACATGTCTTCTTTCGATCTTCGTTGACTGACTTCTCAATAATAAAGAGTCAAGTAGCAAACCAAGGACTTGTCTTTTGATTGAGAGACTTCCCTTTCTGCTCTGGATTCAAACGACCACCACAGCAATCAGCAAATATCATCATCACACTCTTAACCCCTTAACCACTCACTCCATCTCACCTGGCGCTGCTGAGCAGGATCCAGATTCGGAAAGGGAACAAGAAAACAAGAAGACAGTGCTGCAGATTCATCAAGTTGCCAAACCATGTCAAACTCACAGCTCTACAAGCTACCAAAGCTGTCAGGTGACGAAGACACCTCAGTAACCGACGACTTTATCAAGGAGACCAGGCTTATTCTTCAGCTCCAGCCCCTGGATGACAAAGCAGCTGCCCTCTGGCTGATATCGACATTAGAGGGCCCAGCTCGTCGAGAGGTGCTCTGGCAACTAACGGCAAGAGTGGACACTCCAGACAAGATCCTGAAGATCATCCAGGACAACTGGGGTGACCAGCGGGACTCCACAACACTTGCTGCCACATTTTACAACAGGCAGCAGGGAAAGGGGGAGACTGTCACCGAGTACGCAACCCACCTACGCGTACTCTGGATGAAGGCCAACCAAGCTGAAGAGGGGACATTGTCACCAACGCAGCTCCGGGACGACTTCGTCTGTGGTCTCTCCCCAGGCGCTCTCAGGAGGGATGTCCGGCGATACATAAGAGATCATCCGGACACCACCTTCGAGGGAGCCAAGATGGAGGCCCTGCGGTGGATGAGAGAGGACAGCTGTGCAGAACACCACATGGCACAGCTGATAGTGGCCAACTCTAGCCCAGTCATCGCCCGTATGGAGGCACAGCTGGCAGAAATCAGTGCCAGTTGTAGACCAGCAACTCCTGCGGTGCAACACTGCGGCTAAACCTCAACCACCACGGCAACCACCTCTCCACAGAAGCCAACAGCAACCGTCACCATGGCAGCGGCAGCCACCACAACATTGTCTTTGGTGTGACCGGGCCGGCCACACTGAAGACACATGTTGGAACCGGCGGCGATACGAGAAGAGGGCCAAGCAGCGACGGCAGCCTGCACCCAAGAGAGCTGCAAAGCAAAGTGCAGACCCTGCTGTCACCCACAGGCAAGCTGCAGGGCACAAAAGGAAGAAGCGACAACCAGGCAAGTCCAAGCCTGCCAGTACTCCTTCTCCCTTGCCCCATTCTCCCTCTCTTCTTCATCAGCCCTCCAAACCTGCTGCTGCCCCCAATCTCCCCTATGCCAGCCAGAACCTGAGTAAGGTCAGCACCTCTAGAGCTGCCGGTGCACGTCCTGTTCCAGTGCCCCGCAGACACCGTCGATCCAGAGGCCACCCGAGCCATGATGGTCGACGCCAGGACCCAGCAGCACCGGAGCAGATGACGTCCACACCAGCAGCTGACGACGACCTGCAGGTAGGCATGCATGTTTACCTGCGGGACATGATACCTGGTTCCAGCACAGCATGGACCAACACCTGGTCGCCGGACCTGTATTGTGTGACGGCACGCCATCCCCAGCACCATCACATCTACACAGTCCAGTCACTGGCAGGTGGCCCTCACCAGGCTGTCTCCAGGATCCACCTCCTGCCAGCATCTGGGTCCATGCCAGACATGAAGCCACCACCAGACCCGGAGTCATCTGACTCCGAAGATGAGCAGTGGCTAGTCTGCCCACAGCCACGGCGCAGAACAACGCGGCCCACGGTGACAACAGCACCTGAGCCCGCTATACCAGAGCAGACGACTACACCAGTCCCTCCAAGACGGTCAACACGCCTCATGAATAGGACACTTTGAGAAGTCCTATTCTACAAAGGGACAAATATTAATGAGTATATATTTTCAGGTTCAACTGACCACAATAATATTTACCTGGACAGATTACTGCATAAGGAAAATTTCCTTTTTTGTATGTGTTGTAAATTGATAATCTGCCAAAGCTATGAACATTATATTTAGTCATTCTTTTCATTAGCATGTAGTAAGCATGCCTTTGAAAATTTGATCGACATTAATGTGATGCTCTTAAATATTTACATGTAGTTTTATACATTTTGTTATGTTACTTCCCAAAGTGAATGTTTTGATGCATAAGTATGGCAAAGAGGCTTTAGTGAACTTATCAAATGCTACTTTCCTTAGCTTATTATGTTAAGGCATTTGCCATTTCAGTGTTCCGTACTGTCAGTTATGTTGACCAATTCAGAGTCCTAACTTGACCGAACAGTGCAACTGTCCTTTCAGAACTGAAATTGCAATTCTCCAGTGTGCCCATGCATACCCTAGCTAATATGCAAGTGGATTGCATACTCCACCATATCCATAGCAGTTCAAAATTTTGTGAATTCTTGAGGTGGCTCTGAAATTTCAGCCTTCAAGAATTTACCCAATGTTCGCGCACCATCGCGGACTATGGTTTTCAAATTGGTGGGGGGAGGTGTAACAGAGTGCCTTGTTCTGTTACGATCTTTCCCCATTTAGGCCTACTTACAACGCTCAAAGGCAACACCGTGTAGCATGCTTGCCTAGATCAAAAACGCCTTGCATTCTCTTGGCCTAATTATACTGGTATTTCACAGCCTCTGCCTATCCATAGCTATGCATTAATCATTCCAAAGATCTAACCAGTACATGACGCATATAGATAACACACTGCTAAACAATGAGCAGATCTACAATGTGTACATGTATTCTGAAGCGGCCTACGACAAGATTTTGTCGTCATCTCCAGTCAGTATTACGTTGTCGTCCTACAGAACGTAGAGGAGACAGTCTTTAAATCTATGCCGCCTCCAGCAATTGTAGTACAACCACCGTCCTAATAGCCATTGTGTGACCCGCGGAAACCCACGTACAATGACCGCAGGTTATGTTGTGGTTGTATGGAGCCCGGGGCGGACTGTCTTTGTTTCATGCCGCCCTTCGGTGTTTGTGGCGTAATAGCCAATAGCCACCAACAAAACCACCAGACGAGTATGCCGGTTGTGTGTACCGAGGCACTGCAGTTATGTAAGACCTCCATTAATTAGACCTCCATTAATTTCAAACAGAATTGACTTTTCGCCACGCCCCAAGTGTTGATTGATTGGGTAGGTGAGAACAACCAATCAGACCTTATTATCTGAAAGGTTTGAAAGTATGACCATGCTTGGTTCCCAAAGTATAAAATAACAAGGCGCGTCATAGCGTGTGCTTTTCCACCGCCACTCTCAGTCTCACCAGAGGTGCCCTTTCCTGCCACCGCTCTTGGTCTCACAGCAGGTGATCAACTTCATGGCGTTACTGTAGTAATTTCTGGATTTTTATCACTTTATTATTCATTGTCATTTGCAGTAAGCTTGGGGACTTTAAGGTCTCTTATTTCTTTAGATTCTAGCTCGAGTCTATTGAGTACCGCGCTAGATTTGCAGAATTCGCACAGCGAGAAAGTATGTTTTGATCTAAACGATGTGCTATCTCACAAGATCTGTAGCACTTAGCGTGGCGGCCACCATTGTAAAGATGGGACCGAGGTTTAAATGTAATAACCACTATAGATTTAGCCCCTATTTTCATGTGGCTATTGTAGGACTATTGACAACCATATTCTGCCAAAAGCCAAGATACAAGGCATTGTTGTGCAGAGGAAGAGTATTTTATACTTGACAAGGTTGTATTTTTACATACTGACATGATGACTGATGAAACACGTGCTCAGCTAATTGATCTGTTTAGTGTAACCCTTAGCTGATCAGCACCACTGATAATCATGTATAGAGTGTTGTTTTGATGACATGGTTTAATAGTAATATGCTATACTATTTTGTTAGCATTGTCTCTAGCACTTGATCTAGAATTATACTTAATCACATAGAGATAATGGGTAATAGATTACTCAAGTGTGTTGTTCTCTCAACACTGCTGACTGCTATTTGATTAGGTGCTGTTTGTGATGACATAGTTCTCATTGTCAAATAGGCCTACTATGTCATCACCACTGAATATTAACTGTCTGAAAGCTACCAAGATGCAATGCATTATTGTGCACTATTTTATACTTGATAATGTTGTATGTGTGTACATAATGGTAGTTGATGAAACATGTGCTCAGCGAATTGATCCAATTGTTGATCCCTTGTCTGCTCAGCACCACTAATCATTATTGAATGTTGCTTTGATGACATAGCTTAATTAGTAATATGCTATGCTATTTTGTCATCACTATCTTTAGCACTAGATATAGAATTACACATAGCTACATGGAGCAAATATTTAATGGATGACTCAAGTGTGTTGACTGCTATTCGATAAGGTAGACCCAATGTTTGTGATGACAGTTCACATAGTCAAATACTATGTCTGTCATCACTACTGAATATTAACTGCCCAATAGCTGCCCACTCAGATGTTATGTTACAACTAACTCAGCCCATGGCGGCCGAACAGCTTAATATGACTGTGCATTATTTTGCCAGTACATTATTGAAAGTCTACTCTATGCTAAGGCTATCGAACAAGCAGTATGGTAGTTTATCCTCAACTTATCAAAGGGTTACTCAATGTTTTGTCACCAATAATTTGTTCCGTGATTACAAGTGCTAGTGCTTTAGAGTGTAAATATCGACACCACATATTTTGGTATACTATGTAGTAGTTCTTTACACAACATTTTGTTATCAATTATTTGTTGCATGTTTACAAATGCTAGTGCTTTTGTTTGTAAATGTAGACATCTTCTGTTAGAATGTAGTAGTTCACTGTTGTACATTGACATTGTTATTTCACAAAATGTGTACTTTGTCATTGTATTTATGAAACCTATTTTGTGTCTTACACTAGTTACAGGCACTGTCTTCTTACCCTTCTTCTCTGATGTCTTCTTTGGCATCTTCTTTGACGTCTTCTTCCTACATGTCTTCTTTCGGTCTTCGTTGACTGACTTCTCAATAATAAAGAGTCAAGTAGCAAAACGAGGACTTGTCTTTTGATTGAGAGACTTCCCTTTCTGCTCTGGATTCAAAGGACCACCACAGCAACCATCACTTACCCCTCTTAACCACTCGATCCATCTCAATTAAATACGCATATTCATTCTATTCTTGTGTGTTTCTGGTTTTGGTTGCTGTCTTGTGGGGTTAACTGTATGGTTTGCAACAGCTTCTTCTTATTATTATTTTTGTTTAAAATCCAGCCGACTGCATAGAGCCATGTCAGGCCTATAAGTACAATCTCAAAGTGTACACAAAACCTCACCCGAGAGGGGGGAATGGAAACGAAGATCAACTACACATATCAATGCATTTGCACATATAATGTAAGACTATGCCCCAGGCATTGACCACTCTGTCCAATTTACATATAATGTAAGAATATGCCCCAGGCATTGACCACTCTGTCCAATTTGCATATAATGTAAGAATATGCCCCAGGCATTGACCACTCTGTCCAATTTGCATATAATGTAAGAATATGCCCCAGGCATTGACCACTCTGTCCAATTTATCACCAGAGGGTCAAAACAAACAAACATGAATACAAACTTAAACATAACACATATTTGTAAAAACGAGCTTTAATTACCTAAAACTACTTGCGCCCATCGCATTTCCTTTGAGCCCAAAATGCAGTTCATACATGTACCCAATTATCAATCCTAAGAGAAAGTATGAAAGACTTTACAGAACATGCGCAGGTGAATGGACCAGCAATGACAATGACAATGACAATGACGCTTTATTTTCCAACGGTAAAAGTTATTGGCTAGAAGCCATTTTTCAAACTTGCCGTTGCTATTCTATACACATGACATTTGTTTACAGCAACAAGTACAGCTCAAGGAAGATACATGCTGAGTACTAAAATTAAGGTAACATTACAATGAAATCGAGAACCGTACACAGTCAGCACTTAACAATAGACAGACAGACAGATAGATAGATATTCACATGTGTGCACACACACACACACACACACAAATATGGCACACACACACACACACACACACACACACACACACACACAAGGCAAAAGCCCCAAAACACACACAAAAAACCCCAACACACACACACACACACAAATATGCGAACACGAGCCCCCCCCCCCCCCCCCCCACACACACACACACACATACACATGAGGCAAAAGCCCCAACACACACACACACACACACACACAATATATGCGAACACAAGCCCCCCCCCCCTCCACACACACACACATGAGGCAAAAGTCCCAACACACACACACACACAAACACACACAAGAGGCGTGCGTGTACACACACACACAGACACATACACACACCCTCCTAACCCTCTCCCTGCTCACTCCCCACCATAACAAAGTCTGCTGACAGGTTCACCAACCCACAGAGAACACCTACCCTCCAACACCCTCATCCATGCCCCAACATCCACACCCTTCCCACCTGGGGTCCAGCACACCTACCCAGCCAATCATGCAACAAGCGCCAATCAAGCACAAAGAATCAATCCAGCAAGCGGCATCAGCATCAAGCAGACAGGAGACCATGCATACAGAAAATCAGGACGTCCCTCTGCTTCTGCTGCCCCACACACACAAGTGCTTTTAATTAATCAATGTCTGTCCCTGTTCCTAATGCAGCATTTAACAAGCTGTTTTAGCAGCTGAAATGGCACAACAGTGTAGTGAGGGTGTGTGAGACTGACAGAGGATGACAACTTGGGTCAAAGGTCACACCCCTAACAAGTGGTGTGTGCTCTGGTTCAGAATCCTGTGTATGTGGGGGGGGGGGGGGGGGGGCTGTATGTGTGTGTGTGTGTTGTGCACGTGTGCGTGCTGTGCACGTGTGTGTGTGTATGGGTGCGTGTGTGTGTGTGTGCGCGCGCGTGTGTGCGTGCATGCCCATATGCATTATTTGTTCTACTCTTGTAAAGTGGAACGAGCATACTCTTGATAAGGACTATTTGCACTATATATGACAAATTATCACATTATTATTATTATATGTAACAGACAGACATGTAGACAGCACCTGGAACGTATTAAAACACACACAGAGGGAGGGTGTCCAACAACAGGAGATCTGTCCTGTCTACCTACCACTGATCACCCAGACCACATTTCACCTTACACCCTGACTCCCCCATCTCCCTTTCTCTCTCCCCTCAACCTTTCTCTCTCCTCTCTCCCCACCCCATTCTGAATTCTGGCCTAGGTGGCTCTCCATGTCTGTGGTTCAATGAATAAACCAAATCATTGTGGGTTCCCTTCCTGAACTCCCTTGATGTCTCTCTGGTCTCCCCCCCCCCCCCCGCCCCCCTTTCCTTCTCACTTGTACTGTCTTGTGGGGTCAAGAGTGTGGGCACGTTAGTTTGCAAATGCAGCCACGTTAATGGAGAACGTTTGGGCACGGTGTAAATCCATGTCGTAATGACTGATGTAAATGCGAAACAAAACAGAAATATCGATCACCTGTCTATGCAAGCACGCACATGCATGCATGTATGCATATGCATGTGCGCCTGCGCGAGCGCGCGCACACACACACATACACACACAGCCGTCTAACTACCCTCTCCCCTCTCACTCTTCACTCCCCACCAAAACAAAGCCTGCTGACAGCCACAGATACCCACACCCACACCCTTCCAGCAGGGCTCCGGCAAACGTACCCACCCAATCATGCAACAAATACCGATCAAGCACAAAGAATCAATCTAGCAAGCACCAGCAGCAGCAGGCAGACAGTAGACCAAGCGTGCAGAAAATCAGGACGTCCCCCTGTCTCTGCCACCCCATCGACAAGTGCCTTCAATTAACGTCTGTCCCTGTTCCTAATGCAACATTTAACAGGCTGTTTCAGCAGCTGAAATGGCACAACAGGATGGTGAAGTTTCACATGTAACAGACAGACAGACACAACAGGACAGTGAAGTTTTACATTGTAACAGACAGACACAACAGGACGGTGAAGTTTCACATGTAACAGACACAACAGGACAGTGAAGTTTCACATGTAACAGAGACAGACACAACAGGACAGTGAAGTTTTACATTGTAAGACAGACACAACAGGACGGTGAAGTTTCACATGTAACAGACACAACAGGACAGTGAAGTTTCACATGTAACAGACACAACAGGACAGTGAAGTTTCACATGTAACAGACACAACAGGACAGTGAAGTTTCACATGTAACAGACAGACAGCAGCCTGGAACAAAATGACAGACATCACAAAGGGAGGGTGTTCAACAACAGGGGATCTGTCCTGTCTGCCTACCACTGATCATTCAATCCACATTTCACCTTACACTCTAACTTTCCCCATCACTCTCCTCTCTTTCTCCCCCTCCCCCATCTCTCTCCCCTCTATACCCCTCCCCCACCCCATCTCTCTCCCCTCTATACCCCACCCCCATCTCTCTCCCCTCTATACCCCTCCCCATCTCTCTCCTCTACCCTCCATCTCCCCATCTCTCTCCCCTCTATACCCCTCCCCCATCTCTCTCCCCTCTATACCCCTCCCCACCCACCATCTCTCTCCCCTCATACCCCTCCCCATCTTTCTCCCCTCTATATCCCTCCCCCTCCCATCTCTCTCCCCTCCCCATCTCTCTCCCCTCTATACCCCACCCCCATCTCCCCTCTGTTCCCCCACTCCCCCATCTCTCTTCCCTCTATACCCCCTTCCCCTCTATACCCCTCCCCCATCTCTCCCCTCTATACCCCACCCCATCTCTCTTCCCTCTGTACCCTCACTCCCATCTCTCTCCCCTCTATTTCCCCCCACTCCCCATCTCTCTCCCCTGTATACCCCTCCCCCATCTCTCTCCCCTCTATACCCTCTCCCATCTCTCTCCCCTCCCCTCTATGTCCCTCCCATCTCTCTCCCCTCTATACCCCTCCCCATCTCTCCCCTCTATACCCCACCCCTCCCATCTCTCTCCCCTGTATACCCCCACCCCCATCTCTCTCCCCTCTGTTTCCCCCACTCCCTCACCTCTCTCCCCTCTATCTCCTCCTCTCTCTACCCTCTACCTTTTCCCTCTTTTTCTCTTCTTCCCTCTGCTCCTTCCCTCTCTCTCTCCATCCCCATCCATGTTCTGACCCTGGTGGTTCTTCCTGTCTTGGATCTTGCCAAAATGGGCATTAACCCTTCGACTCCCACACTCTCACCACCAACTGCAAAAACTTAACCCTTTGACTCCCTCAACCTATCCACCAGCTTCCTGCAGGAAGCTGGTGGATAGGGTGAGGGTGTCAGAGGGTCAAGTTTTTGCTTTGCCAGCATGGTTGACAATGCAGGTTGCTGGTGAACAAGGTGTGGGAGTCAAAAGAGTTAATGAATACATGAAATCAGTACGAGTTCCCTCCATAAGCTCCCTTGGTCTCCCTCTGTTCTCCCCCTCCCTTTCCCTCTCACTTGTGCTGTCTTGTGTCAAGTGGGCGGACATATTAGTTTGCAACTGCAGCAGGGCAAATGCCAAGACAGGGCACAATATCCACTCTGTAATGGCTGATATGAATGAACTCCCCCCTCCCCGAAAATGATCTCCTATCTTTAGGAGTGGCATCTGTGTATGCATGCACTCATGTATGTACATGTATGTGGACACATGCACACACAAACCCAGCTACATACTCGCACCCCGCTACACTCTCTCTCTCTCTCTCTCACACACACACACACACACACAGACACACACACAGCTACACACACATAACACACACACAGAGCTATACACACACACACAAACCCAGCTACACACACACATCCTGCTACACACAAACACACACAGAGATATACACACACACAAACCCAGCTACACACACATCCTGCACACACACACACACACTCTCTCTCTCTCTCTCTCTCTCTCTCACACCACACACACACACACACACACACACACACACACCAGCTACACACACACAGACACACACCCAGCTACATACACACGCGCGCGCACGCACCCAGATACACACACACACACACACACAGATACACACACACACAAAAGCCTTTTCATCCTCTCTCTGCTCACCCTCCACTCCCCATCAAAACAAAGTCTGTTGTGACAGCTTAAACAACCCACAGAGATCACCTACCCTCCAATACCCAACTCCCACCCCACCCCACCCCCTGTTGCCCACCCTCACCATTTTACGATAGGGTTGTAGCAGAGTAGGCCTACCCAGCCAATCATGCATCAAATGCTGATCAAGCATACAGAATCAATCCAGCAGGCAGCAATAACAGCAAGCAGGCAGACAAAACTCGTTAAGACTCCTTCCTCTACAATCTGTTGATTCAAAATACTGCTGCTACCACATTACTTCTTTCCACTCTTCCTTTGATTTATGAGTCTAGTATTTGCTTCTTTTCTGTCACCTCGAATTCACCACGTTAATGTTTTTGTTAGTGTTTGGTTAAAAGCCCAGCCGACTGTGTAGAGCCACATCAGGACTATAACCGTTTCAAAACACACACAATACTTCAACAGGTAAAAAACAGGACAAGAAAATTAAGTACAGATATTAATGTATTCGTGCACATAATCCAAGGTCAGGACCCTGGCGCTGACCGCTCTGTCCAATTTATCACACTGGGGATTTAAAAAACACCTAATAAAATTATTGCACTTAATACATGTACCTAATTATCAAATTATCGATTCTATGAGAAAGTATTAAGACTTCATCGAACACATACAGGTGAATGGACCTGCGAAGCAGAAAATGATAGGAAGAAATGACACAAAGCAAAGGAACAAGGCAGAAATAGAGTGACAGAAAAGAGGAAATTTCTAGCACAGAATTTCCAGAAGGTGGGGATACTATTTATATAAAAGGAGTCCCTGGCATCCCCATGGGGGGAATTCACCATGTACTTATGTAAAATTCCGGCCGCTCTCAGTGTGGCTAGCACAACACTCCTGTGTAGCACCAACCTTTCCGTGTTTAAGATTACATTAATGCAATTGGGTTTTGCAATACAAATCTGCTAGAAACAACTCCTTGGTTGCTGTTAAGTTCTTTTACATGCGTGGAACGCATACTGCGCGTCCCTTTGACTCCTGCACCCTGCCCATCAGCGTCCTGCATCATCAACCATGCTAGCAAAGCAAAATCTTAAGCCATTGACTCCCTCATCCTATCCACCAGCTTCCTGCAGAGAGCTGGTGGATGGGGTGAGGGAGTCAAAGGCTTAACTTTTTGCAGTTGGTGGACAGGGTGAGGGTGTCAAAGGGTTAAGTTTCTGCAGATGGTGGAGAGGGTGAGGGTGCCAAAGGGTTAAGTTTCTGCAGATGGTGGATAGGGTGAGGATGTCAAAGGCTCAAGTTTTTGCAGTTGGTGGATAGGGTGAGGGTGTCAAGTGGTTAAGTTTCTGCAATTGGTGGATAGGGTGAGGGTGTCAAAGGGTTAAGTTTCTGCAGTTGGTGGATAGGGTACAGGACCTTGATTTATCATCTTTTCCACAGAGCCAGCACCCAGACCACTATGCAAGGTGTAGTGGTAAGAGACAAATCCCTTGTCCCACCTGAAATCAAACCTGGGATCTCTTGCATTCCTAGCAGGTGCTTTATCCATGGGTCAAAGTCATCTTTATTGTCTCTCCATGAAAAATTATAATGATCACCATTCACAAACATTAAAAAAAATCAACCAATCATTCAATCACACCAAATGGTGACAACCTGTGACATTAAAACATTAAACATTTGTGATATTATAACTCTAAGAATATTGAACATTAAAAGCAGTCATTTATTATTGTTAGTCTAAAACACATTCTTAGCATTCTGAACACACACACACATTAAAAACATTCACTTATAATTATTAGTCTAAAATACATGCTTATTATTCTGAACACACACACACACACACACACACACACACACACACACACACACACACACACACACACACACTCATTCACACTCACATTTAAGTGTAAAATCAGATGTGTAAGAGTACATGTGAACAAACACATATGCAGGCACATACATGTTCTCTTCCTACAGCCTGGTTGATC
>JAPXFY010000018.1:30071369-30128869 GCA_030674185.1 Monoplex corrugatus | reverse complement strand
ACACAGTAACACTTACATAAATACTTAGAATAAAAACATGTCTCACAATCATAACTGCAAGCTTATCAAGCTTAACCAACAAGCAATGTCAATAAAAACAATTCATTTCAAAGAAAGTACACAAAATACATTTTATTTAACCCTCTGACTCCCACACCCTGTCCACCAGCATCCTGCATTGTCAATCATGCCAGCAAAGCAAAAACGTGACCCTATGACTCCCTCACCCTATCCACTAGGATGAGGGAGTCAAAGGGCAAGTTTTTGCAGTTGATGGATAAGGTGCAGGGGTCAAAGGGTTAATCTTTGTCAGTATCACTTGTAAGACTCATATTTTTAACCATATCACTGAATTTTGTCCAGATATGGGTTCAACGGACAATGCTGACCTTGAGATGAAATAAGGCCTATCCACACAATGGCATCACACAATGTTGACCTTGAGATGAAATAAGGTCTGTCCACACAATGGCATCAACAGACAATGTTGACCTTGAGATGAAATAAGGCCTATCCACACAATGGGATCAATGGACAATGCTGACCTTGAGATGAAATAAGGTCTGTCCACACAATGGCATCAACAGACATTGTTGACCTTGAGAAGAAACAAGGTCTGTCCACACAATGGCATCAACAGACAATGTTGACCTTGAGATGAAATAAGGTCTGTCCACACAATGGCATCAACAGACAATGTTGACCTTGACATGAAATAAGGTCTGTCCACACAATGGCAGCAACAGACAATGTTGACCTTGAGATGAAATAAGATCTGTCCACACAATGGCATCAACAGACAATGTTGACCTTCAGATGAAATAAGTTCTGTCCACACAATGGCATCAACAGACAATGTTGACTTTGACATGAAATAAGCTCTGTCCACACAATGGCATCAACAATGTTGACCTTGATATGAAATAAGCTCTGTCCACACAATGGCATCAACAACGTTGACCTTGAGATGAAATAAGGTGTGTCCACACAATGGCATCAACAGATAATGTTGACCTTATTATGAAATAAGGTCTGTCCACACAATGGCATCAACAGACAATGTTGACCTTGAGATGAAATAAGCTCTGTCCACACAATGGCTTCAACAGACAATGTTGACCTTGACATGAAATAAGCTCCGTCCACACAATGGTATCAACAGACAATGCTGACCTTGAGATGAAAAAAGCTCTGTCCACACAATGGCATCAACAATGTTGACCTTCAGATGAAATAAGGCCTGTCCACACAATGGCATCAACAGACAATGTTGACCATGACATGAAATAAGCTCTGTCCACACAATGGCATCAACAGACAATGTTGACCTTGAGATGAAATAAGGTCTGTCCACACAATGGCATCAACAGACAATGCCGACCTTCAAACAAGGTCTGTCCACACAATAGCATCAACAATGTTGACCTTGAGATGAAATATGGTCTGTCCACACAATGGCATCAACAGGCAATCTTGACCTTGAGACGAAACCAGGTCAGTCCACACAATGGCATCAACAATGTTGACCTTGAAACAAGGTCTGTCCACACAATGGCATCAACAATGTTGACCTTGAGATGAAATAAGCTCTGTCCACACAATGACATGATCAATGTTGACCTTGAAATGAAATAAGGTCTGTCCACACAATGGCATCAATAGACAATGATGACCCTGAGATGAAACAAGGTCGGTCCATGCAATGGCATCAACAATGTTGACCTTGAGATGAAATAAGTTCTGTCCACACAATCACATGACAATGGCATCAACAATGTTGACCTTCAGATGAAATAAGGTCTGTCCACACAATGACATCAACAAGTTTGACCTTCAGATGAAAAAAGGTCTGGCCAAACAATGGCATCAACAACGTTGACCATGAGATGAAATAAGGTCTGTCCACACAATGGCATCAAAACTGTTGACCTTGAGATGAAAAAACGTCTTCACACAATGGTATCAACAGACAATGTTGACCTTGAGATGAAATAAGGTCTGTCCACACAATGGCATCAACAGACAATGTTGACCTTGATGTGAAATAAGCTCTGTCCACACAATGGCATCAACAATGTTGACCATGAGATGAAATAAGGTCTGTCCACAGAATGACATCAACAATGTTGACCTTGAGATGAAATAAGCTCTATCCACACATTGGCATCAACAATGTTGACCATGAGATGAAATAAGCTCTGTCCACACAATGGCATCAACAATGTTGACCTTCAGATGAAATAAGGTCTGTCCACACAATGGCATCAACAGACAATGTTGACCTTGAATGAAATAAGGTCTGTCCACACAATGGCATCACAGACAATGTTGACCTTCAGATGAAATAAGGTCTGTCCACACAATGGCATCAACAGACAATGTGACCTTGAAATGAAATAAGCTCTGTCACACAATGGCATCAACAATGTTGACCTTCAGATGAAATAAGGTCTGTCCACACAATGCATCAACAGACAATGTTGACCTTGAATGAAATAAGGTCTGTCCACAAATGGCATCAACAATGTTGACCTTGAGATGAAAAAGTCTTGTCCACACAATGACATCAACAATGTTGACCTTGAATGAAATAAGCTCTGTCTACACAATGGCATCAACAATGTTGACCTTGAGATGAAATAAGGTCTGTCCACAGCAATGGCATCAACAGACAATGTTGACCTTGAGATGAAATAAGGTCTGTCCATGTAATGGCATCTACAGACATGTTGACCTTCAGATGAAATAAGGTCTGTCCACACAATGGCATCAACAGACAATGTTTGACCTTGAGATGAAATAAGTCTGTCCATGTAATGGACAACAGACAATGTTGACTCAATAAATAGGTCTGTCCACACAATGGATAACAGACAATGTTGACCTTCAGATGAAATAAGGTCTGTCCACATAATGGCATCAACAATGTGCCCTTGAATGAAAAAACTTTGTCACACAATGGCAAACAGACAATGTTGACTGAGATGAATAAGCTCTGTCCTACACAATGGCATCAACATACAATGTTGACCTTGAGATGAAATAAGGTCTGTCCACGCAATGGCATCAACAGACAATGTTGACCTTGAAATGAAATAAGCTCTGTCCACACAATGGCATCAACAATGTTACCTTCAGATGAAATAAGGTCTGTCCACAATGGCATCAACAGACAATGTGACCTTGAAGTGAAATAAGCTCTGTCACGGATGGCACACAGACAATGCCATTGACATGACAATGACCTTCAGATGAAATAAGGTCTGTCCACACAATGGCATCAACAGACAATGTTAACCTTGAAATGAAATAAGGTCTGTCCACACAATGGCACCAACAGACAATGTTGACCTTGAAATGAAATAAGGTCTGTCCACACAATGGCATCAAGAGACAATGTTGACCTTGAAATGAAATAAGGTCTGTCCACACAATGGCATCAACAATGTTGACTTTCAGATGAAATAAGGTCTGTCCACACAATGGCATCAACAGACAATGTTGACTTTAGATGAAATAAGGTCTGTCCACACAATGGCACCAACAACAATGTTAACCTTGAAATGAAATAAGCTCTGTCCACACAATGGCTTCAACAATGTTGACCTTGAAATGAAATAAGCTCTGTCCACACAATGGCATCAACAGACAATGTTGACCTTGAGATGAAATAAGATCTGTCCATACAATGGCATCAACAGACAATGTTGACATTGAAATGAAATAAGGAAATAAGGTCTGTCCACACAATGGCATCAACAGACAATGTTGACATTGAAATGAAATAAGCTCTGTCCACACAATGACATCAACCGACAATGCTGACCTTGAAATGAAATAAACTCTGTCCACACAATGGCATCAACAATGTTGACCTTCACATGAAATAAGGTCTGTCCACACAATGGCATCAACAGACAATGTTGACCTTCACATGAAATAAGGTCTGTCCACACAATGGCATCAACAGACAATGTTGACCTTGAGAAGAAATAAGATCAAGACCAAATAAAGTGGAATCAACACATCAACTTTCAACCATAAACGTATTGGAAACTCATGACCTCAATCAGTCAAGGCAATCCAAAAAGTTTTGTGCCAACACAGAGCAGATGATACAAAAAATGGCAATCTACGAAACATCTTTTACTTTTTCAGGAACTTGTATAAGAATATCGCCAAGTTTTTCACTTCTTCTTCTGCTCTTGTTCGTAGAAGTACACTGAATGTACCTTTGTAGGGAAAAGTTCCAATATTTTTCAGGAATGGATTCTTTCTTGTGCCAACAAGAGCAGGACTCCACCAAAACAGGATACACTTCATATTCAATGGCACAATTACATAATTTATATATCCAACTCTTCATTTTTTTTTTTTTTTTGCAATGGACAATAATATTTAACATACCACATCTAAACTTATTATGTGCTTGTTTGATAGATTCATTCACATTCATCAACATGTAAGGATCCATACCTTTTCATGTCTTAAACATTCTGTGAAACATGAGAGAATGTCAGAGTGAGACACAGAGAGATGCTTTACAACGATGGTTGGGGTGTTCCCTTTTTTTTTTACTTCATCCTGCATGACACTTAAAGCAGAGTCCATACAGTTTTACATGTTTAAAATCCCAGGACTTTTCCATGCCATTTTCAGAAATTTCCATGACTACAAACTATTTTCACACACAAAGTGTACTTCTACTATTACCAAAATGGCCACGCACACTCATACACACATATAAAAACAAGCATTTGTAATTTTCAAAGCATTATATTTCATTCCATGCCTTTTTCGTGACTTCGACTAAAATTCCACGACTTTCTGGAAAATTATATTTTCAAATTCTATAACTTTTCATGATTTTCTATAACCTGCTCTGTAAAAGGCTGCATACATCTACGCTTGCTATATATCAAAACTGTGTTTGAAGGGAAAGAGAGAAAAAGATGAGTTGGGGGGAGGTGACGGAAGAGAAAGAAAGGCAAGAAGAAAGAGAGAGAAAAAAAGGGGAAAAGACAGACAGACGAGGGAAGGAAGGTGAGGATACAGACAAATATGCTATGAAAAATAAATTCATGCTGCTCTGAAATTGCGTAAGGTCGTACTCTATGTTCAATATCACAAAATATCCTGCTGCTCATCAGACAGACGCGAGGAAAAGGAAGAAAAAGAGAATGGAAGGGACACATTAACAGACAGAACAACAGACGCACAAAAAAGAGAAAAGAGAGACAGATAGACAGACAGGCAGACAGAGAGAGAGACAAAGACAGAGAGGCAAAGACACAGAGAGAGAGAGAGAAAGAGAAAAAAAGAGAGAGACAGAGACAGAAAGAGAGAAAAAGAGAGAGAGAGAGAAAGAGAAAGAGAGAGAGAGAAAGAGACAGAGAGAGAGAGAGAGAGATGGCAAGAAGCCAACCAACATGCCACAGACAATTATAGAGACTAGCCACAAAGCATTCCGTCTGATTGTTGGGCCACCAGATGCTCAAATCCTCCACAAAAGCACAATGAGTAGCAGGCACACACATCATGCACCCAGAGAACCTTTGCCAGAACAACCCCCTCCTCTCCTCTCCCCCTCCCTTAACGTCCATTTAGGGAACACAGGCAACCCCCATCCTCCACTCAAACACACAATCACAAACACACACACAAAGCACACACACACATAGCCATCCACATCTCTCTCTCTTACACTCACACACACACAGCCACCCATATCTCTCTCTCTCTACACACACACACACACCTACCTCACACACACGCACACGCGCGTGCACACACACACACACACAGTGACACACGCACACACACACACGCACGCGCGTGCGTGTGCGCTCACACACACACACGCGCGTACACACACACACACACACACGCACGCACACACACACACGCACGCGCGCGCGCACACACACACACACAACCTTTCCCCTCATCAATCGATAGAGTATAGATCTTCAGCGGTTCTTTCTGCTTCTTCATCTCAACTCCAGCCCAGCTCAAATCTGATACCACAATCGGCTTGATGGGCAATCTGATGGACTTAACCTCCCTAAACACCATAAGCCTCTAGCCTTTACTCTATTCCTGCCATATTGATAATATTCAAATTGAGCTTCTGTCGGGGTTTGCATCTTAGTTTTGTTTTGATGGTGGTGGTGTTGTTGTTGTTGCTGCTGTTGTTGTTGCTACTGCTGTTGCTGCTGTTGTTTTGTTGTTGTTGCTGCTGTTGCTGTTGTTGCTGTTGCTGCTTCTGCTGCTGTTTCTAACTTATTCAAATGTGCAAGTATTACCAGGTTTAGATTTCCGAAATTCTGCAACTCCACTTCACAGTCATAACCATGCTTAAATATTAACATCTCGCTCACAGCTATTTTCCACAAAGCAAAACACAACTGATGAATCATAATCAAAGTATAGTCTAGTGTTATCTAACTCAGCCTTCCTGAACTCTGTAAAGAGTTAAACTCCATAACAGTTGACTGTTTCGACTTGTATTCATATTCAGTGTAACATTTGTCTTATTGCTATTTCTGACTTGTCAAATGTAGTACATATCTCTCATCTGACTGACTTAGCATCCTTAACACTTTCACCCTATACCCCACCTTCACGTCAGGCAGCTGGTAGAGAGGGTGAGGAGGAGGAAAAGGATGAAAGGGTTAGATTTTTTAACTTGAAGACTTTAGACACTGTAAGATTTAAGATTTAAGATTTTTGATTTCTACACCCTATCCGCCACTGCAAAAACGTAACTGACTTCCACATCCTGTCCACCACTGCAAAAACTTAACTGACTTCCACACCCTATCCATCACTGCAAAAACATACCTGACTTCACACCCTATCCGCAACTGCAAAAACTTAACTGACTCCCACACCCTATCCGCCACTGCAAAAATTTAACTGATTTCCACATCCTATCCACCACTGCAAAAACTTAACTGACTTCCACACCTTATCCATCACTGCAAAAACTTAACTGACTTCCACACCTTATCCGCCACTGCAAAAACTTAACAGACTCCTGCACCCTATCCACCACTGCAAAAACTTAACTGACTTCCACACCCTATCCACCACTGCAAAAACTTAACTGACTTCCACACCCTTTCCACCGCTGAAAAAAACTTGACTCACACACCCTATCCACCACTGCAAAAACTTAACTGACTTCCACACCTTATCCATCACTGCAAAAACTTAACTGACTTCCACACCTTATCCGCCACTGCAAAAACTTAACAGACTCCTGCACCCTATCCACCACTGCAAAAACTTAACTGACTTCCACACCCTATCCACCACTGCAAAAACTTAACTGACTTCCACACCCTTTCCACCGCTGAAAAAAACTTGACTCACACACCCTATCCACCACTGCAAAAACTTAACTGACTTCCACATACTATCCACCATTGCAAAAACTTAACTGACTTCCACACCTTATCCATCACTGCAAAAACTTAACTGACTCCCTCATCCTATCCGCCACTGCAAAAACTTCAACTGACTCTCTCAACCTATCCACAGCTGTAAAAACTTAACTGACTCCCACACCCTATCCGCCACTGCAAAAACTTAACTGACTTCCACACCCTACCCACCACCGCAAAAACTTAACTGACTTCCACATCCTATCCACCACTGCAAAAATTTAACTGACTTCCACATCCTATCCACCACTGCAAAAACTTACTGACTTCCACACCTTATCCATCACTGCAAAAACTTAACAGACTCCTGCACCCTATCCACCGCTGCAAAAACTTAACTGACTTCCACACCCTATCCGCCACTGCAAAAACTTTAACTGACCCCCTTTCCACCACTGCAAAAACTTAACTGACTTCCACACCCTTTCCACCACTGCAAAAACTTTAACTGACTCCCACACCCTATCCTTCACTGCAAAAACTTCACTGATTCCCACACCCTATCCACCACTGCAAAAACTTTAACTGATTCCCACACCCTATCCTTCACTGCAAAAACTTCACTGATTCCCACACCCTATCCTTCACTGCAAAAACTTCACTGATTCCCACACCCTATCCACCACTGCAAAATCTTTAACTGATTCCCACACCCTATCCTTCACTGCAAAAACTTCACTGATTCCCACCCCTATCCACCACTGCAAAAACTTAACTGACTTCCGCACCCAACCCACCACTGCAAAACCTTAACTGACTCCCACATCCTGTCAACCACTACAAAAACTTAACTGACTCCTGCACCCTATCCGCCACTGCAAAAACTTAATCCTTTGACTCCTCACCCTATCCACCAGCTTCCTGCAGGTAGTTGGTGGACAGGATGAGGGAGTCAAAGGTTAAGCAACCTGAGAAAACCTCTAACTGCCGTATATTCAAATATGTTTTTAACAACTGCCTTCACTGGCTTTTTGTTCTGCTTTGTTTTGTTTTGTGTTTTCCAGTTTAGCCTCGCCTAAATCACATGTACATGTATAACAGTTCTTTCTTTCAACAATTCTCATATCCAAATTCTGTTTCTATTTCTTTAAAGAACAGATACTGTAAAACTGTAAGCTGACTTAGTATCAAATGGAACATGTCTTGTGTATGGAGTGATGTAGTTCCTCAGCAGTGAGGCACTCCATTATTTCAAGGAAAAATCTACTTAAATTAAAGACCTCATGTCAGTGTAGAACCATCAAGATAGCAGAACACTCAATAATTTCATGTGTAATTACATATAATCCAGTTTATGTACGTACGTACACATGTCTAAGTCTATGTGCATGTATCTCCATGCTGCTGCTATTGCACATGTTAGTACTATACTACTAGTGGTACTATTACGACAATTATTAACCCTTTCACTCCTCACCCTATCCACCAGCTGTAAAAACTTCACCCTTTCATTCCCTCACCTTATCCACTAGCTTCCTGCAGAAAGCTGGTGAGGAGTCAAAGGGTCAAGTTTTTGCTTTGCTATCACTGAAGATGATGCAGGATGTTCACGGATAGGATAAGAGAGTCAAAAGGTTAAATGATGAATACTTTCTATGTTTACTGTAATACTGACATGGGTTTTTCCATGTCTATTTTGTTGATTTTGATTCATCATATTTCCTTGGTTTATTCCTCCATCCAGAATCTGATTTAGTTGTATGAGCACATTTGATTTGGTTTGCGTTTTGTTTTTTACTCAATTAATATTTTCCTAAAATCCCTAATTTGTCTCAATTTAGTCTTTTTCCTATAATGATCTGATAGTATCTGTCTAATCATAATTTGTTTAGATGTGTACCTAATTATTCATGTTAACAATTCATGGTAGTGGTGATAGTAAAGCCTCTCTCTCTCTCTCTCTCTCTCTCTCTCTCTCTCTCTCTCTCTCTCTCACACACACACACACATATTAATGACTATTTTCTTACCTCTCTCTCTCTCTCTCTCACACACACACACACACACACACATACACGTACACATTAATGACTATTTTCTTATCTCTCTCTCTCTCTCTCTCTCTCTCTCTCTCACACACACACACACACACACACACTAATGACTATTTTCTGACCTGTCTCTCTCTCACTCACTCACTCACTCTCACTCTCACACACACACACACACACATACACACACACTATTTTCTTCTCTCTCTCTCTCTCTCTCTCTCTGTCTCTCTCTCTCTCTCTCTCACACACACACATTAATGACAATTTTCTTACCCCTCTCTCTCTTTCTCTCTCTCTCACTCACACACCCACACACACATCAATGACTGTTTTCTTACCTCTCCCTCTCTGTCACAAACACACATATCAATGAATTATTTTCATTCTCTCTCTCTCTCTCTCTCTCTCTCTCTCTCTCAAACTACAGCAAATGCCGTTAATTGTTGATTTCTTTCTGTACTCTGTCTTGTCCTATTGATTTATTTCTGTTTCAGGACTTTTAGGTCTAGGCAGACTAGCAACAGCAAGTCTGGAAAATGGTTTCCTGCTTACAACTTCTATTGTTGGAAAATAAAACATCACTGTCATTGTCACTGACAGGTGTTGTAGTTGTACGGTGTAGTGTTCCTCGTCAAACGATGAAAAGGTTAAAACTACAGAAAGTCTCCTCGCCTCAAATGATGTGTAGTGCGTGGTTTAGTGTTCTTCTTCTAATACCACAACCATAAAAGGTTAAAGCGATACAGAAATCAAATGACATGGAGCGTGTGGTTTAATGTTCTTCTTCTAATAGGGTACCCATAAAAGGTTAAAGCAATAGAGAAATCAAATGACATGGAGCGTGTGGTTTAGTGTTCTTCTTCTAATAGGGTAGCCATAAAAGGTTAAAGCAATAGAGAAATCAAATGAAATGGAGCGTGTGGTTTAGTGTTCTTCTTCTAATACCACAACCATAAACCTTTGACTCCCACACCCTGTCCATCAGAATCCTGCATTGTCAACCTTGCTAGCAAGGCAAACCCTTAACCATTTGAAGCCCTCATCCTATCCACCAGCTTCCTGCAGGAAGCTGGTGGATAGGATGAGGGCATCAAAGGGCTATGTTTTTGTAGTTGAATAGGTTGCGGGAGTCAAAGGGTTTAAAGTGATAGAAAAATCAAATGAAATGGAGCGTGTGGTTTAGTGTTCTTCTTCTAATACCACAGCCATAAAAGGTTAAAGCGAAAGAGAAATCAAATGACATGAAGAGTGTGGTTTAGTGTTCTTCTTCTAATAGGGTAGCCATAAAAGATTAAAGCGATACAGAAATCAAATGACAAGGAGCACGTGGTTTAGTGTTCTTCTTCTAACAGGGTAGCCATAAAAGGTTAAAGCAATACAGAAATCAAATGACAAGGAGCGTGTGGTTTAGTGTTCTTCTTCTAATTGGGTAGCCATAAAAGGTTAAAGCGATACAGAAATCAAATGACATGGAGCAAGTGGTTTAGTGTTCTTCTTCTAATAGGGTACCCATAAAAGGTTAAAGCGATACAGAAATCAAATGAAATGGAGTGCGTGGTTTAGTGTTCTTCTTCTAATAGGGTAGCCATAAAAGGTTAAAGCAATACAGAAATCAAATGACATGAAGCAAGTGGTTTAGTGTTCTTCTTCTAATAGGGTAGCCATAAAAGGTTAAAGCGACAGAGAAATCAAATGACAAGGAGCGTGTGGTTTAGTGTTCTTCTTTAACAGGGTAGCCATAAAAGGTTAAAGAATACAGAAATCAAATGACATGAAGCAAGTGGTTTAGTGTTCTTCTTCTAATAGGGTAGCCATAAAAGGTTAAAGCGACAGAGAAATCAAATGAAATGGAGCGTGTGGTTTAGTGTTCTTCTTCTAATACCATAGCCATAAAAGGTTAAAGCGATACAGAAATCAAATGACATGGAGCATGTGGTTTAGTGTTCTTCTAATACCATAGCCATAAAAGGTGAAAGCCACACAGACATCAAATGATATGAAGTGTGGGTTTAGTGTTCTTCTTCAAATAGTGCATCAGTGAAAATGTTAACGAGAGGAGAAATAAAAAATTATGTGTACAATGTAGCATAGAGCTCTTCTTCAAATGGTGTAGCAGTAAAAGGGTTAACGTGAGAGAAAATCTTCAAGCCTTAAGTGAAGTGTGTCCGTTGCTGAAGTGTTCTTCTTCAAACAGTGTAGGACTTCATGAAACAATTAAAGTAACAGAGAAAGCCCCAAAGCCTTATATGAATGGTAAGTGATGTTTTGTATTGGTTGATACTCAAGCCATTTTATATACTCACTGGCTGGCTCTTTCATAGTGTCATAGATTCAAAATCTCTTTTTCCCAGCTAAGTACCATCCTACCAACATGAAAATTGGCTTGTTTGATGCCCATCTTAATGTGTTTTCGATCTTCTCCATCACATGGCATCATTGGCGTCAGCCCACATGGAATTTATTATGAGCATGGACGGAGATGTTACCTTGACGACTAAAACTGAAACTTAAGCCTTTGATTCTTGCACCCTATCCACCATCAGCAAATATTTAACCTTTCACCCCTCACCCAATGCAACAGCTTGTGGATAGGGTGAAGGAGTCAAAGGGTTAAAATTTTTGCTTTGCTGTCATGATTGACAAAGCACAATGCTAATGGACAGGCTCAGGGAGTCAAAGGGTTAATATTCCAATCACTATGGTGGTGTCAGTGTTTCATAGTACAAAAAATATAGACTAGGTAAAACAATGCTCCAATCACTATGGTGGTGTCAGTGTTTCATAGTACAAAAAATATAGACTAGGTAAAACAAACTTAGGTAGGACCTCAGGACCTGACCAGCTCAAGGGTTTATGTGCAGGCTTAAGGTTTATGCCATGATCACCACACACATGGCACCTGTGACAGTGCATACGGAATTCATTCTGAGTGTGGAGACATCATCTTGAAAAACTGACACTGAAACTGAAACATCATATTAGGAAACTGAAACTGAAACATCATCTTGGGAAACTGAAATTGAAACATCATCTTGGGAAACTGAAACATCATCTTGAGAAACTGAAACTGAAACAATGTTTGGTAAGTCCTGGTCCCCTCCCCATCATGACACCTTACTGGTGCCCTGGGCTTTGTGCCAGATCTGGGAGCAAAAAGTACAGTGAACCCCTCCTGCACAAACTCCACACCCCAGGCCACAGAATCAAGAAACAATTTTTCACGATGATGATGATGATGAGAATGGGAATGACAGTTATGATGCTATACAGTTCCATTTGACCTTTTACTCCTACACCCTGTCCACCAGCATCCTGCTTTGTCAACCATGCTAGTAAAGAAAAACTTAGTCCTTTGACTCCTTCTATCCACCAGCTTCCTGCAGGAAGCTGGTGGATAGGTAGAGAGAGTAATCTGGTGGATAGTGTGAGGGGGCCAAAGGGTAAAGTTTTTGCAGTTGGTGGATAGGATGCTGGAGTCAAAGGGTTAAAATTGAAACAGCAGGACAGAGCTGTACTTTAGGCTTAGTTTTAATCCTGGTATCAGTTAGGTTTGAGAGATACATACACCTGTGGTGTTTGATGAGGAAAAAAAAATCCTTAATGACACACCCCTAAAGTGAATGAGGTCCCAGTCTACCCAACAAGTCCACAGCAAGTTTAACTCTGGGTCAATGTGGTCATGGCTGAAAAATCCAAGTTATTTTCTGGACTGATGGGTGTTTGAACCCACAACCTTCAAGTTCAAGTCAGCGGTCTGTACACTAACCACTCACTCTGTCCCGTTCACCAGCCTGGGGACTGATCATGTTCCAACTGTATGACAGATAGGCCAAGACCTGTGCCAAGTATTTTGCAACCTTGCAATACAACCTAAGATAGCTTGGTTAGCAGGCAAATACTACTACCAGGATGGTTACTGGCAAAGAAAGGCTATGGCATACTGTGCATGTGTGTGTGCATGCAAGCGTGCATGCATATATATATATATATATATATATATAAGAGAGAGAGAGAGAGAGAGAGAGAGAGAGAGAGGAGAGAGAGAAGAGAGAGAGAGAGAGAGCATTACTATTTAGTAGGTTAATGTGATTATTTCTATCATTTCTAATTATTCAATGCTGCACACATGTAATTTTCTAATTGATCTGCAACATCCATTCAGTGAAATAACACTACTTGATATGTTGTCTTAGATTAGTCTCCCAACTTGCTAAAGCAAATTATTTATTTTGGAAAAATGTCTGCTTGCATGTAAAGAGTTTGGCAAAACACTGCAGCTAAAAACGTCTGAAGTTTCTTGTGGAACTAACATTTTGTGATGAAAACATGGTTTTCTTCTATGACAAACTGATGAATAAGGACCTATGTTTAGTTAAGAAGGTCATACACCCAGATAACAAATTTACATTGTTCGCAAATTTTAAACACAAGTGTGCAATTAACACAAATTCTATAACCTAATACCCACTGAAAACGAAATAACTGAAAATCAATCAAAAATCATAAAAGTGTGTTGTGCTAGTAAACTGGGAGCATAACTGTACCATAAAATGAAAACCAAAGATGAATTTAAGCCAAAATGTTGTAAAAAAAAGAGGATCAAAATTGAATAAGGAGACAGAATGGCATGTTCTATTTAAAAAAGTACAAAAGCTAGAAATGAGACTTAGGTGGTTACAAATTAGATCAGTCAACGAATATTGCAAAAGAAAATGTTACTCTGATGCACATGGATGCACAGACTGATGAAGTCTGTTCATTTCGCACAAGTTAACAAGACAGCTTATGCCCTCTTTTTTTAGAACTGCAAAAGTATGCAATTATTCTGATAACAACTCTGAACAAGTATCAATAATCTTTGTGGTAATGCCACCGCAATGTTTAATGAAAAAGAATTATATCATTTGCACAAGACAGACATTTCAAATCAGACTCCATATTTGACTTGATTTTGCTGCAGGCCAAGTCCTGTTTACAAATGCAAATGCAAAGATTGTATTCCGCAAATTAGTTTGTTCAGGAAACATCTGAGAACTGTTCAGGATATTGAAAAAATGTGTCACTAATGAATATAAACTACCATACTTTTCAAACTGACTAGTTTCTTTATAAAGCACTGATTGAAGGTATTTGATTCAATCATCTGCAAAATTATTTTGGCTAAAATCATCTGCCTAAAATGTTATGAATGTAAGGTAAGTCACTTTTGAAAAACTTCATGCATTCCCATAATAATGTTGATGCATACATGCGTACATGAGTAATGTGTATTCTTTTTTGTAAAAAGTCAAAACAGAAATAAACTGTTAAAAAATCTGTATTATCATTATCATTATTATCAATACCATTACTAATATTATTAATCATTATATTACTATCATCACTGACTTCTGTTCACCAAACAACAGATGCAGTCTGCATGTAGGGCGGTTTCACCCTAGCGATCAATGCCCTGAACACAAAGCAAACTCATGAATCATCTTCTATACAGCTGATTGGATCGAGGAAACAGCTGGTGAGACAAATCACCATTCCACAGCTGACGGGTCCAGATCCATCAATTGCCTCATATACTGTACCTGTCAGCTGTTATAAACTGTAAACCAAAACTGTTTTCTTAAGACCCCTGGAGGGTAAACAAATCAATAGAAAGTGATTGGCGGTTGCACCATTTATACAAAGAGATAAAAGTTAAAAGAATTATGTAGCAGTAACTCCTCTACCCCAACCCATTCAGCTCGGGTGTGTAAGTATGTTGCTTGGTCCACATACTGCAGGTGTCATGTTGCTGTCACAGTCTGCAGTAATCGTGTGTGTGTGTGTGTGTGTGTGTGTGTGTGTGTGTGTGTGTGTGTGTGTGTGTGTGTGTGTGTGTGTTTGTGTGTGTGTGTGTATGTGTGTGTGTGTGTTGTGTGTGTGTGTGTGTGTGTGTGTGTGTGTGTGTGTGTGTGTGTGTGTGTGTGTGTGTGTGTGTGTCTGTGTGTGTGTGTGTGTGTGTGTGTGTGTGTGTGTGTGTGTGTGTGTGTGTGTGTGTGTGTGTGTGTGTGTATGTGTGCATGCCACATATTTCATGTTTTTAAAAAAACACCAAATACTGACATGATTAACAAGATCTTTAATCCTTTGACACCCACACCATATCACCAGCATCCTGCATTGTCAACTATGCCAGCAAAGCAAAAATTTAACCCTTCAACTCCCTCACCCTATCCACCAATTTCCTGCAGGAAGCTGGTGGATAGGGTGAGGGAGTCAAAGGGTTTAAATTTTTGCACTTGGTGGACAGGGCGCAGGAGTCAAAGGGTTAACACGTATACTTGATGCTCTGTGATTCAGCCATTTACACTAAAAGTTTTAGAATACTGATACCATGCAGATACTAACAGTACTGCTGCAGACATTGCAAAACATCAGCCTTTTTCCCTATAAACTGGTATTAATTTAACTCAATGTCATATTTCAGTTTCATTACATATATTACTGGTTTTGTCTTAACACAATTTTTCAGCATAAAACATGCTACTGTTCTATGGGAGAGCATGCTACCATAGTATGATGCCACCCTTTGTTGTTGTTGTTGTTTGTTTGTTTGTTCGTTTGTTTTCTTTTTTGTTTTTGTTTTTATTTTGGTTTTTGTGCCTTTCCCTTTATAGAAGCCTTGTACACAATTCAATCAGTGGCCTTTTTTCTGTGGTTCTTTTCACACACATTCTGTGCATGCTACACAGAGGAAACTGCTTTACTGTTTCATCCATAGGACTGACACCCCACACCACCACCCCATCATATCTTGTTAGACAGGGGTTGGAGAGAAAAAAATCACTGTCTCCAGATGGAATTAAGATTCTCTTCCTTGGTGGGTGTTCTTTCTACACTGCTTCCCCTCTAATTATTATGTCTCTTTTAACATATCATGTAAGCTTTAATCAAATTTACAATCAATTATACCTGTTTTCTTTCTAAACTTTAATCAAATTTACAATCAATTATACCTGTTTTCTTTCTGTAAAGTCTAAAATGGCTAAAGATGCAAGTACTGCATGGCAAAGTCGAAGATAGTCGAAGTATTGGGAAGTTTATTTGTATGAATTCTACAGTTCATGAATAAAGAAAGTTTCTACGTTCATTTTTTCCCCTTAGAAATTAACAGCAAAAGATTGTGCAATTGCTGCTATCACTCTCCCTTGACAGGAAATGATTGTTTAAGTACACTATCATTTTCTGACACTCTTGCAGTTTCGTAATTTTAAGTGGCCAGAAATCTGTCCAAAATGATTAGCCTAGTGCTCTTTACTGGGGTTCTGTGTTGAACTGAAAGATCTTTTGAGTGAATTACATTTTAATACCAATAGTCTGTGAGCAGCCTGTCTGACTTTCATGTCTAGCTGTTGGAAAATGATTTGTGATCAAAAAAAAAAAAATGATGAAACAAAAATTGTTATTACCAATACTAATAATAGTAGTTGTGTGTGAAAGGGGAAATATTTAGAATAGCTTGACTTTTTTTTTTTTTTAACTTCTTCTTCTTGTTCTTAGCCATATTCAGTCTTCTTCAACTTCAAAGAAAAATTTTAATCAAAAATCATTTACATCTTATCAGTGACTGTTCGTCTACAAGCACAAAATTTCACCAAAAGAAAGCAAAAAGAATTAACAAAAAGATAGAGAAACAGAAAGCAAGTGAGAGACTGAGATGCAGAGACAGTAGCACAGTGTACCAAGTACACACAGACAGCATGGTTCTTAAAAGTTTATTGAAAGAAAATGGAATTAATATATATAAGGAAAAAAGGCAAATAGGACAGACAAGCAAGACAGAAAAGAATTGAGAGAGAGAGAGAGAGAGAGAGATGGAGAGTGTGATGATGGACTAAGTACAGACAATGTTAACAAGAAAATTATGAAGCCTGGAGTGTTGTTTGTTTGTTTGTTTGTTTGTTTGTTTGTTTGCTTGCTTGCTTGCTTGCTTGTTTTGTTTTTTGGGGGGTTGTTCTTTCGTGTTTGAGCATGGTTATGCCTCAAATACTCTATCTGTTTGGGTCGGATGAAGGATGTAGTTTTCATCATGTTCTACTTGCTACCTAAGAACTGCTCTACTGGGGTTGCTCCATTTGACACTGTTCATTTCTTGTCCTTTGAACAAAGGGTACAACTGTAGAATAATTTCTGGAGACTGTGGTCCTGTCTGACATGCACATTCATCTGTGTGGGGCTGCCCCATTTGACACAAAGTGCTGCAGTAGGTGACGGTATCCCGTCTTCACATGGAAGATAGTGGTTTGCTGCTGCCACTCAAGGAAGTAGATGCAGATGGGATCATTTCTGATACGTTCTGGATGGAAGTTTCTTTTCAGGATGGTCTTCACACTCAAACTATCCGGCGCCTATATGATCCTCTTCTGGCTCTGAAGCCTGAGCTCATGGTGTTTGTTGTAAGCTTGAAGGGCTGGCTGGCTGATGGGCATCCTGATTAGGTAGCTAAACCATTTGATCTCCTATTGTATGATGTATAATGTTTGACAAATGTTGTTCAAACCATGTCTTCGAGCTCTTCATTTCTAACTATGTCTCTTTTGGTCTTGTCTGCTGTTCTTCTGGGACATCTCATGTGACCTTCCTCAAAAAAGTTTTGTTTAATGTCCAGGTCTAATACTGAAAGACTGTACTTATAAACCAGGTTTTGTTTCCACAGGGATGATTTCGTGTTTTCAAAGAGGTGAAAGTAGGTCGTTCATTGCACTTGTCTTCTGGCTCTGCTCTCAATTTCTCTGCCTTTTGGACTCTGCTCTCAATTTCTCTGCCTTTCAGACTCTGCTCTCAATTTCTCTGTCTTTCAGACTCTGCTCTGTTTTTCTGTCTTTTAGACTCTGTTCTGCTCTCAGTTTTTCTGTCTTTTGGACTATGCTCTGTTTTTCTGTCTTTTGGACTCTGCTCTGCTCTCAGTTTTTCTGTCTTTTGGACTATGCTCTGTTTTTCTGTCTTTTGGACTCTGCTCTGCTCTCAGTTTTTCTGTCTTTTGGACTATGCTCTGTTTTTCTGTCTTTTGGACTCTGCTCTCAATTTCTCTAACTGATTTTCCACCTTCAGTACATAAGCTTCCCAAGAACTACTGTTCTACACTTTGTGAAACGTAAGTTTTTCTTTTGTCAGGTGTTTGTCTTAATGACATTGCCAGTCTTGACGTTGTTAGCTTGTCTTTCTAGCCTTAACTTTTATGTCGTAGTTTATTTTATTCACATACTGACATGCACATGAAATATAATTCATGATTGTCTAAAATATATTACCAACACTGTAACTTTTGACTTGAAGTGATATCAGTTATAAAAATAAGTGAATCTGATGCAAAAAATGTGTGCTCTCTATAATGGTTTCCTCAAATTGATTAAAAAATGTTGTACGGAAAACAGCAATACATCTGTAAAAGGCAGAGTAGAATTCAATAAAATAACAATCCAACTCTCATATTAAAGAAAAAAGATCAACTCTGGTCTGACATACTAAGCTGGACTCTACGACAATGAAACAACAAACACTCTAGGAACAACAGAAACACACAAACCAAACATATGTACACATTAAACCCTGGCTAATACTAATCAGACAACAAAATCCAAATAATGATTCACACAACAACAAAACCTTCTTTCTAAAAATGAAGGTAAGAAAGGAAAACAATGCAGCAATAATTCATAATGTACAACAGTGATTTTATTCAAATGAAGACATGTGGAAGAAGACAACATCAGCAGCCATACCTGTTGTAACGTTTCAGTCTCTGTTGCAGGGAGTACTTGGAGTCAGTGCCCCCTTTGGACACAGGTAAACTTTCCAGGTTGGACTTCAGCAGGTTGATAGAGGAACGGAGGTCTTCCATGTACATGCTCTCCATCTCTTTTACCACAAACTTGGGATGCTGCCGTGTCTGGAAAAAAAAATCATAATCAATGATCAAAAGTTAATCATTATGAGTAAGATACAGCCCAATCATGCTTTGTTGTCATAAAAAAAGAATTTTTTTAAAGGTAAAGTTGTCTCATCATTTGTAAGGTCATATGAGAGTAAGGTAATAAGTAAAGACTTCAACTTTTCCAAAAGCCAACCGTATTACTAGTATTAGATTTAGAGCGATGCCCATCTCACCACCCTATCTCCTCACTCTGTTTTACCTTTATGTCCAAACAGGATCAGGTTCTCCCACACAGCTGGGTGGACCAGAGGTCACACACCAGGTTTTAAGGCAGATGCTCTACATCTAAGCCAATCAGGCCTCAAGTTGTTGTATAGAATTAACAATAAGTATGACTAGCTCTCAAATCCAAATAAAGAGTCTACTCTGGTCAACTGAAATTCATCCAGATAACAAAATTCAACAAAATGTTCATTATAAATGCATTGCATGGCCTAGGTCAGTACATGGTCAATTTCAAGGTTTGATCCATAATTAGACAGGGATTTTATTCCCTCACCCCCTCCTATTTAAACCAAACAGATGTAAACAAGCTCTGTGATCAACACACCTCAGACACTGGGAGAATGAAATGTTGAGTCAGCAAGATCAAAGGAAATACCAGGAAAACAATATATCAACAGCAATAACAATAATACACAGTAGTTAAACAATAATAATAAAAATTAGTTAAATGTGCATAATATAATAAACTGTGCACTCATGGACAAGCTGATGTTAATACTTATCATTCATCATAATTGATAGTAATATTAACAATCAAATCTACAGGACAAGACAATACAGAACATTGTTTTTATTTTCATCTCTTATACCATTTTCTTTTTAAAACAGGCATTTTCATTGTTCATATAAGCCATCAACCTGTACATTTTGAATTCTGACCTCATGCTAAGCAGAAGAAAGCATAGATATAGATGTAATCATCTACACATCTCAGACTTACCCTGATCATCACCTCCACAGCATGTAGTCGTTCATCCAGCTCTCTACGAACTTGAGCCGCCTGTTCATCTGCATTGTCCAGCTAAACACCACGCACAGACACAAAGGGCATTCTTAATGGAAGTTTTTGTTATCAACAGAAAAAGAGATGAACAGTGTGTATGTGAGTGTTTGGGTGTGTGTGTGTGTGTGGTGTGTGTGGTGTGTGTGTGTGTGTGTGTGTGTGTGTGTGTGTGTGTGGTGTGTGTGTGTGTGTGTGTGTGTGTGTGTGTGTGTGTGTGTGTGTGTGCATGAGTGCGCGTGTGTGTGTGCATGCGTGCATGTGTGTATGTCTGTTTGTGACATATACAGTGGCGCGTGTGTGTTTGTGTGTGTGTGTTTTTGCGTGTGTCTGTGTGTGTGTGTGTGTGGCAGTGGCAGTGTGTGTGTGTGTGTGTGTGTGTGTGTGTGTGTGTGTGTGTGTGTTGTGTCTGTGTGTCTGTGTCTGTGTGTGCCTGTGTTTGTGTGTGTATGGGAGTATATGTACTGTGTCACTGTTGTTGTTTTGGGTTTTTCTTGTTGTTTGCACATGGTAAATTTTCTGTGTGGAATTCTGGCTCCTCAGCAAGAAAATAAAACAGCATTGTTGCAATGAGCAATCCATTTATTTCCTTTTACTGTTGGCATGTGTTCTCTACAAAAATGGATTCTTCTTCAGGACTTTGCTATGGACAATTACTCTGTTGTCATTAGGTTTTTGTTAAGTTCTAAGTCAGGTGTGTGCTATATACAGGACGTCAGTTTATAGTTTCTTCCAAAAGATCAGCACCTTCACTACATTAGTCATGGTCTAACAGCAGAAAGACAACAAAAATCACTGTCCAGTTAATGATGCAAACATGATTTTTCTGTTTTTGCATCCTCCCACTCAAGTGCTAGATAACAGCTCCATGTAAGTGTGTCTGTGTGTGTGAGTGTGTGTGTGTGTGTGTGAGTGTGTGTCTATGTGTGTGTGAGTGTGTGTGTGTGTGTGTGTGTGTGTGTGTGTTTTGTTGTTGTTGTTGTTGTTGTTGTTGTTGTTGTTGTTGTTGTTGCTTGAGTGTGTGTATGTGTGTTAGTGTGTGTGTGTGTATGTGTGTGTTCGTGTGTGTGTTTATGTGTGACTGTGTGTGTGTGTTTGTATGTGACTCTGTGTGTGTGTGTGTGTGTGTATGTGTGTGCATGTGTATGCATGTGTGTGTCTGTATGTATGCATGTGTGTGTGTGAGAGAGAGAGAGAGAGAGTGTGTGTGTGTGTGTGTGTGTGTGTGTGTGTGTGTGTGTGTGTGTGTGTGTGTGTGTGTGTGTGTGTGTGTGTGTGTGTGTGTGTGTGTGTGTGTGTGTGTGTGTGTGTCCATGCAGTGAGATAATAAGTTTGGACCTTCGCCAAGAGGATCTGCAAAGAAGAATCTTCAACATACTGATCAACACCAAGCTGTCACAGATATGGTATAAATCATCAACATCTCAAAGAGAAACAACATACCAAACAGAACTGAATGACACTGACAAAGCAACTGCGGGAATTCTATCCCTTTCTGTGTACTACGCAATTATGCAAAAGACGCCTCATTGGCGAGGCACGTTTCCTGAGTGAATGACAGCAAAATCCCCAAAGATTTACAGTAACTGTCTGTCCAGTGTGTGGCTCTGAGGTTGCCTTTGGAAGTTGGGCAAATGGTGCATATGGACTGGCTGACTGCTCTGCACTGGTGTCCATAACATGTTTGCAGGTGCCATCAAAGGCAGATGGACATCAAATTCATCAGCTCAGGTTGGAATTACAGGGAAGTCATTCTCACCAAGGTCTATGGAGACAAAAGTTGGTGAAGGATATTCAAAAGAGAAATGAAATGTGACCAGTGTGGAAGAGGAGGAGGGGACAAGAGGGGGTGGGGGAGCAGACAAATGAAGAATATCACTCTCAGGATGAGTAATCAGAAAACAAGCAGACAATCAAAATTCCATCGTGCCAAATGCAACAGGCCTTTTCCGCGGTAACACTAACAGTGTGCTGCAAAATGTCAGATGTAAAACTAAAACGAACAGATCCAGAGTCCCATGAGATTGACTGATGCCAAATTATACACAACGCCAGATGCCTGAGCCAAAATGTCTGTGAAGTCCATCAATTCATAAAAAGCCAAGAAATCATTAGCGGTCTTATTCTAAACATTTAAGACTTCCCATGTTCAATATTTAAAAAGGACCATGCACAATGTAATGATGCATACTAGGTTCATTGAAATAAAAAGCTTGCATTAACCCTTTCGCTCCCACAGCCTGTCCATAAGCTGCAAAAACTTAACCCTTTCACTCCCTCACCATATCCACCAGCTTCCTACAGGATGCTGGCAAACAGGCAGGAAGCCAAAGGATTAAAACCAGATACTGTCTGTATGACATATAATTCATTCTATTAGACACACACACACACACACACACACACACACACACACACACACACACACACACACACACACACACACACACACACACACACACAAAAATAAGGTTTGCTAAACTTAACCGTCTAAGCACGCTCAGTCACATCTCCAATAATACACCCTTGCTGCTTTTACTCACAATGCTTTGATATCATTTTTTTAGTCATACTCCTACTACTGCACTAGTCATGATTGCTCCATTTCATATCCTACTACTGTACAAATTCACACTCATGCTGCTTTCATCGCCAAGCCACCATTAGAATTTAGAGCTATATATCAGAACTAACATTGCATTAAAAACAACTCCAAGTCTATATATAAATAGTTAAAAACTGATTCATGTTTCTAAACATTTCTTAACATTTTCAAATATGTATAAATAATGCTAACAGTACAAACAAATACACACACACACACACACACACACACACACACACACACACACACACACACAACCACACACACTCTTTGTAATGATAAACAACACAGAGGTTTTTCTTTGTCTGTTTGTTTGTTTTAATAAAATTCATGACAGTCTTCTGCTCTTCATGATAATGTTTCAATGTTTGTTTGTCAGTGACTTATGTGGCCTCGTTGACAGCTCTGAGCTGGTGTCAATGACACTTTTACTGGTGCGACAAAATGCAGATGGACACTAAGTTGACTAAGTCAAGGCAGTTGGAGTGGAAGTCCCTTTGACCGAAGTCCACTGTGACAAAAAACTAGTGAAGGTGAGAAATGGTGAGAAATATGACCACCAGTGGGCAAGTGGAAGGCACAGGTGAGGGAGGAAACAGACAAAAGAGGAATTGTCTCATTCTCAAGATGAGTACTCTGGGACAAGCAGACAGTCAAAAATCCATTCAAGTATGCCAAACACAACAGGCTTCTTCAACCACAACACTGTGCTACAAAACATCAGATGTAAAAACTAAAAGGTACTTATCCAAAATCTCTCATGACTGACTGATGCCAAATAATACTTATCCAAAATCTCTCATGACTGACTGATGCCAAATAATACATGAAGTTGAAATACATGAGACATCATGTCTGTATTTTTACACTCCACTGATTCATATGCAGCCAAGAAATCATTTGTGTGCTATTTTGGACACTCTGGACATTTCAACATTTAAAAACTCAAAAAAAGTTATGCACTATCATGACTATGTATACAAAATTCACTTGAGTGTTAAAAAATTAAAATATCAACAACAACAAAACCTGAAATCTTGCATTAAAGTAAGACAAAAGTCTATACAGATAACTTATTTCTATCTCAGTATCTGACACAAATCTGCTACTGTACAGGTGGATCATGTTTCAAAACTGAACACTCAACAAGTACTGATGTAACACAACCAAGCGTTTACAAATGTATGAATTTACTAAATAATGCTAATACTTGTAATAACACACACACACACACACACACACACACACACACACTCTCTCTCTCTCTCTCTCTCTCTCGCACTCATGTACGCACGCACACACACATGCACGCTCTCTCTCTCTCTCTCTCTCTCTCTCTCTCTCTCTCTCTCTCTCTCTCTCTCTCTCTCATGCACACACGCAGTCATGGATACAAAACACACAAATCAAATTTTGGATTAATTTTATAGTGTTTTTGTTGTGTTTTGTTTTGTTTTGTTTTTATAAAATTTGTGATGGTCTTCTACTCCTCATGACAATTTTGTTTGGCAAATGACCTATCATGTCGACTGGTTGACAGCTCTGTGCAGGTGTCTATGACACCTTTGTAGGTGTGATGAGGCTGGTGAGGGATCTTTATCAAGGGGTGAGAAAATGTGACCAATGAGGGAGAAAACAGACAAAAGAGTGAACCTCACTCTCAGGATCAGTACTCTAGAAACAAGCAGACGGTCAAGATTCCACATAGTCAGGTGTGCCAAATGCAGTTGTTTCTTCAACTGGACAGTACTGTACTGCAAACAGTCAACCAGAAGGTACCAAGTCTATGAGACTGACAGATGCCAAATTATACATGATGCCAGATGCATTAATTAATCAGCCAAAATGTCTGTGCGTTTAAACTAAAGCCCATTCATTCATTACAACCAAAAAAAATCATCTGTGATATAACTCTGGATAACGCAACATTTAAAAGGGAACTTGCATCATGTGAAGTAAGTTAATCTAAAAAAAAATAAAATAAAATAAAAATCTCATGTATTTATAAAAAACATAGCCTACATTGCAATTTTGCATAGTAGACAACTTTCTGTTTGATATAAATCAGCTAACAGGGTTTTGGTCAAACCTCTCATTTTCAGCTCATTTCAAGCTATAAATCCTTACTGATTTTACTCGTAATAATATATTATGGTGTACAACTCATACTGAGTCATATTCTATTTTATCAAACTACTGAACAAATGGATCATGTTATTAAACATGTAACATCTCAGTGTGTACGAGATAAAAATAGTTACTAACATTTTAACAGCACACACACACACACACACACACACACACACACACACACACACACACACACACACACTCACTCACATAAATCACACACTCAAATGAACAAAAACTTGACATTATAAAAAAAATGGACAAACATTTATCATCATTCGTTCTTTTTATATAAAATTTGTGATGATCTACTCTTCATCAAGTTTATTCAATTCATGATTAATCTATTATCATAAAAATTACGACTGTAAAATGTAAAACTGAAAACTGCAAACAGAAAAACATCATGTACACAGTACACTACTGTTACGCTTGTAACACACACACACACACACACACACACACACCACACACACACACACACACACACACACACACACACACACACACACAAACGTGTGCACGCGCATACATGCACACACACACGCATAAGCGCACAAACTAACACATATGATACACACACATGTACATGCAAAACTGCACACATGCATGTAGGCCTACACACACACACACACACACACACACACACACACACACACACACACACACACACACACACACACACACACACACACACACATACACATACACACACACACTGAGGTAAAATCTATAATTTTATTAAAGTCAGTCTCATGCTGGGAAGGGGATGGCAGTTTAAAGAACATACATACGTATCTATTATATATATCCCTGATCCTGTCCCTATCACTAATCCTGGATTTCATTCCATCTTGAAAATAGAAGGGTGCACACCTACTTCTTTTATATGATTTTGCACTGTAACCCCTTTACCTGAACCCTAATGTAACCCTAATCTTGAGATGACTCATTCTGTTTTTCAAAGCAGATTGTATTACAGGATCTCAGTTGGTGTATCCTGCTCCAGTTAGCTGTATGTGATCAGTGGCAGAGCATTTAATAAACATATTCTATACATGGAGTTGAGACCAAGAAGCAAGCACCAACAAAACAAACCATGCAGTCATTTCAGTGTGTGGCAAAATAGATGACTGTTTAATGAGAATCAGAATTTACTGTCATAAGAATTGAACACACTTTGAAAATTGCTTTATAAATTTGTCATACAAAAGACAACACACTTTCACACACACATAAGCATGCATGTACACACACACTCACACACACACACACACACACACACACACACACACACACACACACACACGATATGCACACACATAGTTTTACTGTTCAACACTCAGTTCATGAACATATGGCAGCCTACTTGTTCTTTGAATTTCATACATACCTGACAAGAATTGTAAAGGATTTGATGTTGATATTTCTTAACATCAAGGATATTCTGGAACATGTCATACAACTGTTCTTTGCTGAGGATAAGTTCAGATGCAGCAGTGGTCATGCGCTGCGGTTGCTTTCTCGGATCTTCTTCTCCACGATATATCGCATCAAACTTGGCCATCCATGAACTCAAGACTGTCTCCTTGCTGAGTCCATCTATCTCTGGCAAGCTTCTCACTCTTTTTTCTATGTTATTTTTAAAAACTTCCCTAAAATCATTTGCTGAACAACCTCCACTGCGGACCATGTTGGCCACTCTGTCACTCTTCAAGAAGACTTCATAATAGCTTTGCACCGCATTGGTAAATGCTTCATCTGCTACAATATGTGTTTCACCATTTAGAAAAGCATGAAATCTATCTTTGATTGTCTGAAGTTGCTGTTTGGTCACTTTTGTTTGCCGTCTAGCCATATCTGTAGGCTGTTTGGCGTTGAAGGGATAAGCTATGCATCTCATCACAAACACGTAAAGCTGCAGCCGTCGTTTTTTCTGTTCTTCTTGCTCAATCTTTTCCACTTCTTCCACTTTCTCTCTGTCACTGACAAGAGACGGACTGGGGCTGGAAGGCCTGATGCTGTTTGATCTGGAATGTCCGCCTCCAATAACACTCACGTCACTAGCAGACAAGCTTCTCTGCTCGCCACTGGCACTAGGCAAGCTGAGAACTTCAGAATTATTTTCATCTCCATCTTCAGGAGTTCCATTGTCCGACTCTTCGTCACTGGATGATGGATCGAGCATATTGAGGCGTTAGATGGTGATCAACGGACACAACAGCCAACAAACCGAAAGACGATCAGACGAAAGTCATCGTAGTATCTGTGGTTTCTGCCAGAAGACAACATTCATTCATTACAAGTCTCTTGCGCATGCGCATTTTGTAGCAGACGACATTAATGTTCAATACACCTAATTGATTTTTGTCTTTTTGATTTCCATGATGTTAGTGTCAGAAAGAAATCAAGTTATGAAAAAGGAATGTTATTTATAAGCATAATTTCAAACATAACAGCTAAGTAACGCGAGACAGATAACTGTCGTCGTAAGTCGGTATCTAATGATTATACAAACAGCAGCTGAGACCTATTCATTCGTCACGTTCACGGAAACTGCGATCGCTGTGCTCGATCGCGTTTTTACTATGAAACACTTGAAACTTGAAACACTCTATCAATCGAGGATAATAGAGGGAAGTGTTAGCAATCAATAGCGATGACACTCATCATCATCACCAGGTGCCTTGCTGCATGGCGTTGGCAATTATGGACTTCCATCTGTCTCTTATCACTTGTTGCCTCAAGCATCTCTTCCACCCTCCTTGTCCCAGCCACTCTGCAAGTCCGTCTAGTATCTTCTCCCTGGGTCTACCCGGTGCTCTCTTTCCCTCCAGCTTTCCCGTTGTGACCAGGTGCTCCAATTACCCTTTCCTCATAAAATGGCCTATAAATGTTGCCTGTCTTTTCCTAATCTTCCTTACGAATGATCTACTTGTGTCTGCCTCCATCAAGACTGTCTCGTTTGTTTTCTTTGCTGTCCATGGAACTCTCAACTCTCTAACGATAGTATTCTTCTCTGGTTTCAGATCACCTTATCTGCTAAATAAAAGACGAGAAAATAAGCACGGAAAAGAAACACTAAATTCAGTGTCTAAAAGTGCCTCCCGCCCTCCACCCATCTCCACCCCGCATTTTGTATCAGCTAACTGATTCTTATGCTCAGCGGAGATAAAAGAACATGTGTGTACTGCTGTGATCTATAGACTATGGGCCCTGTGTATAGTAGGCCTACCGGTACTGCACTGTCTGTTCGGTCAGACTGCTGTATTTGTACCTTTCTGTGACAGATAATTATTGGCAGCAGAAGATGATTATTTCAAGAAGGCATTCGACTCTGTCTGGCAGGAGGCATTATCGGCCACAATGAAGGAATTTCTCATCGAGCAAAAGCCGTTCAGCTCCATCCAGCAAATATAAGCCTACTCCAAAGCAACCAGTGCTGTATTGACTTACATAAGGTGCTAATGGTTCCATGCTTCAGTTGGGAGTTTGTCAGGGTTGCCTTCTGGTCTCCCACCCCCTCCCCTCCCCACACACACTTTTCAACATATTCCCGGAACATATCATGACTGATGCACCTGTAGATCATATCAGCACAATTAGCATTGGAGGAAGAATAATGAACCTTCGCTTCTCAGATAACATTGATAACCTGGCATAATGCGTTTTTTGTTTGTTTGTTTGTTTGTTTTTTAAGATATTCACTAGATACCGACTTAAGCTCAGCGGAAATAAAAGAACATGGTTATAATGTTGTAATCTATAGGCCCTGTATATGGTAGGCCTACTGGTACTGCACTGTCAGTTGAATTTAGTGTTTCTTTTCCGTGCTTATTTTCTCGTCTTTTAATGAAATTAAACCAAGCTCTATCCATGTCCCTCGTCCCTGAGTATATCTATATTCTTTTAGAACACTTTGCTAATAACGCGAAAGTCATGGGTTCGATCACCAAGGTAGCCCAAAGCTTTTACACAGGCAGGCTGGCTTTTTTGACTGAGCTGCAGACTCATGATCTCATGTCTTGAGTTCAAATCTATCCCACTACATAAAACTTATCTTGTTCGCTGTCCATCTGAATGCTCCCTTAGTCATTCTGGTGGTGGCAGTCTTTCCTAGATCGTTTTCTCCTCCCCATTTCAAACCTTTGAGTCCCACACACTGTCCACCAGTATCCTGCATTGTCAACCATGCTAGCAAAGCAAAAAATTAACTGTTTGTTTCCCTCACCCTATCCACCAGTTTCCTGCATGGATCCCCGGAGCTGGTGGATATGGTGAGTGGGTCAAAAGTGTAAATTTTTGCAGTCGGTGGATAAGATGTGGGAGTTGTTAGGTTAAGACCTTGCCAGTGCACAGGATTTTTCTCAGGACCAAGGTGTCTGCCAGATATCTGATGTTAGACAGGATTTGGGTAGAGCATATATGGAATTGTCCGAGTACAATAAATTTTCTCCCGAACAAACTCCATAATCACATTGTAAACCAATATGTGTCAGAAAAAACCCCGAAGTGCCATCTAAATAGATAAGGGGAAAAAAGAAAGAAAGAAAAGAAAAGGAAAGAAAGAAAAGAAAAGAAGAAAGAAAAAAAGAAAGAAAGAAAGAAAGAAAAGCCCTTTCAGCTTCTCTTGCCTCGTTCAATGAACCAAGGGAGACAACATTTACACTTCTGTATTTGCTGATAATAATGTGGTCGTTTACCTTTCGCGATTGTGTGTGTATGTGTGTGTGTGTGTGTGTGTGTGTGTGTGTGTGTGTGTGTGTGTGTGTGTGTGTGTGTGCACTGCGTACATTTGTGTTTGTGTACATGTGTGTGTGTGTGTGTGTGTGTGTGTGTGTGTGTGTGTGTGTGTGTGTGTGTGTGTGTGTGAGTGTGTGGGTGTGGGTGTGCGCGCGCGCGCGTGTGTTCGTGTGTGTGTGTTTGTTTGTATGTGTGTGCGTGAGTACGTGCATGTGTGTATGTGGTAAGAGAGAGAGAGAGAGAGAGAGAGGAGAGGAGAGAAGAGTGTGTGTGTTTTGTGTGTGTGTGTGTGTGTGTGTGTGTGTGTGTGTGTGTGTGTGTTGTGTGTGTGTGTGTGTGTGTGTGTGTGTGTGTCCTAACGATGAGTCAAACGTTAATCTACCAACAGTCAACTGAGGTTGGTTGTCAGTAAAACAAAACAGACGGTGTTGCCGGGCCGGGAATCTGGACTGACGCGAGAAAGACGCATTCCCTTTGATATCTTAGTGGGCAGACCGTAGGAAGACACAGTGCAGTAGGTAATGGACAGACCGTAGGAAGACACAGTGCAGTAGGTAATGGACAGACTGTAGGAAGACACAGTGCAGTAGGTAATGGACAGACTGTAGGAAGACACAGTGCAGTAGGTAGTGGACAGACTGTAGGAAGACACAGTGCAGTAGGTAGTGGACAGACTGTAGGAAGACACAGTGCAGTAGATAATGGACAGACTGTAGGAAGACACAGTGCAATAGGTAGTGGACAGACAGTAGGAAGACACAGTGCAATAGGTAGTGGACAGACTGTCGAAAAAATGAACATACATAGTTATCTATTTTAAATTTGAACGTCGCCCCCACCAGTATAAGGAATCAAAGTTGTGTGCTGTTTTTGTTTCGTAAACGTTTCGCGAATTCGGTATTGTTTTGATACAATGTTGAAGATCCAAATGTCGAATAGGTAGACGTCCTGTCTGTCGTAGGGTTTACAGTGACTACCACCTTCTGACCAGACCAGACCTCAGGACCTGGCCAGTTCATGGGTTTATGTGCAGGCTCAAGGCATGTGCCATGATCACTATGCACATGGCACCTGTGACGTTAGTGCATATGGAATTTGTTCCGAGCGCGGAGACGTCATCTTGAGAAACTGAAACAGACCAGAGAGTAGCAAGTGGTCCTTGTAAGACTGGCACTGGTCACGATCAGCAACGCTCAAATAAACCAAAAGATCAACTGATGCCTTCACCTACCTCCTTCTACGGTGGAAGAGGACCCGATAACTGAACATATAACATCACTGCATCGATATCGCGTTATAGTATTCATTCAAGGAGAGAGGGAGCGCACAACGTTTCATTCTGGTGAGCTCCTAGACTCTTGTTTAAGGTACACTGTTGCATACCTTACGCACACGTTTTTATATAGCGTATCTTGAGTTTAAAAATTCCTGGTTCACGGTTTGTAGGCTTTGTACAAAACTAAGCGGTACAGTTTTGTTCATCTATCATTCTCAAATTCAATTGTACCCGTAGGCTGGCTGTAAATGTCGTTGAGTACTTCAGCCAATAGTACGTGTGCATATCTGTGCGTGTGTCAGTTTTATCTAGTCTAGTGACACTGATATTGATTTTACAGTGAATATCCACTGTGCATCAACATTTGTCCATTTCATTTCTACGATATGGAAATGCCTACGAATGCAAAAGATCACATTTTAAAAATTTCTGTTTTATGGAATTGTTACCCCCCCCCCCCCCCCCTTGTGTCAGTTGTGGGGGTGGTGGTGGCATTTTTTTTCAAGAAGTGGTAAATCATAGTGTGAATGCAAACTGCAGTTTATCAATCCATTATATTGTCTATAACACCACAACATTTCAAGTCTGTATGCGCTTGTATTCTTTTTCTATAATTATTTTGTAACCCATACAAACGGCCAGTATAGAGCGTACAATGAAAGAAGCAGAGACCAGAATAGCATGAGTTTTAGCCCTTCGTCTCGTTTGGCAGGCCTGTCAAACTTATCACAAGAAAACGTACAATCAGACACAATCATCATCAGGTGCCCTGCCGCATGGCGTTGGCGACCATGGACTTCCAACCATCTCAATCTCTCGTCGCCCCTAGCATCTCCCCCATCCTCCCCATCCCCAGCCACTCTGCAAGTCCGTCCAGCATTCTCTCCCTGGGTCTACCTGATGTTCTCTTTCCCTCCAGCTTTCCCGTTGTGACCAGGTGCTCCTAATCCCCCTTCCTCATAAAATGGCCTATAAATGTTGCTTGTCTTTTCCTAATCTTCCTTATGAGTGATCTACTTGTGTCTGCCTCCATCAAGACTGTCTCGTTTGTTTTCTTTGCTGCCCATGGAACTCTCAACATTCTTCTGAGAAACCACATCTCGGCTGCCTCAATCTTGCTCTGGCTTTGCTTGCTGACTGTCCACGCCTCGCATCCGTACAACAGTATTGGTTCTATATAACATTCAAAGACTCTCTTTCTGATGTTAATTGATAGGCATTTGTTGGTAAGAATGCTTGGCATCTTCTTGAATGCTGTTTTGGCTTGGCCGATTCTGCCAGCTATTTCCGATGTGCATCTGCCGTCTGATGAAATGACTGTTCCCAGGTATTTGAACTTATTAACCTGTGTCAAGGTTGTGCCATTTGCTGTTATTTTGCATGAGGGGATTTCATGTTTTTTACTGATCACCATGACTTCAGTCTTCCTGCTGTTTAGTTCCAACCCCTTACCTTTGCTTTCTATTTCTAGTATATTCACAAGGTTTTGTAGGTCCCTTTCATTTTCTGCAATTACCACGGTGTCTTCTGCGTACCGAATCAGACAGTATACATCAGAAACCACTATTGGTGCCTCCTAAGGATAGAATATGAATCAAGGGACTAATTTCTTATATCGGTTCTGATCTTGCTTGTAATATTAATATTTCAAGACTTTCAAGTACTTATTTTGAATCGAGGCAAAAAAAGTGTATGCAATATTGTGTAAGAAAACATAAATACAGAGCTATCAGTTTGCAGAGTTCAGCTGTAAATATTTATTTGTTGGGTCTTACGGGAAAAGATTTCCATAAGAACAGGTATCAAATGCGCTGAACTTCCTTTTTTTTCTCAATCAATGATCCATCGATGTAAAATCTTAATTGACTGTGATGTTGTTTTCAATATGACGTTTAACTTGACTCATTAGTACATTTGCATTATCTTTCTTTTTTAATCAAATACGTGTATATGAAATTTTGATTATCTTCCTTTTTAAATCAAATACGTGTACATCAAATTTGAATTATCTTCCTTTTTAAATCAAATACGTGTATATCAAATTTTGACCCGCTGGTAAATTTGCCTTTTCATCCTTTTTTAAATCAGTATGGCGTATATCAATCCAATGGAACTGGTATCTATACATTTTTATCTCAGTATTATCATGCAGCGCAGTGAACTCTTTCATTTGGGTTTCAAGAGCTATTTCAATTATCAGCGGACAGCTGCCTTAGCCAAGTGATTAGAACGTCAGACGTTCAATCAAACCTAGTCCTTCGGAAGGGGATAAAAAAAAACAAAAAACGATACAGACCGGTGCACCTTCTGGCCTGCACACGCTTAAGATCCCACGGCAGTTGAAAATCGTGAATAGCGAGGCTTTTGCCATGCTGCTTGTATAAAACATTGGAGAGATAGATTGATTTCCCAGGTCCTTACCCTTGAAGGCCAATTACCCTTTTTGCCTTGTTAAAAAAATTGGGTGGCGCTGCATTGCGATGACGCGCTCTCAAAGGGGAGAGCAGCCCGAGTTTCACTTTGTGAATCCACTGTGACAAAAGAAATGATTATGAATATGAATAATGAATGAATATGAATAATGTATACGATTGTCTGAGTTCGATCCCGTCAAGATGTCACCTAGTGGTAAAAAGGGGATGGACATTTTTCCAATATCTCAGGTCAACATCGTGCCCACCTCCAAGTGCCCGAACGCCTTTCATGTGCATACTGCACAGAGAAATCAGAGACTGACCTTCAAGATCCTGTTCAGAGACAGACCTTCAAGTTGCTGTGAGTCATGTCAGTGTCTGATGGATGGATATGAAAATATCCTGCAAGCACACTTACCAAAGATGGCCCAGCAGTCAGACTGTGCAAGAACATATGGCCTGCACTGTGTCAGCCAAACAACGTGTATACATTGAGGAACCAGAAAACCAACACACACACACACACACACACACACACACACAGTGACACACACACAGTGACACACACACAGTGACACACACACACAATAAGAAAGTTTTGAATATAACAAGACATTTGTCTTGTTATTTTCAAAACTTTCTTGTCAAATATGCGTTCTGATTCAATTTTTTTGTGTTTTTCTTGGTTCCCATTTGTTTAAACATAGACGGTCACATTTGTTTTTGGTATAGATCAATTAAAAAAAAATGCTCCGAACTACAATAAGCATTAATAAGCTGTGAGTACGAGTAGTAGCGATGATATTCCCAGCAGCGGTAGTGGTCCTAGTTGAACACTGTAAAAGGATTATGAGAAACACATGTGCACACTCCTCATTCATGTTTCTGCGTATGTTCGTATGTGCATGCACGTATGTGTAACGTGTGTGTGTGTGTGTGTGTGTGTGTGTGTGTGTGTGTGTGCGTGCGCATGTGTGTATGTGTGTGCGTGCGTGCGTGCGTGTGTGTGTGTGTTTCTGTGTGTGTGTGTGTGTGTGTGTGTGTGTGTGGTGATCGTGTGTGTGTGAGAGAGAGAAAGAGAGAGATAGTGTGTGTCTGTGTTTGTGTTTGTGTGTGCGTGTGGTGTGTGTGTGTACATGTGCGATTTTGTCAAGATTTTTGCGCTATATATAAATAAAATATATAAATAAAATAAATAAAATAAAAATATAAATAAAATAAATAAAAATATATTATTTTGTATGTGCGCACATGTGCATAAGCACACGTATGTTTCCATGAAACAAGAGTGCTGAAGGCAAATTGATAATTCAAACTGTTAGAATAAAGCAACAAAGACGCCATGGTAAACACAGACTCAATTTATTGCTAGCTCTGGCAATGTAGACTTTATTATGGACGGAGCAATCATTAAAAAGTTCCTTTGTTATCTCAAACGTAGAAAGACATGTACTATTATTATTTTCCTTCACAACAGGTCAAATATTTTGCACACCGTATATATGCCAACAATCGCTATATACATATATATAATATATCATTATATGTATATAATGTATGTATGTGTATGTATACATACACACACACACACACACACACACACACACACATATATATATATATACATAGACGTGTGTGCGTGTGTGTATGTTTATATGTATCTATATAAACTGAAGTATTATCCTCGATTTCTAATTTTCAATACAGAAAATCTAATTTGAAAAGAAAAACAAATAAATAAAAACAACGACCAAACAAGCAAACAAACAAAACAAAACGAACGAAGCAAACCAAACACAGGCCTCAGCCTTCAGTGGAAGTAAGTAAACCCTGGGTCTAAAGAGCTTTGTAACAACTATCGACCCATCTCCTTGCTTAGCTGCCTTGGTAAAATTCTTGAAAGATGTGTTCACAAACACATAATCTCATTCCTGAGAAATAACAATATTTTAACTCCATCACAGTCTGGTTTTATTCCTGGAGACTCAACTGTCAACCAGCTCTTAGATATTTATAACGATTTGTGTTCCGCTTTTGATGAAGGAAAAACAACACAAGCTATCTATTTTGACATATCAAAAGCATTTGACAGAGTATGGCACGAAGGCCTTCTTGCTAAACTTAGATCTGTAGGAATTAGAGGTAAGTTGTTCACTTGGTTTCGTTCTTACTTGTCTAACCGTTCTCAAAATGTGGTTATAAAAGGAGAAAAATCTGGCACAGAAACTGTCAAGGCGGGTGTCCCACAAGGATCTGTCCTGGGGCCTCTTCTGTTTCTAGTTTATATAAATGATATAGTTAAGGATATAGCCTCTGTGATTAAACTATTTGCAGATGACACTAGTATGTCTTTAGCTTTAAGATACTATAACGTTCGGGCAACAATACTTAATTATGACCTGGAAAAGATAAGCGGGTGGGCAAAACTCTGGAAAGTGAAATTTAACGAACAGAAGACTGAACTTCTTAACTTTGCCCGAGATCAAAATCCAATGCCAGTTCTAAGATTCGGCCGAGGTTTCCTACAGGATGTCTCACACCATAAACACCAAGGTATTACGATCCAAAATAACTGCAAATGGGATGAACATGTCAAAAATATTGTAAACAAAACCCATCTGCTTACCTGTTGCCTTAGATCATATAAGTATAAATTAAGTAGGAAAGCCTTAGAGACAATGTATAAATCTTTTATCCTGCCTATTTTTGATTATGCAGACGTGATATGGGACAGTTGTAGTAAAAAACTTTCTGATGAGCTGGAAGACCTTAATTTAGAAGCTATCAGGATAATCATAGGGACTGTTCGAGGAACAAGTCACGAAAAACTTTACCAGGAATCAGGACTCTGCCCTCTAAAAGAGAGAAGACGACGTCACAAGTTACAATTCTATCATAAACTAGTCAACGGTAACGCTCCTCAGTACTTAGTAGATTTTGTTCCATCATTTATGTCCACTCAAAACCCCTATCATAGACGAAGACCCTTAGAAAGAATAACTCCTCGTTCTAAAACTGAGGTTCACGCAACCTCATTCTTCCCGTCTACAACTAGATTATGGAATGAACTTCCAGAACACATACAAGCTAGCCCCTCCATTGGCCAACTTAAACACTTTCTCTCACATGGAGACCCAATAGTTCCTGCATTCTTTTACTACGGTAAGAGGATGCAGCAAACTATTCATTGTAAATTAAGATTAGAAATGAGTGACCTTAACTCCGACTTGTTTAAAAGACATTTACTAGATAACCCAGCATGTATTTGTGGCCACATGAAACAGCGAATCACTTTCTGCTTTTTTGTCCGCGATATGCAAACGTTCGCCTCCAGACGATTGACTCTCTTCCTCAGGAACAAAGAAGAACAAAAATACTTCTGAATGGAAGTGAACAAGTAAGCCTTCAAGAAAACGAAAATATATTTAAACTAGTTCATAATTTTATTGAAAATTCTAAGCGTTTCTAAATTGTCTACTTGGATGATCTGCGGTGGTGTGCCGGACCTCTAGTAAGCAACTCTTATCTATCTCCATTCCTCCAGCATGTTGGAACTAAGTCTTACTCTTTTCATCTATCATTTATGTTTGTAGTAACATGTGATATCAATTGTGGGTGTTTTTGCCTGCTTTGTTGGGTTTTCTGAGTTTTTCCCTTAGTTTGCTTTGGTTCATTTTGTTGTTATTGTTTTCTTTCACCTAGTGTGCTAAGGATATAATCGTAGTGCTTTTAGCTTTTTTCTTCATTTCTTTCTTGTTTCTTGTTGGTTTAAATTTCACAAGTTGCCCGCATTTGAGCCAATAGTGTGTCAATTGTTTTTGGGGAGGGCTAACATAAGCCATTGCTTGATGCCCTGCCCATGCTTTGCTGTATTTATGACTCTTCTTTTCTTGAATAAAGTTTTGTTTAAACCAAACCCTGGGTCAATCAGAGCCTTGAATGGAAGTAGGTAAACCCTGGATCAATCAGAGCACTGAGTGGAAGTAATTAAACCCTGGGTCAATCAGAGCACTGAGTGGAAGTGGGTAAACTCTGGGTCAATCAGAGCACTGAGTGGAAGTAGATAAACCCTGGGTCAATCAGACTTGAGTGGAAGTAGGTAAACCCTGGGGCAATCAGAGCACTGAGTGGAAGTGGGTAAACCCTGGGTCAATCAGAGCACTGAGTGGAAGTGGGTAAACCCTGGGTCAGTCAGAGCCTTGAGTGGAAGTAAGTAAACCCTGGGTCAATCAGAGCTTGAGTGGAAGTAAGTAAACCCTGGGTCAATCAGAGCCTTGAGTGGAAGTAAACCCTGGGTTAATCAGAGCATTGAGTGGAAGTAAGTAAACCCTGGGCCGGTCAGAGCATTGAGTGGAAGTAGGTAAACCCTGGGTCATGCAAAGCCTTTAGTGGAAGTAAGTAAACCCTGGGTCAATCAGAGCATTGAGTGGAAGTAAGTAAACCCTGGGTCAATTAGAGCACTGAGTGGAAGTAGGTAAACCCTGGGGCAATCAGAGCATTGAGTGGAAGTAGGTAAACTCTGGGTCAAGCAGAGCACTGAGTGGAAGTAGGTAAACCCTGGGTCAAGCGGAACAATAAGTGGAAGTAAGTAAACCCTGGGGCAATCAGAGCATTGAGTGGAAGTAGGTAAACCCTGGGTCAAGCAGAGCATTGAGTAGAAGTACGTAAACCCTGGGTCAATCACAGCACTGAGTGGAAGCAGGTAAACCCTGGGTCAAGCAGAGCACTGAGTGGAAATAGGTAAACCCTGGGTCAGTCAGAGCCTTGAGTGGAAGTACGTATACCTTGGGTCAGTCAGAGCCTTGAGTGGAAGTAAGTAAACCCTGGATCAAGCAGAACAGTGAGTGGAAGTAGGTAAATCCTGGGTCAAGGAGCAACCTGTCAGAAAGCAACACTGTCCCCAGTACAGTACATTCCCTTATTGTTACCTTCATAACCTACATGGGGATCAAACCCCAAACCTTCTATCCAACTGTAGCTCTAGTCACCATCCTGCTTCAGTAACTGCGCTCTACTAAAGAAAATTGTGCCCTTGAAACGTCTAAACCCACCACTCCAGTCCAAAATAACGAAGACATATTTTTTTCATAGCAGATACTAAAAGGTTGTTCAATTTCAAAATGGGTATGGATTAAACTTTGCCAGGAATTTTGTAAAAAATCGATCGTCAATAAACAAACAACGTGTAGTGTGTGTACCATCTGTGTGGTTTTCATGATCTTCAATAACCTCTTTGTGGTCAGTATCTGGATCGACTTCTTTGAGAAGGAATCTTTTATCTGATATTATACATGACTAGTTACATTAATTTATTTAGGCAATTATTCTGCGAACGAGTAGTTTGTTTCAAAATTAGTATTTTGGTACAATGTGGAAGACTAGAAAGTTTAAACCTATTTTTTACCTTTCGTGGTTCCAATTTTAACCCTTTCACTCCCGCATTTTATCCACCAAATGCAAAAAGTTAACCCTTTGATTCCCTCACCCTATCTTCAAGCTTCATGCAGGAATCTGGTGGATAGGATGAGGGAATCAAAGGGTTAAGTTCTTGCTTTGCTAGCATGGTTGAAAATGCAGGATGTTAGTGGACAGGGTGCGGGAGTCAAACGGTTAAAGTAAAATCCACGGGCTGAAATGATAAAGGTAAAGGTCAGAGGCTAGCTCCATATTCAAAGGGTGTTGCATAACGACTGGAGATGATACGTTTTAAAACAGTGGTACCCACTCTTCTACCTCTCTGATTCACCTTTTCCAATAGTGAAAAAATACCAGGCATCTACTGTCAGCCTGTTAGACTGCAGGCCGCACACAAAGACGTTTTATTGTTGTCTCATGCCAGGTTCAGATCTGTTCAACAGGACTGCAAAGTAAGTGTTTTGTCACTACTCTGTCTTGGCCTCTCACCACAACAGGCGCCAAAATAAAATCTAACGGTCAGTTTAGAATGACTTTACTATGAAAAATGATATGTATCGTAACTGAAAGAATGGCACAGTGGCAACGTGATATAATCAATACTCAGAGATCTCATATAATGAATACTCAGAGATCTCATATAATGAATACTCAGAGATCTGATATAATGAATATTCAGAGATCTGATAAAATAATACCCAGAGATCTGATATAATCAATACTCAGAGATCTGATATAATCAATACTCAGAGATCTGATAAAATCAATACCCAGAGATCTGATAAAATCAATACCCAGAGATCTGATATAATCAATACCCAGAGATCTGATATAATCAATACTCAGAGATATGATATAATCAATACTCAGAGATATGATAGAATCAATACTCAAGGATCTGATATAATCAATACTCAGAGATCTGATAAAATCAATACTCTGAGATCTGATATAATCAATACTCAGAGATCACAGTGTGGATGGTGAAGATAAAGAATTCAAACTAAAAGAACATGAAAAAAGCAAAAGAAGGAAGGAAGGAAAAAGAGAGGCAAGAGACAAAATATGTTTGTGTCAAAATACTGCAACACGAAACAAGTATACAAACGATATATGACGAGGGTAAATAGACGAGATGAAAAAATCAAACAAGATCACATATGCATAAAATACTGCTAAGAATTTTTGATAAATCTTCGAGTCAGATGTTCATAAACATGTTAACACATAGCTGCAACTTTGTACGCATTCAGATGGTCACATTCACCACACAACACTGGTTAGAGCCCGATTTCAAAGTTTCAGCACAGTGGTAGAAAACGTCAGTGTTAAAATCTGTAGAAAAATACTGTACACGAGGTAGATCCGTAAACATTGTTGGCTAACGCTTTTCCTACCTACTCCACAAGTACACAAACAAATAGGTAACATAATCAAGTGAAACAAACAAACAAAAAACTGTCAAAAGGCGGACAGATACAATAAAATCATTAAATTCCTTTCTTTAAATTTTTCACTAGATGATTGCAAACACTTCTCGAAAGCAGGGACTATTCAGGGGATTCATATCAATATCAACGAGCTGTTTTAACCCTTTGACTCCCGCACCCTATCCACCAGCTGCAAAAACTTAACCCTTTGACTTCCTCACCAAATCCACCAGCATCCAGCAAGAAACTGGTAGACAGGGTGAGGGAATCAAAGGGTTATGTTTTTGCTTTGCTAGCATGGTTGACGATGCAGGATGCTGGTAGACAGGGTGCGGGAGTCAAAGGGTTAAATCTGTGTTCGCTAAACGTCATTTGACGTTGGTATCCGTGCTTCCAAAGATAGGGAGATGATACTGGAAGACAGATATTCTGATTTCACTGGCCCTGCTGAAGCGGCAACAGTATGGATAAGAGCCACACACTTTCACTAAAGCCGCGCCAAGCACTTAGCTTTGATCATGGCCCAGGTGACCACTCAGAGTCATTTCAGGGCTGTCAACATGGCATAAAATCAAACAGCTAGATTCGCCTTCCATCAAACCTGAAGTATCTTTCAACATAACGACGTAAAACAGAAATGATAATCCATGACTGAAACATAAAGCACATACAGTACAGAATAAAGCCATAGATTGCACTGTTATACCTACACGGACAACATTTGCCGAGGTTATGCTGGAACCCTAAGCCATTCTACTTAATTCATCACTTCTGATTACAGAATAAAGTGTGAAAACAGACCGATACTACATTGCAAATATCATTGCTGGATTTACCGGAAAAAGTGTTAAAACAGATAGTAATAGTCCTATACTACAAAAAAACATGAATTTTATATTCATGTTTTTTTGTAGTATAGGACTATTACTGTTAAAACAGACAGTATAGTTCTATATTACAAAACATGAATATAAAAGGCCAGATCTGCAAATAACACTGCAGAACTGACAGAAAAAATGTTAAAACAGACAGTATAGTTCTATATTACAAAACATGAATATAAAAGGCCAGATTTACAAATAACACTGCAGAACTGACAGGAAAAAAGTGATAAAACAGACAGTTAGTTCCATACTACAAAACATAAATATGAAAGCCAAATACCACAGCAGAACTGACAGTTTTGTGCTCCCATTCCAGTGTTCAAATTACAGTCTCACTACCCACAGTTGAGGCATCACAGTACAGACGTCAAGAACCCCACCAACTTTGTAGGGAGAAATGACCAAAAAAAAAAAAAAAAAAAGAAAAAGAAAAAGAAATCAAAGAAGACAGACAACGAAGAGAGCAGACAAAGCAGAGGCGCTCTGTAGCGTGTAGCGTACTACTTATTACACTCATAAACAACGGACTACTATTTACAAGATCAAAAGAAATCTTCCTCTGGTAACCCAACAGAGAAGGCCTTTCACAATCATAACTACAAAGTGTAAATATGTATAACTGGAGTTTGAAAAGTGCCTGATGTGGTTAAAAGCGGAATTTTCTTTCCGAAATGTCGACTTCTGAACTTCAAGTGAAACTGCTCTTTTGTAATGGACAGTTCTGATTTTGGTTTCCTGTGCATCATGATTTTGCACACTCGTGCGCACTCACACACAAATGATATTAAATATGCCACTAGCTGAAATTAGCCCTTCTTCGACTCCTACACCCTATCCACCAACTGTAAAAACATAACCCTTTAAAAAGCTGGTGGATAGAGTGAGGGAATCAAAGGGTTAAGTTTTTGCTTTGCAACATTGTTGACGATACAGAATGCTGGTGGACAGGGTGCGGTAGTCAAAGAGGTAAACAACTATCACTGTGATTATGCCTTGAACTAAGGATGTGACTTTTACGGCATAGGACTTCAAAGACTGGATACTTACAAATCCTTTCTTCAAAAACCAGTTTCAGTTTTAGGGAGAGACAACAGTTTATGGTGTTGGTTTTCAGGCAAGTGTTTGAGGTACTTCTCTACGACTTAACAATGTTCATCTCCGCTGTCTGTTTACCTGCACTGTCAAACAAACACTGAAACTCACAGGATTTTGAAAGACATGCTGTGATTAACTGTAAGCTTAAGGTAAACCTTGTTTCCAGTCAGGTAGTATTTAAATCAGCCAGCATTTAAGTGCTATACACAATTTATGCATTGCATTTCTCGCCTTTGTTGCACTGTTCTGTTTCTTATCACTGTTATCTCTCCTTGCTACCTCCTTCCACCCCTACTTCTACATTGTTTTATTATTGTTTGGTCATATGTGAAAAATCGTATACCCCCTCATGCACTTTGACACTGGAAACTCAATTCATTATCCATCGGCAGTATCTCTTTTTCTTTAGCCCCAGAGGATGAAAAATGTGTTAACTAGAGAAAAAAGTTATTAAGACTCTTTTAATCGGCAATTTATCCAGACTCTTTTAATCGGCAATTTATCCAAATCTTTTAATCGGCAATTTATCCAGACTCTTTTAATCGGCAATTTATCCAGACTCCTTGGGTCGGCAGTTTATCCAGACTCTTTTAATCGGCAATTTATCCAGACTCTTTTAATCGGCAATTTATCCAGACTCCTTGGGTCGGCAGTTTATCCAGACTCTTTTAATCGGCAATTTATCCAGACTCCTTGGGTCGGCAGTTTATCCAGACTCTTTTAATCGGCAGTTTATCCAGACTCTTTTGGTCGGCAGTTTATCCAGACTCTTGTCGGCAGTTTATCCAGACTCTTTTGATCGGCAGTTTATCCAGACTCTTTTGGTCGGCAGTTTATCCAGACTCTTTCAATCGGCAGTTTATCCAGACTCTTTTGGTCGGCAGTTTATCCAGACTCTTTTGGTCGGCAGTTTATCCAGACTCTTTTAATCGGCAGTTTATCCAGACTCTTTTAATCGGCAGTTTATCCAGACTCTTTCAATCGGCAGTTTATCCAGACTCTTTTGATCGGCAGTTTATCCAGACTCTTTTGATCGGCAGTTTATCCAGACTCTTTTGGTCGGCAGTTTATCCAGACTCTTTTGGTCGGCAGTTTATCCAGACTCTTTTGGTCGGCAGTTTATCCAGACTCTTTTGATCGGCAGTTTATCCAGACTCTTTCAATCGGCAGTTTATCCAGACTCTTTTGATCGGCAGTTTATCCAGACTCTTTTGATCGGCAGTTTATCCAGACTCTTTTGGTCGGCAGTTTATCCAGACTCTTTTGGTCGGCAGTTTATCCAGACTCTTTTGGTCGGCAGTTTATCCAGACTCTTGATCGGCAGTTTATCAGACTCTTTTGATCGGCAGTTTATCCAGACTCTTTTGGTCGGCAGTTTATCCAGACTCTTTCAATCGGCAGTTTATCCAGACTCTTTTGATCGGCAGTTTATCCAGACTCTTTTGGTCGGCAGTTTATCCAGACTCTTTTGATAGGCAGTTTATCAACAAGTTATGTTTGTGGACCCAAATGAAGCTGAGAACATTACAGTGACAAAAAGGAAACAAAGGACGTTAAGGTGTGAGAACAATAAGACATCTATGTGAGGACTGGAGAGAGGTGAAGACAGAGAGTGGGTGAAGGTCATTACGCAGCAAGAGGTTCTTGTGGGGCGTCAACTGCTGGCGTGCCGGCAGAAACGCTTTGAAGAGTGTCAGTATGGCAGCAGGCTGGGCATGACTGAGGTAAAAACATTCGATTCTCTACTGTCTCAGGAATTTTCATCTGATAATGTGCCTGTTGCGGACATCCACTCTGTGGGGGTGTCGGGACATGAGGCATGTTCACAAGATCTATCGAAGCTCGACAGCCAGTCATTGAAGGCGTTGGTGTCTTGCTCCGATGCCAGTTGAGACAAGAGGCCACAGTTTCACGATGATGGGGCGCCAGCCTGCGACCTGCATGCTCGCGGGAGAAGGTGGTCAGCTGCATGGTGGGTCTCGCTATGTGCCTGATCAGCTGGATGTTGGGACCAGTCTCACCAAACTGGTAGTGGTAGGTGGTGATGGGCTTGTCTCCAAAGGACGTCTCGGGTGGCTTGACCAGCAGCTGCTTGACGCCGTTGTGGGTGTAATTCTGCTGGTAGGTGGAGATGTGAGGCAGGCTGCGGGTGATCTCATTCTGCAGAGGCATCCAGGCATAGAAGTCTGGATTGAAGGTGCCAGACTTGTCAGGGTTTCTCCTCCGACCCATGCCCTGTAACATAAACATTCAGATGTGACACAGACATGAAGACGGTTCAAGGAACACAGACATCCAATTGACATGGACAGGAAAATGACATATGACGGATCAACAGCTGAGTGGTTTGGACGCTGGATTTGCAATCAGAAGGTCTGAGTTCGATCACTGCTGTCTAGTTAGTGCCTGATGGGTAAAAAGATGAAGATTCTTCTGGTCTCCTACGCAAATTATTGAATCACTTTCGTGTGAATACAAAATCACAACACTGAATACAAACATTAACCTTTTGACTCTTGCACCCAAACCACCAAATACAAAAACTTAACCTTTTGACTTCCTCACCGTATCCACCAGCTTCCTGCAGGAAATGGTGGATAGAGTGCAGGAAGCTGGTGGATTGGGTGTGGGAGTCAAAGGGATAAGTTTTTGCTTTGCTAGCAAAATTGACAATGCAGAAAGCTGGTGGACATTGTGCAGCAAGCAAAGAGCTAAAGCCCCGTACACTATGTCAATGTTTGGTGGCTTCTAGAACCACGAAAATACCCAGCATGCAATCCCCTCAAACTAGCAGTACACAAATCTTGCACAGAGTGGGCCAAACAAAGTGCACACACACTCTCGGGAGACCGTTGTACGGAGCAAAAACAAAGAAAGAAACAATGGCACAGACATACCACTGACATAAAACTGAAAGTATTACAGTCATCCAGATCACACATACTCAGCTGACACACACTTCCACGTCACACAGACATCCAGACAACAGAGAAAGCGGGGCATCAAACACGACAAAGTTGCCTGAAATTATGATACCCCCAAACCACGATCAGTTCTGAAAGCGTACAACACTGACACTCACAAGTAAAAATACTTTGGCTTTTGACATCCAAGACAAGTATCTGCCTGGTGAGTTAAAAAAAAAAACAAACAAACAAACAAAAGAAAGATTACACCATAACCCTAGCGCAGTTTGGAGTGAGGTAGTAGATCTCGCTGCTCTTGGGTCATTTTTTTTCTTTTCTTTTTTTTTTTGAGGGGGGGGTCCCACTCAAGACGCTGTCTTGTTGCTTATGTATAACTGCGTATGCACGCACGCAAGCGCGTGTGGGTGTATCTGAATATTTGTGTATTAGTCAGTAGTCAGTGCCTCTGTGTTCAAATACATGCATACAGGTATAAAGCTATGTGGTGAAGCACTATGGTGAATACCGTGTGACGACCCACTCAGCATCAAACCTTCTCCATTGAAAGCTTGGACTTGCGTGATGTGAGACATAAGTACCTACACAGCAGACTCCTGATAGAACCTCTTCAGATATGCTTCTCCAGTTGCACTGTAAGAGATTATTGAATGCCATCTTAAATGATCATAGTATTGGGAAATTTAAAAAAAAAATTTTAATCTTGAAACGATAATCATGTAAGTAATATGAACTTAATGTGGCGGTGGCTGCTTTGAAACACACTTAATGAACTATAGTAATACATTATTGCTGTGATGTTCATTTTGTTTCTTTCTCTTCACCCCAGATCGGCAACCCACTTCTGTCTAATTACTGCACACTGTCCACAATACGATTTATGGAAAACAACAGACCCGCACACCAGGCCAGTCATTAGATTAAGTTCTTTACTTATGGGAAGAAGAACACGGCAAAAACACCTGTAATGTACAACACTATGGATCTCTCCCCTTAGGTACCTCAACATGCTCAGGGTACCTAACAAAAATACAAATGTCCCAATACCACACAAAGGCCATTACCCAACCCAGGGACATAAGCAAGACCACTACATATGGCCTAGCGCCAACAGAAACCTGGCTATCCCCAGACCCTTCGTGCCTAACCAAAACTACTGACGATAATAAACATGGCTAAAAACCTTCTTGGTACCTCTAATCCTGAAACAGAGGTCCAGTGTACCTTAACCCTTCGACTCCCGCACCTTGTCCATTAGCATAGCATTATCAATCATGCTAGCAAAGCAAAAGATTAACCCTTTGACTTCCTCATCCTATCCACCAGCTTCCTGGAATGATATGTGTGTATATATATATATATATATATATATGCGTGTGTGTGTGTGTGTGGTGTGTGTGTGTGTGTGTGTGTGTGTGTGTGTATGCGTGTGTATGTGTGTGTGTGTGTGGGGTGGTGGAATGGGGTGAGGAAGTCAAAGAGTTAAGTTTTTGCAGTTGGTGGATAAGATGCAGGAGTCAAAGGGTTAAGCACACTGAAATCCTATTAACAGGCAAACAATACAAAAAGCAACATAATCAATAGCATTATCATAATGTCATTACTGATGAAATATAGCTCATTACATGGGAATACACACGAAAGCCCATATGGCTACCCCAACAGATACCCGAATTTAATCAAGAACAATATCACTGGAACCAATCTTCTACCCAGTGTGAATTGTAAACACCACTTTTATAGCAAAGATTCCAACAATTCGTTTGACTTAATCCACCCTCCCAGTTTAAATCAACTGTCAACTGCAATAATCCCCAAAAGATCTTCTGTAAATCATATTGAAGTACTAAGGTTCTACCATAACTGATTTCATCAGGGATCGACTATTGCCTCCTCAGAAAAGCCCTCACAGTTCACAGCACCCAGCTGTGTTTGATCACACAAAGGAATCATCATGTTAAAATAAACCTCTACCACAGGAAGAAAAATCTTTGATTAAGAGAATGCGTAAATCAAAAGGAACCATTACCTACGTTGTCCAACTCGTAAACAACGACGACACTACGATTTTAACAATGTGTCTTATGTATAACAACAGTCACGCAAAATACGGATACTAGGACACACACACACACACACACACACACACACACACACACACACACACACAACACACACACACACACACAAAATATACACACACACACACACACACACACACACATATATATATATATATATATATATATATATTGTGTGTGTGTGTGTGTGTGTGTGTGTGTGTGTGTGTGTGTGTGTGTGTGTGTGTGTGGTGTGTGTGTGTGTGTGTGTGTGTGTTCGTTCGTTCTTTGATTTAACGTCTTTTCACTATGAGTGATATTAGATGAAAAAAAAAAAAAAGAGGATGAGAGATGAGAGATGGGCGGATTGGATTTGGGGCAGAGAGGAGACAGAGTTATAGACATAAGTAGGTGGGAAAATAGAAAAATGGAACAAGAACTTAACACTAACAATCAACATCAACAATGAGTATGGAAAATTTAACTCTAAAGTACAAATTTCATAAACTTAAAGTAATGCATTAAGAAATGAGTTTCAGAATAATTTTCTTGTGTAAACATTTTTGGTAAAATAAAACGTAGCATTTTGCAGTAAAATAGACAGTGAAACAGTGTGAATTGTTCGCCGCAAATACACTTGACATTTTTACAGTATTTTGTTTTCAATGCGTTTAGCTGAATACGAAAATGAACAGCAACAATCGATCTCAAATGATATATGGAAGAATACTGCAACTGTTTACATACATTTTGAAATGAAAGTTTTATCATTTGTTGTGACACAAACTTTTCATGGAAATGTTCATGAAAACGAATCCATAAGGCTGATTCTAGGAAGTTGCAAGTTTCTTTTACGGAAGTATTAATAAATAATTGTATAGTATTATCAGAGTTGTATGCACCTTGCTTAGCTGCTCTGTCAACTACCTCGTTGCCGTGAAGACCAACGTGAGAAGGCACCTAGCATAAACTGAGATCTGTACCTTTTATCCTTAAACGATGTATAAGATGATTTGCCTCAGTAATTATATCAGGTCTTGTGTCTGTATCAAATGACTGTAAGGCATATAATACAGATTTTGAATCAACAAAGAGAACTACTTTGTAAAATAGCGACTAATTCCGCTGTAAAGATAGATATGTTTGCCCCAATGAAAAATGACTTTTTTATTTTATATTTTGGAACATAAAATGCTGCTCCAGCACATTTATTTTCTAAGACTGATCCATCGGTAAAAATATGGAGGTGGGTACGGTATTTATCATCGACGTGTTCTCTTGCTCTGCATATCGAAATATTGACGTTTTCATATTTCTTAGCATCTGTATAATCAATATCAAAAGTGGCTTTTAGCATTTCCCATGTAGGAATAGGCGTTATGGATGGTGTTTCAGCTATTTCATCCAGATTTATGTTAGACTGTTTGACCAGGTCAGATACGTAAGTTGCAACAGTCATTTGTGATGAAATGTTCTTTGCTCGTTTTGGAAAGTCAACATCTGACCTGATTTTCATTTCCTTACTCACAAAATTGTCCGTTTGTGAAGAAGTTCTAACGGCAAACTTTGCTGTCGCTAACTCACGATATTTGTTCAGAGGCAGAATTCCAGCAACTTTGTACGTTTCCAGATTAGAAGCATGGGCTGGTACACCTAGTGCAATTTTAAGACTTTTGCAGTCTAAGCTTTGAATCTTCTTCAGTAAATATTTTGGTGCACTGAAGAACACTTCTTGCGCATAGGATAATTTTGATCTTACAAGTGCCGTTGACAGATGAAGTAGTATGTTTGTATCCATTCCCCAGGGTAATCTGCTTATTATCTTTAGAAAATTTAAGGCTTTCCTTGCTTTTGTTAACATATAATCAAAATGGACATTCCAGGTTAATTTCAATGTTATAAAGACTCCCAGAAATTTTACAACCTGCTTGTAATGTAGACTTCACCATGCAGTCTGAAAGTAGGCAAGTGACTTAAAGTACCACGAGGATTAAATAGCATCATGTTAGTTTTTTCCGCTGACAACGACAGACCATTTTCTAACATGTACATGTATTTTCCAAATACATATATCATCAGCGTACTGTACCAAAACAACACGATTTGAGAGTGCATTAGGAAGATCCTGTATAAGGATATTAAATAAAGTAGGTGCTATCACTGAACCTTGAGGAATTCCCATATCAAGACGTCGCGAAGTAGAATAACTTGTTCCCACTCTTGCCTGAATTGTTCTATTCGCTAAATAGGACTAAATATAATTATACATATTGCCAGATAAACCAATAGATTTCAGTTTGTACAATAAACGTGTATGCCAAACTTGATCATACGCTTTTTTCACATCAAAAAAAGTTGCCAAAAGACTTTTTCTGCGGGCAAACTGTTGTTTTATCTGAGTTGTAAGTTTAACCAGGTGCTCAACTGTGGATCTCCCTTTTCTGAAACCTGCCTGGTTTAACGGAATAACGTTATTTTTATCACAGTCTGTTTAATACCAATCTTTCCATTAGTTTGCTCGTATGGGACGTCAAAGCAATAGGTCTGTAACTGTTTTCGTTGTTTTTAGGCTTTCCTGCTTTTAATATGGGTATAACAATAGACTTTTGCCATACCTGTGGTACAGTTCCACTCACCCAGCATTTCTGAAAAATTTTGTGTAAGAAAATAACATAGTTTTCTGGAAGATGCTTAATCATTTCAGTTGAAACTGCATCAACGCCTACCGAACTGCTTTTGGTGTGTAGAGACAAGATTGAGATTTTTTAGCTCTTCTAAGGTGATTGGAGCATTAAACCAGCGATCATTCTGAGGTATTGGATCAGTGTAGATAGAGTTGTTAGCTGCCATTTCTGTGTAGTGTTTGCAGATAGGAGACAAACCATCTACTTTTACTATTTTCAGCAAAATGTTCCACAAAAGTTTCAGCTTTGTCCATGTCGGAAGGAAATTTGTGACATGTATCAATCATTATTGGACACCTAGGTAAGCTGGCTCCATTTTTCATTGATTCATTTTTGTCCAGACTTTATGGAAATCCTTAAAATCTGAAATTTCTTTGGTGCAGTATGATGCCCAATAATCTTTCTTTGCTTCAGCGATGATTTTATTACACTGGATGTTAGCATTTTTCATTTCCTAATGATCTTCAGGGTTTCTGCTCTTGATGTAGACTCTGAATTTCTCTTTTTTTTTTTATACTGAACTGCTTTTGTGTGTGTGAGTGTGAGAGTGTGTGTGTGTGTGTGTGTGTGTGTGTGTGTGTGTGTGTGTGTGTGTGTGTGTGTGTGTGTGTGTGTGTGTGTGTGTGTGTGTGTGTGTGTGCGTGCGCGTGTGAAAACGTTCACAAATCTATTCAGCAAATTACAACAGTCCCCGACAAAGTAACAAAAACCTACTTTTGGTCAACACATTAAGCATTTCTTCTCCCAATGTATTAGTAGGAAACCAAAGTGATAATCCTTCACTGTATGTAAACCATGCAAACACAAGACACCTAATTAAAGACAGTCTGTCACGCCAAACACATCTTAATTTTAATACAACAACCATCTACCTGTTGACTGAGCTTTCACGACAACAGGGCATCCAACACCAAAGGAACATAACCAAATGCTTAACCCCCAAAACGAAAGTAGCTGTGACATTGTGCTGTCTTATTTGCATATGCACGGATGTATATTTGTGTGTGCACATGTTTTCACGCGTTCATATGCAAATAATAAATATGTAAGCATGCACGTGTGTTCATGTTACCTGTGGCTATATGTTAATGTCATGAATTTACTGCAGAGAATAGAATCCCTTGACATATATCCAATATTGACTAAATGCATCCACTTTGTACATGTCATTCAATATTAAAAAAAATACATACACAATCACGCGCGCACACACGCACAAACGCATATACCCATGAGCACACATACATACACACACGCACGCACGCACACACACACACGCACTCTTACAGACACACACACACACATACAATCACATAAATACACACGCATATATACACATATACACAAACACACACACACATATATATATATATATAACACATACGCACACAGACGCACATACACACACAGACTCACACATGCACACACACACACACACACACATACTCACTCACCTTTCCAAACGAGACGGCACTCCCCGAAAAGACATTGCGGTTGTCGTGGAGAGAGAAAGAATAGCGCGTGTCCTGTTGCTGTACGAAACACACACACACAACACACACACACACAACACACACACTCACACCCACACACACACACACACACACACACACACACACACACATTTTAATTTTACTGATTAAACAGTAATGCTATCAACAGTAATGCTATCAGTTCTAACGATACTACATAACAGACATCATCATCGTCATCATCATTAAGTGCTCTTCTGCATGGCGTTGGCGAACATGGCCCTCCATATAAAAATGTATCTATCCCTTGTTGCCGCAAGCACATCTTCCACCCTCTCTGTCCTCAGCCACCCTGCAAGTCCGTCCAATGTTTTCTCCCTGGGTCTACTTGGTGCTCTCTTTCCCTCCAGCTTTCTCGTTGTGACCAGGTGCTCTAATTCCCCTTTCCTCATAAAATGGCCTACAAATTAATAGCCAGAACATGTACACACGCACACTCGTGTAAGTATGTAAACACACACACACGCGATCGCGCGTGCACACATTCACATAAGGACGCACATTGCCACATATCACATATAAAAGCAATAACTGAAACGACCCACAGACCCATTTTTTCACCTAAGGACATATCTGGATCAATTTGCCCATTCAACTTCATTCTAAGAGCAGACAACTTGTGAAATATTCACACCGGTCAATACTGCATACTGACCATGTTAAAATCACCACCGATACCACCATCCACACACTTCTACCACGATCAAAAAGCCAACCACACAACAACCAACAAAAAGAACAAGAACAAAACAAAACGAAACAACCAATATGGTCAAGCCATTCTAGCATTCTTCTTATGCAAAACTTATTGCAGAAACCCATTATTTTGTACTTCGTCACATCTCCATGACCCTTAAGAAGTTTTAGTTGAAATAAAACTTGACGTGCATCAAGGACGATATCAGACTAAGGAGAAAAAAATGAAAAAAGTTTCAGAGAAAGTAGGCTACCATTCACACTCCTTCACAGCTCTTTCTGGATACGTTCTTCACCAAATTTGGGCCAAAGGTATGTATCGCTGAGAAGTTGCAAGTACATACATCTGGAAGTCATGGCAACAAGATCAAGGTCACACAGATAATGACAATGATATAAAACAAGAAAAGTATCTCAAACTCCGCGCTTTTTCAGGAAGGTGCGTGAAGAGCAGTTTCTCAGAAACTTCTGAAAATATTCACATTCTGTCTCCATCGTAGTGACGTTCTACCATTGCCCTCCATGTATGTCAAGTTTTATTTCGTGTGAGGCTTCTTCAATGTCAAGGTGACCTTCAGAACAAAAATCCGGATTTTCTTCAATATCTTTTTTGTATAAAGAGTACAGTCTTGATGGAGGCAGACACAAGAATATCATTCATAAGGAAAAGACAAGCAACATTTATAGGCCATTTTATGAGGAAAAGGAAATTGGAGCACCTGGTCACAGCAGGAAAGCTGGAGGGAAAGAGAGCACCAGGTAGACCCAGGTAACAAATATTGGATGGACTTGCAGAGTGGCTGAAGACAAAGAGGGTGGAAGATGTGCTTGCGGCGACAAGGAATAGAAACAGATGGAAGGCCATGATCGCCAACGCCATGTGGCAAGGTACTTGATGATGATGATGATAAAGAGTACAAAAAGAGACAATTCGATTGGACTGACCGTTGTTTCGGTAGTGGTGGTAGTGGTTGTTGGTCCTAACACACCACAGAGGCCAGGTTGGCAAAGAGGCAGAGCTCTCACTTTCCACTCTGACTAACAGACTCGAACTGGTCTTAATCCCACTGATGAAAAAGATTTTGTGCATGCGGCCTTCAACCTGCCCCCGCAGTGACTCACTACGTGACCCTATTCAAAGTCAGGAATCGGAGTATAAAGGAATAAAAGGGAGAAGAAGGACATCAGGCCCATAGTGAAGTTGAGGTCTCTACCACTTCACTCCTCTTCGACCTCAGAGTTATCTTTCCTTTTAGTTCACCGCACAAATCATATAAGCTTTAAGATCAAAAACTATGTTTTTCAAAAGGGCACTGACCAGGGAATTGATCACACACACACACACACACACACACACACACACACACACACACACACACACACACACACACCAACGTCGTTTCCGATAAATTAACCCCAACAATATCTTGACTACGACTGCCTTACTTCCGGTCAACCAAAGCAGCCTACTGCGTCATTTCCTGTTAATCAATCAAGAACAGAAATTCGGGGGTCCGGGGAAAACCCCCCAGAAAGGAATGTTTATTTTCTTTTCTTTTCTTCTTTTTTCCCCCGACTTCAGTGGGACTGGGGGTTTAGGAAATAGAGACCCACAGGAAATTAATGTGTGGTTTGGCTACCGACCAACTGTTTGATACCACCTTAAAGACATGGTATTGTACTGTGTACCAAGATTGAGGTGATTTTCCCACGCCACAAGTCTGTCGAAAATAAACAAAATTAATACACGATGCCACCTCTCACTCATTTGTAAGCAAAATGTGTCCTGCACGGCACAGTTTTATAGTTGTCTTTCCAAGCCATGTGGCAAACGAAGATATCTCTGAGTCGGTGTTTACTAAGTTATATCTCTAAAAAGACACAAGCTGCCCCATAACTGTAGGGGTGTGAGGTGGTAGAGACCTCAGCTTATGTCTATCTAAACCGGGTGCTCGTTACAGGAAAAAAGACGTATGGTGGACATCTCCATCCACGCCAGTGCCTCACAGACTCACAGTGCTAAGTGGCTCTCACAAGGTTTTTCTTTTCGAATCAGGTGCTTCGTAGTCCTCTATCATTCTCATCAACTTCAAGCCAGCACCCCCCCCCCCCCCCCCGTTCTCTCTCAAGCAGAGATTTCCAGGTTTCCTATTTCAAATATGACATGAAAGAAAGATTCAATCGTATTTATACTGTTTATAGCCAAATCGACCAGAGAAAACAATATGGAGGTCGAGTGTGCATCAAAAACAAAATCAGTCACAAGTTGAATTTCTAGTAACTATCTCGACCTCATAACAATGCCTTTCTATTTATGTTTAACCTTTTGATTCCCGCATCCTATCTACCAACTGCAAAAACTTAACTGTTTGACTCCCTCGCCCTATTCACCAGCTTCCTGAAGAAAAGGAAGATGGTGGATAGGGTGTGGGAGTCAAAGGGTTAAATTTTTGGTTTGCTAGCATGGTTGATAATGCAGGATACTGCTGAACAAGGTGCGTGAGTCAAAAGGGTTACGCATGGTATCATTGGCTAAACTTCCTGTTTGTTTTCAAGAAAGCTGTTTGTGTGTCAAAACTGACACTACGCAGCTGCATCACCCCTTGATAAGTTTGCTCTCTCTGAAGAGGAGAATGGTAATGGGGCGCAGGATGGTAAACAGTGATGATGACTGAGGGTGCACGGTTTGTATGGGTAGAATATAAACTAACTACTCTGGCTTATCGGCATTTTGATGGTACCTTGCCTAAGTACATCTCTTCTGTGCTTAAAACATACACAGGCCTGAATGCAGTCTCAGGTGAAGCAATCAGAGGCTTCTGGCAAAATCAAAATCAAAATACAAAACCATAGGACACCGAGCCTTCCGTTGCCAGACCTCACTTGTCTGGAACGATCTGCCTTTTTCTCTCCGCTGTTCATCATCTCTCTCTTCTTTCAAGGAGGGCCTCAAAACTCATCTTTTTGATAAATACTACCAGTAATGAAACATAATTTTTGATCTTTCTGATTCAGTAGTGTATATATTAGTACTTGCTTGCAACAGATGTGCTAGTGTGTGTGTTGGGGGGGAGGGACTAGGAGTGGGAGTTAGTATAATTGACCACTAGGCATAGGGCTGATTGGGATTAATGAACTAATTAATGTAAAGCGCAGTGAGTCTTTACCTATGTGTAGGAGAATAGTGCTATATAAAACCGATTTATTATTATTGTCATTGAGAGAGATGTAGTTTTCATTGATTGATTGATTAATTAATTGATTCATTCATTCAACATTTCTATGTGAACAAATCAGGCTGTATACACAACAAAATACAGCAGATGGCAGGCAATTCAATAAATACTCTGAGGAATAAACAACCTACCAAAGTAAAACATCGACAAACAAACGAAAAACACTCTTTCCATCATCATCTCACCAATTCAATGTGTGTGTGTGTGTGTGTGTGGGGGGGGGGGGTGCGAGTGTGTATGTGTGTGGTGAATAAGTCAATGTGAGTGACTCTCAGTGAGTGTGTGTGTGTGTGTGTGTGTGTGTGTGTGTGTGTGTGTGTGTGTGTGTGTGTTGTGGTGTGCGCGCGCGCGCGCGCGCGCAAGTGTGCACAAAATCAGTGATAACTCGATTTTGTAGCATTTTTGATATCTCCGAGTTGTGTATACGTGTGCATGTGTACGTGAGTTTGTGTGTGTATCTGTTTGTGTGTTTGTGTGTATGTGCGTGATTTTGTGTGTGTGTGTGTGTGCATGTGTTTGTACGTGTGTGTGTGTGTGTATGCGTGCGTGTATACGTGCGTGCGTGCGTGCGTGTGTGTATGTGTGTGTATGTGTTGAGAGAGAGGTAGGCGAATCTGTACATATATGCACATTTAAGCACACAATACACACACACACGCACTCACACACACACACGTTTAAACACACACACGCACTCACACAGTAACATGCACGCAAACACGTATATACTTACGCGCACGCACAAATTAGTAACACACAGAAACACACACACACACACACACAAGCATACACACACACACACACACACACACACACACACACACACCACACACACACACAAGCATACACACACACACAAGCATACACACACACACATGCATACACACACATATATACACACACATACACATACAAGCATAAACACACAAGAAAACACACACACAAAGTGACACAGCTTATCCAGACAGACTGATAACAGTAACACTGGAACGATCAACGTAGTGTCAAAACTGAGGCTTAGCAGTCTCACCACTATCCACGATTTGAATTTAACGCTTTCACTCCTCACTCACACTGTGTGAGGGATAAGAATAAGGCCTCCTAGAACATTTGCTCCTTTCAAGGAGGACTTTGTATCTTTGCCATTTTTTTGCACTTCAAACGGGAAGAAAACATGCTCCACTGTTTAAGATCCTGGTGTAAAAGTTGAAGACAACAAAAAAGGTGTCAGTGTGTGTGTGTATGTGTGTATGTGTGTGTGTGTGTGTGTGTGTGTGTGTGTGTGTGTGTGTGTGTGTGTGTGTGTGTGTATGTGTGTGTGTGTGTGTGTGTGTGTGTGTGTGTGTGTGTGTGTGTGTGTTTCAAGCCATCGTCTCCATACTCAGAAAAGCTTCACATGCATTATAGTCGCAGATGGCATGTGATGACGGAAACGGATCCAAAACTAATGAAGGCATATATATGCCAAGGGCTGTCCATACACACTACAAGATCTTCAGGAAAGATAACAAGCACACTGTTTTAAAGAGGGCCACTACTCTTGAGTCACTCACACACACCTTGACCGAGAGACACTGTTAGAGGAGGGCGGTGTCACCTGGTTGCTGTTTCAGGAACCCCAATAAACTAACAGTGACTCTGGTTTACGATCAGCATTTTACCCTGAGAATGTTCACAGTGTTGCTTTCTAACATGTCTTGTGAACGCTGAGCAAGCAGAACGTGGTCTGCTGTGCACCTTATATCATGTCTGCTCCGGCATGATTTTCTCTTATCTACAGTTTTTCTGTATCTCTTTATTTACGCGTCACTATTCACTGTCACAAGCAAAGCCAGAGCAAGATTGAGGCCGCCGAGATGTGGTTTCTAAGAAGAATGTTGAGAGTTCCATGGACAGCAAAGAAAACAAACAGTCTTGATAGAGGCAGACACAAGAAGATCGTTCATAGGGAAGATTAG
>JAPXFY010000018.1:29996369-30066369 GCA_030674185.1 Monoplex corrugatus | reverse complement strand
CAACAGAACTTCTCAAACACCATAAACTGAACTTATCCATGCATGTCCTAATCTCTTCGCTGGATCCTGTAGACTCGTATCAAACAATCAATGCCAGTACCAGATTGTATTCATTATTTCACGACGCATCAGAGCCACAGTCGAACTAAACTTAAAGACAAACTTCGGTATAGCACCAACAAAAATGTGAAATTTCCCCTGTTATATTAACAATACTGTCTGTTGCCAAAAAGTGGCATTCTGAGACTGTGCAGATGAATTATTTTTGAGAGAGAGAGAGAGAGAGAGAGAGAGAGAGAGAGAGAGAGAGAGAGAGAGAGAGAGAGAGAGAGAAGAACTGAACTGAACTGAAAACTGTTTATTGTCATTACCCGAAAAGGTCTTTTGACAAGGGGGATAACAATTTTCCAGTAGTGCGACACATAATCCACTCTTTGTATGTGCGCAAATTCTTCACACATAATCAAAAAAAATATCGAACATCCATTCCTTGAACAGTCAAACATATTCAAATCATATATAATGAACAATCATCCATTTTACCACTACTACATAATGCAAAAAAAACAACAACAAAAAATATCAGAACAGTGTTCCCACATTCAGGCCAATAATTTGTCTAGGTTTAGACAAACCAAAATCTTTTTCACACACCCACACCCCACACACTCACACGCATCCATATACGCTCACACGCGGGCGCGCGCTCGTGCGCACACACACACACACATCAAAACTGTAATATGATGAAACATCTGGGCTAGACCACCCAAACCTTACATTTAGTAATAATAATATAATCTTCACATAACTGCCCCAAAATACTCTGTTAACAAGGGACATCACTATGCCTTTTATTTATTTGTTTTTTGGTTTGTTTGTTTTTGTTAACATGTATAGTAGACCCTTAAGTGTCTATATGACCTTTCAATATCCACTTCTAACATATTCTACAAATATACCATTATTTTCATATTATTAGCTACTCTTAAATTATCGGCAAACAAAGCAAAATAAAGCAAATGAAAACAGCTCTTTACAAAACAGAGTCTATAATAAAGCGGCTTCTTTTGGAGTTAACGTGATATAGCCCACATCAGTCAAAAGAGATTAAATTAATCCCAGTATGATATTGTCTAGCACTATTGTCGGGCTTGTAAGTGTTTATGTCTTATTTTTTGTGCTTCCGCAATGTATAGTGCCACTGATTTGATTATGACTTCGTCATCAGATGACAAAATAGATACAACATCTTGTCTTTTGGCCATGTTGGATTCAAAACTTTGCATTTTCCACGTATTGTGTCAAAAATTTGGCATTGGAATAAAAAGTGTTTTTCATTATCGACATTGTTTCCACATAAGGGGCAAGGATATACTGTGGACGCCCCAGGTTGAAACCAATTTTTATTTGCATTGAAACCAAGTGTTCTTAATCTAAATCTTGCGTAATTAGTTCTTTGCCATTTATCCGTAACAACACTGAGATATTTTTCGGTTTGAAAAACATCTTTAAATGAGAAGAACCAACTATATTTTTCTTTGTTTTCCATATCTGAGTGCCAATTTTGTTTAAACGAACAAATAAGCCTGTCTTTAAATTCATTAATAAACTGACACTCATTTCCTACTCCCTGGGACAACCACACGATTCCAAACCCAAGTTCTGATAAAGCCTTTTTTACCTGATAGGCCCAGTTCTGTTTTCCTATTTCCATTTGAGTAACCATCATTTCATATGCCTGTTTACATAACCGAGATTGTGGAAGCCTTAACAATTTCAACCAGTATTTAATACTCTTCACAAAGGTTCTAATGTATAAAGGATATCTTCCAGTTTCTCCATATAAAACAGTATTAGAAGAGTGAATTGGTACAGCCAAAAAACGTTTTATAGCATATGTATGCACTTTTTCCATATGTGGATTTACAGTAAGACCCCATACTTCAGCTGCATATGTAAGTAAAGGTTCTATCTGTGTATCAAACATTTTCCAATATAAATTACAATCAATAGAATTGAGCTTCCGTAAGGATTTTAGAATTTCAATAACACCTTTTTTCCCTTTATTACAAGATTCTTCCCATGCATAATTTAAACTTAATTTTGTCAAAATATTATTCCTAAGTATTTATAAGAATTAACAACTTTAACCTCGTTAATTCCATAGAACCATTTTTCGTGTTTTGATAAATGTCCACCCTTCCTGAAAATCATAATATTAGTTTTATCCATGTTAACTGTTAAATCTAGTCGATCGATTCTTCCTTTAAGACATTTAACTGGTTTTGTAAGCCTTTGACTGTACCAGAGAGAAGAATAACATCGTCTGCAAACAGCAATAGGAATATCTCAATAACCCCAGGGATAATTTGAATGCCATGCCTGCCTTTTCTTGACAGTTCCACTGCTAATTCATTAACGAAAAATGAAAACAATTGAGGACTCAATTGACACCCCTGTTTCACTCCTTTAGGGCATTCAAAATAATCTGAATATACACACTTCTCACGCACGCATGCAAACACTGAGTTATAAACTCCTCTTAGGGCCATATATAATTTTCCATTCACACCACTTTTACGTAATATATTCCAAAGATTATTACGATTCACAGAATCGAATGCCTTCCTAAAATCCACAAATGCAACATAAAGTTTCTTATTTAAAAGTAAATGCTTCTGCACAAGGGAGTAAAGTGTGAAAAATATGATCAATTGTACTGTATTTTGCTCTAAATCCAGCTTGTTCTTCAACTATTTTCTCTTCTTTTTCTGCCCACTTTGTTAATCTCTTATTCAAAATATATGTATAAACTTTACTCACTATACTTGTTAGAGCGACTCCTCTATAATTATCTGGATTATTCACATCTCCTTTTTTATGAATTGGGATTATTACGGACTTTGCCCATTCTGACGGAAAAATGCCATTATCAAAAAGCTTGTTACATAAATGGACAAGGAAATCAATTACATTAGCATTTGCATGTTTTAACATTTCGCTGATTATTTGATCTGGTCCTGCGCTCTTTCCTGCTTTCAAATGCCTGATACTCGCAGTCACTTCTTCTTTAGTTATAGGCTCATTGAAAAGGGGCTCAAAATTATTTTCTTCCTCTACTATATTACTCTCTTGTGCAGTATTTCCCCCGATATCATTGAAAACACTGCAGAAATGATTGTACCATTGTTCAATAGAGATTTCATTGTACACAAAGGCCTTTCTATTAACAGATCTTATTATTGACCAGAATGTCCTGGAGTCATTGATGGAATCTTTGAGTGTTCTTATTTTCTTATCTTCGTATTCCCTTTCTTTCGTTTTCCTTAGTTTAACATACTCTTTTCGTGATATGACATATGCTTCTCTTTTTTCTTTTTTTTCTTTTTCTGTTTTGCATCTCTGGAATCTTTTCAGTAGCCTCTTAACTTCTTGTTTCTTTCTTTCACATTCCTTATCAAACCAATCATTCTGTTTCTTTTGTCCTTGTCTCACTGTTCGTACCATACACGCAGCTGCCCCGCATAAAGCCTTAGTAAACTGCTCCGAACTGTCATTCACATTATAATCTAACAAACCGAAAGCTGTCTGTAGACAATTGTTGAACTCAGAACCATCAAGCTCTTGTACAAATAAACTTGCTAATTCTTCAGACCATACAATTTTTTCTTCCCCTTGTTGTCTTGCACTTTCTACATCTGTATGATTATTTCCCCTTTTCCATATTACCTCAACAGGTAGATGCCATGAATCAACACAGTTACCTACCCGTAAATCAAAGCATGAGACCAGATTATATGGAACAAGAAAATAGTCAATCACACTACACCCATTTGGAGACACAAAAGTGTATTCACCCTCTGTATCTCTATCACAAAAACCATTCATAATAACCATATCCAACATGAAACATAAGTTCAACAATGTTTTGCCAAAACTATTCACAGTTTCATCTTTAGAACAACGTACATCACATTCATTATACATCCTGTCATACTCAATGCCTTCCAAATAAGTAGTCATGTCTTCAGGCGCAAACTGTTCGTGACCTGTTCTAGCATTGAGATCTCCCATAATTATAAAATGTGTTTTTTCTTTTTCAAACTGTTGTAGCATTAATTCTTCCAGCATCAAGATCCCATCTTTAATTAATGTTTCGTTATATTTAGGGCTTCCTTCTGGCGCAACATAGCATGCAATCAAAATCAGATCTTTGTCTAAATCAAATACATTTTTGTTTACTCTGATGGCAATGATGTTATCATAATCTAACATTATTTCTTTCACACAATTTTCTAAATTTTTTTTCACCAACAATAAAACTCCACCCGAATTCCTGCCATGGTGTGACAATTTCTTAGCTGGAGCGTAAAACTTCAAATAATCAGTGAACAAACAGCTGAAATCAAACGAAGTATCAAGAAAACATTCAGTAAGACAAACAAAATCAAATTTTGTTACATAATTTATGAAGGAAACGTTCTTCAATTTACTGTACAAATTTTCAACGTTGTAATTCAAAAAGGACCACTGGTTTGGATGGCCATGCCTGTCCTATGGCTTTCTGGAAGTACAGAGAGAGAGAGAGAGAGAGAGAGAGAGAGAGAGAGAGAGAGAGAGAGAGAAAGGAGAGACAGAGAGAGACGGACAGACAGAGGGAGAAAGACAGAGTGAGCGACAGAGAGAGAGACAGACAGACAGAAAGAGAGACAGCGAGAAAGAGAGACAGCGAGAAAGAGAGACAGACAGAAAGAGAGAGAGACAGAGAGAGAGAGAGACAGAGACAGACAGACAGACAGCAGACAGACAGACAGACAGAGGGGAATTTCTTGTTGCAGTGCTGCATGCACGTTCGCATAAAATGAGTTTAGTCGTGCAAGCTACAACAGAAAGGTGAACTGTTTCGGCCAAGCAACCTCCGGCTCTTCCCGGGCCTCGTTCCTGATGCTCCTATACTGCATCAGTCAAACCCAGCTGATCGATACCAGCCGATCGATAAAATCCAGTCACTCTTTATGTACCCGGCTCAGGCAATTTCCACATTCTGTTAAAGACCGAGGCATCAAGCAATTTATATCACATCTGATTTACATAGAGTAATCAAAAAACAGTTGCATCAAGCTGTATGCTAGTTATACCTTTCCCTTCGATACATTCATTTCACGAGATTTACAGTCTCTTCCTTTTTTCTCAAAATTACTTAACAGACCTTCAAGTGATTTTTCATGATGAAGGTGAAATTTATTAGTTGCTGGAAGAGGGTACAGAAGGAGGTGATCGGAGGAACGGTCCGTTTTTATTGTTTAAAGCCCAGCCGACTGCACAGAGCCATATCAGGGCTATAGCCATTTCAAAACGTGTACACAATATCTGATTGAAAAAAACCCCCATCCGAAATAGAAAATTAAGTACGCATATCATTGGAGACATACACAAGATCATTGATAAGGAAGATTAGGAAAAGATAGGCAACATTTATAGGCCAGTTTATGAGAAAAGGGGAATGTAGACCCAGGGAGAAAATATTCGACGGACTTGCAGGGTGGCTGAGGACAGAGAGGGTGGAAAATGTGCCTGCGGCAACAAGGGAGAGATACATAAGGAGGGCCATGATCGCCAAAGCCATGCGGCAAGGCACATGATGATGATCAAACGGTTGCATATCAACATACAAAAAAATACGATCAAAAACACTAAGCACTGTTTACGTCCAAACTAAGCAGACAAATCATGATAGCACTGAGAAAAGAGATATCGTTGTGTATATGGCAGTTAAAAATGTACCAGGAAAGATCAATGTTCTGTTAGACATTATTAACATAAGATCTGGCGTGTGGCTCGAAGAAGCTTTTACAGACACACGACACACTGTTTGGCAAAGAGGAGCTATTCAGCAGATTATTGTACTAGCCACACGTAAAAGACAACAGCAGTCTGAAAGAAAGAAAAAAAAAAAAAAAAGAGAGAGAGAGAGAGAGAGAGAGAGAAACAAAGAGAGAGAAACACAGAGAGAGAGAAACAGACAGACAGAGAGAGAGAGAGAGAGAGAGAGAGAGAGAGAGGGTAGAAATAAAAAAAGAAAAGAAAATTATGCATGAAAATCTGACCGGTCAGTACTTTCTGCTTATTTTATTTATTTATTTTATTTTTACATTCTGTTCTGTTTTAGTTGGTCAACAGTGACTGTTCTGTACCACTGCCTTTATGTACACTTATTTGTCATTTATGTTTCATTGTTGCTGTAGTTTTTTGTGTGCTTGCTTGTTTATTGTTGGTTTGTTTGTGTGTGTGTGTGTGTATGTGTGTGTGCGTGTGTGTGTGTGTGTGTGTGTGTGTGTGTGTGTGTTGTGGTGTGTGTGTGTGTGTGTGTGTGTGTGTGTGTGTGTGTGTGTGTGTTTTATTTACACACCAGGTTTCTGTCAAAAGGAGAGACAGACTATAAAACAAATCTAGGAAACCTTGCATCATAAATATTGTATCGCTGTCACTAGTTTCAGCAGAATCCAGTACAACCAGCTATATCATGACTTTTCCCCAACAACAACACCACCATTCCATCAGTTTATCAACGATCTGTTGGAACAGCGTCAGTACAAGAATTAAGAAGAAGCAACAGAGGCTCGGAAGACAAATAAACAGTAGAAAAAGAATGAGAATGGATGGGAAGAAGAAGAACAAGACACACAAAAAGAAGACGAAGAAAGAAAGAAAAAGAACACGAAGGGGAATACGTACAAGATAAACATCAGGCTGTTATCTAGATGGCATAAAATATGATGTACACTATGAGATATTTTGTTGGCGTTTCTGTTTGTGGCATCTGTTATCAATATGGCATAAAACAGGGGGTATACTATGAGATATTGTGTTGGAGTTTGTCTGCGGCATCCAGTCTGTAACGAAGTTTTTGTGACACAGGGGGTTTAGCTGCCTGGCCTAGACAGATTCTGTCACCGTGCAAAGATTTCACTGTATTTTACTGTGATATTTGTATAGTAATTTCATTCATGCATGGGCTCCTGTTACAACCACAATCAAGACGGTTACTGGAGATCCTCCTCGTTCTTGGGGATCACCCTTCATTGTGAATAAATCGATGTCAATGAAAGAGAGAGGCAAGCGCATGTATTTTGTTCATATCGTGTGTGTGCGTGCGCATACATGCACTCATGTTGTACGTGTGAATGCACATAAACGTATGTGTGTTTGGGTATGTGTTTATCATGTCTGTGCAAGAGAGTGCGTGTGTTGTGTGCTAACGTTTCTTTAAGTTAGAGAAATTAACCACATTTCTGAGTTAGAAGATGCTACTTTGCGTTTCTTTCATCTTTTTGAGTTAGAAGTTGCTACCAGCTGATTTCATCCCCATTTGATAGAACAGCCTACGGGACAAATATCGAGTATCGGGAACAAGAAACAATGGGAAAAGATTTTATATTCTTTCCATATCAACATTTTAGGCTTTTCCGTAGCAATCGACTGAGTCCTTATAATAGGTCTACATTGCTTTTTCCCTCTCGTTTTCTGCATCGTGGCAGTGCAAAATAGATTCTCTCTTCACACACACACACACACACACACACACACACACACACACACACACACACACACACACACACACAACATTCCGTCTAATATCACTTATAGTGAAAAGACGTTAAATTAAAGAACGAACGAACACACACACACACAACGCACGTCCAGTCACAACAGGTGACAGTACGTAACAAAGGTGATACAGTGTTTTTGTGCTGTTGCCACCAGTATCCAGGCATGGCGTGTGAAGAGTGGACAGGTTTCTATAGAGTTCTTCATTTATAATGCATGAAGCTTCAAGCCTTCAGGTGGATGCTATTGTATTGAGCGAGAGTGTATGCCTTCAATAATGCACACACAGATGCACATATACGCCCGCGCGCAAACATACACACATATACACGCATGCACACACTCATACACGCAGGCACATACACACATACAAACACACACACACACACACACGCGCACACACATCACACACACATACAAACACACACACACAACACTCACACACACACACACACACACACACACACACACACACACACACACACATACCAGTGTTCCGCATCCAAATTTCATGACACTGAAACAAGTCCGTATGGTAAGACCTAATGAAATTTTGGGCTTGATGGAGGAAAGGATGAAGGCAAAGAGAAATGAGGAGATATACAGGAAGATAAACAAAGAAATCAGGTATAGGTGCAATGAAACTAAGGAAGCTTGGCTGAACACAAAATGCAAAGAGATATGTGGATCCTCAGGGTATGTACAGACGAATTGAAGAAATTGTCCACAGGAAAAATACATGCACATCAACTGGTTGCTTAAAATCGAAAGATGGCACGCTTATCATGGAAAAAGACAAAATACTGGACAAATGGGGAGAGTACATTAAAGACCTTTTTGAGGATGACAGAAACGAAGAACATATCATAAAAAAAGAACTTTGAAGGACCACCCATAATGAAAGATGAAGTTAGAGCAGCACTGAAAAAGATGAAACCAGGAAAAGCCCCAGGACCAGACAACATTACTACAGAGATGATTGAAGCCCTGGAGGAATTTGGCATAGAAAAAATAACAGTCCTCCTAAATGAAATTTACGACACTGGAAAAATCCCCAAAGATATGTCAAAATCAATTTTCATTGCACTTCCAAAGAAGACAGGGGCTATAGAATGCGAACTCAATCGCACAATCAGTTTGATGAGTCATGTAACAAAAATCCTGTTAAGAATAATCATGATGAGGACAAGGAATAGAATCAAAAGAGAAATAGCAGAAGAACAGTGTGGATTTGTGGAAGGGAAAGGAACTATTAATGCCATACACATCCTAAAAACTATCATAGAGAGGTCAAATGAGATGAATAAGGATTTGTATTTATGCTTTGTTGACTATACCAAGGCTTTCGATCGGGTACAACATGAAGAATTGATCAACCAGCTGGAGAGACTCAATGTTGATAGAAAAAAATCTACGAATAATCAGAAATATGTACTGGGAACAAACAGCTGCAATGAGAATAGAAAACAATATAAGCTCTTTCCAAAACATCAAAAGAGGAGTCAGACAGGGTTGTGTTTTGTCACCGATCTGTTTTCACTATACAGCGAAAACATCATGAGAAACCTAGAGGAAGACCCTGGATTGGGGGTTGGAGTGAAGATGATAAATAACATTCGATACGTAGATGACACCGTGCTGATTGCAGAAAGTGAAAGAGATCTACAAAACCTTGTGAATATACTAGAAATAGAAATCAAAGGTAAGGGGTTGGAGCTAAACAGCAGGAAGACTGAAGTCATGGTGATCAGTATAAAAACATGAAATCTCATGCAAAATAACAGCAAATGGCACAACCTTGACACAGGTTAATAAGTTCAAATACCTGGGAGCGGTCATTTCATCAGAAGCAGATGCACATCGGAGTTAGCTGGCAGAGTCGGCCAAGCCAAAACAGCATTCAAGAAGATGACAAGCATTCTTACCAACAAATGCCTATCAATTAACATCAGAAAGAGAGTCCTTGAATGTTATAAAGAACCAATACTGTTGTACGGATGCGTGGCGTGGACAGTCAGCAGGCAGGGCCGGGGCAGGATTGAGGCAGCCGAGATGTGGTTTTTAGGAGGAGAGTTCCATGGACAGCAGGGAGAGCAGGCGAGACAGTCTTGATGGAGGCAGACACAAGTAGATCACTCATAAGGAAGACTGGGAAAAGACAGGCAACATTCATGGGCCATTTTGTGGGGAAGGGGGATTTGGAGCACATGGTCACAACGGGAGGGCTGGAGGGAAGGAGAGCGCCAGGTGGACCCGGGGAGAGAATGCTGGACGGACTTGCAGGGTGGCTGGGGATGGGGAGGGTGGGGGAGATGCTAGGGGCAACGAGAGATAGAGATGGTTGAAAGTCCATGGTCGCCAACACCATGCGGCAGGGCACCTGATGATGATGATTATGGTAAGACTGCGATATCGCAGTCACACTGCGATATCAGTGAATGATGAGTTTTATAAATAAAAGTTTATAAAATCTATGGCAAATAAAGATCGGAATCATGCTTCAGTCTTCAGAATACTTTATTACTCAAGGATACTAGCATTAGGTCCCAATGGACCTGTCTTACAGCTAGTCCTTGCTACGGTTCATAGAATAGGTGATCAAGGCGTCAGTACAGACAAAAGACAGAGATTGAGAACGAGAGAGAGAGAGAGAGAGAGAGGAAGAGAGAGAGAGAGAGGGAGAGAAAGAGACAGAGAGAGAGGACAGAGAGAGAGAGAGACAGAGAGAAAAGAGAGAGAGAGAGATGAGTGGGGGAGACAGACACTGAAACACACTGAGAACGTGCGCGCAAGCGTGCATGTCTGTAAGCTTATGCACGGTTTTCCTAAATATTTATGGGCAAATAGTTTTTCATGTTTGCATTCAGTGCAGTTCAGTTCATGTTGCTTATAGCCCGATCGACCACTGAGGCCATATCAGGGCTACCACCACGATAAAAACAAAATTAAATTCTGAAAAAACGTATAAAAGTTTGCCTTGTTGGACTAATTCAACCTTCGCTATCTGCCATTCTGTTTGTCACACAGGCATCTGTGATACAACCAGCTCCGCTCAACATGAAATATAAACGAACAAGAGATTAAATATAAGTCAAACTGATGTTAAGCTAAGCAATACCAGTAAGTCTAACACTACAGAATCCCTTTAGCATCGTCTCATAGTTTTAAACACACCAATCACATTCAAATTGTAGCTGTGGGTTATGACTGGCTGATAAGGTAAACAAACTGAACAATCGTTTGTACAAAGCCGTTCACACGTCCACAAACGCTAATAACAAAATGGTCAAACTATAACAACACTCTTATTTTCTCATTCATTCAACATGTTTCAAAGAATATTTAACTTCAAAAACAATTGAGATCTGTTTTCTTGAAGTTTTGTTTGCTTTTTTGTTTGGCTTTGGTGATAAGTGTATCTAAAGTATCAAAAATACTACACGAATTTGAGTCAGATCGGTTTGTGAACAGACGAGATATAATTTGTTTTTGTTATTTTTGTGTATGCCTAGCCGACTGCGTAGAGTCATACCAAGGTTATAACCGTTTCAGAACATACACAACATTTCAACAAGGGAAAAAAAAGGAAAAGAAAGTGTAAAAAAAGGCCTGAATACAAATTTAAACATAACTAAGGACACCAAAACGTATAAAAACGGGCCTAAATGACCTAAAGTTGCTTCCGCATATCACATTTCCCTAGAGCCAAAAAAATGCACTAAATACATGTACCCAATTATCAATCTCAAGGGAAAAAAGTACCCAAAAAAACCCCAACCCACAACAAAACTTTATCGAACACATACATATGAATGGACCAGCAAGGAAGAAAATGATAGGTAGAAATGACAGAAAGTAAAGGAACAAGGCAGAAACAAAGAGAGTGACAGAAAAGAGGAAATTTCTAGCACAGCATTTCCAGAAGGTGGAGATATTTTTTTACTAAAAGAGCCCCCAACATCCCCAAGGAGGGGGGGAGGGGGGATATAAGTGGTAAATATAAAGACATAAATTTTCTTTCAAACTGTTTTACCCAAATGGTTCAGATAACATTTTCAGTTGCCTTATTAATCAGTGCACGGGGACAATGAAATGGGGGGAACAGGGAGGAAAAGGGAATAAATAGAGTACATGTTAAAAGGTGGAAGAACGAGACGACAGATTCAGATTCAGATCATTTATTCGTAAAGGCAATGGTCCCTCAGAGGAGATTTCAATTTCAATTTCAATTTCTCAAGACGAGTTTCCGTGCTCGGAATGAATTCCATATGAACTATCGTCACAGGTGCCATGTGATGGAGAAAATCCAGAATGATCATGGCACACGCCTTAAGCCTGCACGTAAACCCAAGAGCTGGCCAGGTTCTGAGGTCCTACCCAGATAGTGCCATAACCTTGAGGTCATAGGGGAGTGAGATGATAGAGACCTCAACTTTTCCCGGGGCCAGCATTATGAGGGCGGCGCCCATCCCCTCTCCCTCGCTTCAAATCCATATTCATATTCACTTTTTTTTTACCAACACTTCAAAAAGGCAAGAAGGCTAATTGGTCTTCAAGGGGTGGGACCTGGGAAATCAACCTATCTCTCAATGTTTTACACCAGGGCAATGCCCTGCTCTTCACGATTTTCAACTGCCGTGGGATCTTTAGCGTGCGCAGCCAGAAGGCACACTCGTTTTTCGTCCCCTTCCGAAGGACCTGACGTTCAGTTCGATTTTCCGGTCAAACTGAGGAGAAAAGTCGAGGCTTCTACGTGGAGTGAACCCTGGAACCTCGAGTTCTTTTTACTGGCAGGCGAACGTCTGAACCATTCTGCCACTCTTCTCAGAGGAGAACAGTATATGAACAACGAAACCACACAACCAAACAGACAGTGCATAAGTCTTACGTTGTGACAACATTTCGACGTTTGAACGTGTTGCATAGGTAACTATTGTAAAAGATTTCAATTTTTTCGTCCACTGATGATATCACCAGCATAAGCCTGAACAAACATGGAAAGAAAGGGAATGTGCTGACCAAATGTTCACAATGAACGAAATGTCACGAGCAGCTAGACGTCAACTTTGGGTGTTCTGAGAAAGCTTTTGACGGCATACATCGGAACAGTCTGCAGCATAGATTGTTACAGAACAATCTACAGCATCAGAATAGTCTACAGAGCACTCCAGGCGCGGACGTCATCTAGAGAATCTACAGAAACTACACCTGAAACTGAAATCTACAGAGTATACGCTAAACATATGAAATTCCACAATAAATCATCTAAGCAAACTGACGTTACATTTATTATTTTTGTTTAAAGCCCAGCCGACTGCGTAGAGCCATATCAGAGCTATAACCCGTTTCAAAACATACTACTTCAACAAGGAAAAAAGAAAGAAAAGAAAAGAAAGTTAAGTACATATGTCAACGCATATCGCGCACATAATCTAAAGAAAGCAGGGAGAGCGGGAAAAATACTCAGCATACATGCACTCATGTTGTACGTGTGAATGCACATAAACGTATGTGTGTTTGGGTATGTGTTTATCATGTCTGTGCAAGAGAGTGCGTGTGTTGTGTGCTAACGTTTCTTTAAGTTAGAGAAATTAACCACATTTCTGAGTTAGAAGATGCTACTTTGCGTTTCTTTCATCTTTTTGAGTTAGAAGTTGCTACCAGCTGATTTCATCCCCATTTGATAGAACAGCCTACGGGACAAATATCGAGTATCGGGAACAAGAAACAATGGGAAAAGATTTTATATTCTTTCCATATCAACATTTTAGGCTTTTCCGTAGCAATCGACTGAGTCCTTATAATAGGTCTACATTGCTTTTTCCCTCTCGTTTTCTGCATCGTGGCAGTGCAAAATAGATTCTCTCTTCACACACACACACACACACACACACACACACACACACACACACACACACACACACACACATTCCGTCTAATATCACTTATAGTGAAAAGACGTTAAATTAAAGAACGAACGAACACACACACACACACGCACGTCCAGTCACAACAGGTGACAGTACGTAACAAAGGTGATACAGTGTTTTTGTGCTGTTGCCACCAGTATCCAGGCATGGCGTGTGAAGAGTGGACAGGTTTCTATAGAGTTCTTCATTTATAATGCATGAAGCTTCAAGCCTTCAGGTGGATGCTATTGTATTGAGCGAGAGTGTATGCCTTCAATAATGCACACACAGATGCACATATACGCCCGCGCGCAAACATACACACATATACACGCATGCACACACTCATACACGCAGGCACATACACACATACAAACACACACACACACACACACACACGCGCACACACATCACACACACATACAAACACACACACACAACACTCACACACACACACACACACACACACACACACACACACACACACACACACACATACCAGTGTTCCGCATCCAAATTTCATGACACTGAAACAAGTCCGTATGGTAAGACCTAATGAAATTTTGGGCTTGATGGAGGAAAGGATGAAGGCAAAGAGAAATGAGGAGATATACAGGAAGATAAACAAAGAAATCAGGTATAGGTGCAATGAAACTAAGGAAGCTTGGCTGAACACAAAATGCAAAGAGATATGTGGATCCTCAGGGTATGTACAGACGAATTGAAGAAATTGTCCACAGGAAAAATACATGCACATCAACTGGTTGCTTAAAATCGAAAGATGGCACGCTTATCATGGAAAAAGACAAAATACTGGACAAATGGGGAGAGTACATTAAAGACCTTTTTGAGGATGACAGAAACGAAGAACATATCATAAAAAAAGAACTTTGAAGGACCACCCATAATGAAAGATGAAGTTAGAGCAGCACTGAAAAAGATGAAACCAGGAAAAGCCCCAGGACCAGACAACATTACTACAGAGATGATTGAAGCCCTGGAGGAATTTGGCATAGAAAAAATAACAGTCCTCCTAAATGAAATTTACGACACTGGAAAAATCCCCAAAGATATGTCAAAATCAATTTTCATTGCACTTCCAAAGAAGACAGGGGCTATAGAATGCGAACTCAATCGCACAATCAGTTTGATGAGTCATGTAACAAAAATCCTGTTAAGAATAATCATGATGAGGACAAGGAATAGAATCAAAAGAGAAATAGCAGAAGAACAGTGTGGATTTGTGGAAGGGAAAGGAACTATTAATGCCATACACATCCTAAAAACTATCATAGAGAGGTCAAATGAGATGAATAAGGATTTGTATTTATGCTTTGTTGACTATACCAAGGCTTTCGATCGGGTACAACATGAAGAATTGATCAACCAGCTGGAGAGACTCAATGTTGATAGAAAAAAATCTACGAATAATCAGAAATATGTACTGGGAACAAACAGCTGCAATGAGAATAGAAAACAATATAAGCTCTTTCCAAAACATCAAAAGAGGAGTCAGACAGGGTTGTGTTTTGTCACCGATCTGTTTTCACTATACAGCGAAAACATCATGAGAAACCTAGAGGAAGACCCTGGATTGGGGGTTGGAGTGAAGATGATAAATAACATTCGATACGTAGATGACACCGTGCTGATTGCAGAAAGTGAAAGAGATCTACAAAACCTTGTGAATAACTAGAAATAGAAATCAAAGGTAAGGGGTTGGAGCTAAACAGCAGGAAGACTGAAGTCATGGTGATCAGTATAAAAACATGAAATCTCATGCAAAATAACAGCAAATGGCACAACCTTGACACAGGTTAATAAGTTCAAATACCTGGGAGCGGTCATTTCATCAGAAGACAGATGCACATCGGAGTTAGCTGGCAGAGTCGGCCAAGCCAAAACAGCATTCAAGAAGATGACAAGCATTCTTACCAACAAATGCCTATCAATTAACATCAGAAAGAGAGTCCTTGAATGTTATAAAGAACCAATACTGTTGTACGGATGCGTGGCGTGGACAGTCAGCAGGCAGGGCCGGGGCAGGATTGAGGCAGCCGAGATGTGGTTTTTAGGAGGAGAGTTCCATGGACAGCAGGGAGAGCAGGCGAGACAGTCTTGATGGAGGCAGACACAAGTAGATCACTCATAAGGAAGACTGGGAAAAGACAGGCAACATTCATGGGCCATTTTGTGGGGAAGGGGGATTTGGAGCACATGGTCACAACGGGAGGGCTGGAGGGAAGGAGAGCGCCAGGTGGACCCGGGGAGAGAATGCTGGACGGACTTGCAGGGTGGCTGGGGATGGGGAGGGTGGGGGAGATGCTAGGGGCAACGAGAGATAGAGATGGTTGAAAGTCCATGGTCGCCAACACCATGCGGCAGGGCACCTGATGATGATGATTATGGTAAGACTGCGATATCGCAGTCACACTGCGATATCAGTGAATGATGAGTTTTATAAATAAAAGTTTATAAAATCTATGGCAAATAAAGATCGGAATCATGCTTCAGTCTTCAGAATACTTTATTACTCAAGGATACTAGCATTAGGTCCCAATGGACCTGTCTTACAGCTAGTCCTTGCTACGGTTCCATAGAATAGGTGATCAAGGCGTCAGTACAGACAAAAGACAGAGATTGAGAACGAGAGAGAGAGAGAGAGAGAGAGGGCAAGAGAGAGAGAGAGAGGGAGAGAAAGAGACAGAGAGAGAGACAGAGAGAGAGAGAGACAGAGAGAAAAGAGAGAGAGAGAGATGAGTGGGGGAGACAGACACTGAAACACACTGAGAACGTGCGCGCAAGCGTGCATGTCTGTAAGCTTATGCACGGTTTTCCTAAATATTTATGGGCAAATAGTTTTTCATGTTTGCATTCAGTGCAGTTCAGTTCATGTTGCTTATAGCCCGATCGACCACTGAGGCCATATCAGGGCTACCACCACGATAAAAACAAAATTAAATTCTGAAAAAACGTATAAAAGTTTGCCTTGTTGGACTAATTCAACCTTCGCTATCTGCCATTCTGTTTGTCACACAGGCATCTGTGATACAACCAGCTCCGCTCAACATGAAATATAAACGAACAAGAGATTAAATATAAGTCAAACTGATGTTAAGCTAAGCAATACCAGTAAGTCTAACACTACAGAATCCCTTTAGCATCGTCTCATAGTTTTAAACACACCAATCACATTCAAATTGTAGCTGTGGGTTATGACTGGCTGATAAGGTAAACAAACTGAACAATCGTTTGTACAAAGCCGTTCACACGTCCACAAACGCTAATAACAAAATGGTCAAACTATAACAACACTCTTATTTTCTCATTCATTCAACATGTTTCAAAGAATATTTAACTTCAAAAACAATTGAGATCTGTTTTCTTGAAGTTTTGTTTGCTTTTTTGTTTGGCTTTGGTGATAAGTGTATCTAAAGTATCAAAAATACTACACGAATTTGAGTCAGATCGGTTTGTGAACAGACGAGATATAATTTGTTTTTGTTATTTTTGTGTATGCCTAGCCGACTGCGTAGAGTCATACCAAGGTTATAACCGTTTCAGAACATACACAACATTTCAACAAGGGAAAAAAAAGGAAAAGAAAGTGTAAAAAAAGGCCTGAATACAAATTTAAACATAACTAAGGACACCAAAACGTATAAAAACGGGCCTAAATGACCTAAAGTTGCTTCCGCATATCACATTTCCCTAGAGCCAAAAAAATGCACTAAATACATGTACCCAATTATCAATCTCAAGGGAAAAAAGTACCCAAAAAAACCCCAACCCACAACAAAACTTTATCGAACACATACATATGAATGGACCAGCAAGGAAGAAAATGATAGGTAGAAATGACAGAAAGTAAAGGAACAAGGCAGAAACAAAGAGAGTGACAGAAAAGAGGAAATTTCTAGCACAGCATTTCCAGAAGGTGGAGATATTTTTTATACTAAAAGAGCCCCCAACATCCCCAAGGAGGGGGGGAGGGGGGATATAAGTGGTAAATATAAAGACATAAATTTTCTTTCAAACTGTTTTACCCAAATGGTTCAGATAACATTTTCAGTTGCCTTATTAATCAGTGCACGGGGACAATGAAATGGGGGGAACAGGGAGGAAAAGGGAATAAATAGAGTACATGTTAAAAGGTGGAAGAACGAGACGACAGATTCAGATTCAGATCATTTATTCGTAAAGGCAATGGTCCCTCAGAGGAGATTTCAATTTCAATTTCAATTTCTCAAGACGAGTTTCCGTGCTCGGAATGAATTCCATATGAACTATCGTCACAGGTGCCATGTGATGGAGAAAATCCAGAATGATCATGGCACACGCCTTAAGCCTGCACGTAAACCCAAGAGCTGGCCAGGTTCTGAGGTCCTACCCAGATAGTGCCATAACCTTGAGGTCATAGGGGAGTGAGATGATAGAGACCTCAACTTTTCCCGGGGCCAGCATTATGAGGGCGGCGCCCATCCCCTCTCCCTCGCTTCAAATCCATATTCATATTCACTTTTTTTTTACCAACACTTCAAAAAGGCAAGAAGGCTAATTGGTCTTCAAGGGGTGGGACCTGGGAAATCAACCTATCTCTCAATGTTTTACACCAGGGCAATGCCCTGCTCTTCACGATTTTCAACTGCCGTGGGATCTTTAGCGTGCGCAGCCAGAAGGCACACTCGTTTTTCGTCCCCTTCCGAAGGACCTGACGTTCAGTTCGATTTTCCGGTCAAACTGAGGAGAAAAGTCGAGGCTTCTACGTGGAGTGAACCCTGGAACCTCGAGTTCTTTTTACTGGCAGGCGAACGTCTGAACCATTCTGCCACTCTTCTCAGAGGAGAACAGTATATGAACAACGAAACCACACAACCAAACAGACAGTGCATAAGTCTTACGTTGTGACAACATTTCGACGTTTGAACGTGTTGCATAGGTAACTATTGTAAAAGATTTCAATTTTTTCGTCCACTGATGATATCACCAGCATAAGCCTGAACAAACATGGAAAGAAAGGGAATGTGCTGACCAAATGTTCACAATGAACGAAATGTCACGAGCAGCTAGACGTCAACTTTGGGTGTTCTGAGAAAGCTTTTGACGGCATACATCGGAACAGTCTGCAGCATAGATTGTTACAGAACAATCTACAGCATCAGAATAGTCTACAGAGCACTCCAGGCGCGGACGTCATCTAGAGAATCTACAGAAACTACACCTGAAACTGAAATCTACAGAGTATACGCTAAACATATGAAATTCCACAATAAATCATCTAAGCAAACTGACGTTACATTTATTATTTTTGTTTAAAGCCCAGCCGACTGCGTAGAGCCATATCAGAGCTATAACCCGTTTCAAAACATACTACTTCAACAAGGAAAAAAGAAAGAAAAGAAAAGAAAGTTAAGTACATATGTCAACGCATATCGCGCACATAATCTAAAGAAAGCAGGGAGAGCGGGAAAAATACTCAGCATACATGCACTCATGTTGTACGTGTGAATGCACATAAACGTATGTGTGTTTGGGTATGTGTTTATCATGTCTGTGCAAGAGAGTGCGTGTGTTGTGTGCTAACGTTTCTTTAAGTTAGAGAAATTAACCACATTTCTGAGTTAGAAGATGCTACTTTGCGTTTCTTTCATCTTTTTGAGTTAGAAGTTGCTACCAGCTGATTTCATCCCCATTTGATAGAACAGCCTACGGGACAAATATCGAGTATCGGGAACAAGAAACAATGGGAAAAGATTTTATATTCTTTCCATATCAACATTTTAGGCTTTTCCGTAGCAATCGACTGAGTCCTTATAATAGGTCTACATTGCTTTTTCCCTCTCGTTTTCTGCATCGTGGCAGTGCAAAATAGATTCTCTCTTCACACACACACACAACACACACACACACACACACACACACACACACACACACACACTTCCGTCTAATATCACTTATAGTGAAAAGACGTTAAATTAAAGAACGAACGAACACACACACACACACGCACGTCCAGTCACAACAGGTGACAGTACGTAACAAAGGTGATACAGTGTTTTTGTGCTGTTGCCACCAGTATCCAGGCATGGCGTGTGAAGAGTGGACAGGTTTCTATAGAGTTCTTCATTTATAATGCATGAAGCTTCAAGCCTTCAGGTGGATGCTATTGTATTGAGCGAGAGTGTATGCCTTCAATAATGCACACACAGATGCACATATACGCCCGCGCGCAAACATACACACATATACACGCATGCACACACTCATACACGCAGGCACATACACACATACAAACACACACACACACACACACACACGCGCACACACATCACACACACATACAAACACACACACACAACACTCACACACACACACACACACACACACACACACACACACACACACACACACATACCAGTGTTCCGCATCCAAATTTCATGACACTGAAACAAGTCCGTATGGTAAGACCTAATGAAATTTTGGGCTTGATGGAGGAAAGGATGAAGGCAAAGAGAAATGAGGAGATATACAGGAAGATAAACAAAGAAATCAGGTATAGGTGCAATGAAACTAAGGAAGCTTGGCTGAACACAAAATGCAAAGAGATATGTGGATCCTCAGGGTATGTACAGACGAATTGAAGAAATTGTCCACAGGAAAAATACATGCACATCAACTGGTTGCTTAAAATCGAAAGATGGCACGCTTATCATGGAAAAAGACAAAATACTGGACAAATGGGGAGAGTACATTAAAGACCTTTTTGAGGATGACAGAAACGAAGAACATATCATAAAAAAAGAACTTTGAAGGACCACCCATAATGAAAGATGAAGTTAGAGCAGCACTGAAAAAGATGAAACCAGGAAAAGCCCCAGGACCAGACAACATTACTACAGAGATGATTGAAGCCCTGGAGGAATTTGGCATAGAAAAAATAACAGTCCTCCTAAATGAAATTTACGACACTGGAAAAATCCCCAAAGATATGTCAAAATCAATTTTCATTGCACTTCCAAAGAAGACAGGGGCTATAGAATGCGAACTCAATCGCACAATCAGTTTGATGAGTCATGTAACAAAAATCCTGTTAAGAATAATCATGATGAGGACAAGGAATAGAATCAAAAGAGAAATAGCAGAAGAACAGTGTGGATTTGTGGAAGGGAAAGGAACTATTAATGCCATACACATCCTAAAAACTATCATAGAGAGGTCAAATGAGATGAATAAGGATTTGTATTTATGCTTTGTTGACTATACCAAGGCTTTCGATCGGGTACAACATGAAGAATTGATCAACCAGCTGGAGAGACTCAATGTTGATAGAAAAAAATCTACGAATAATCAGAAATATGTACTGGGAACAAACAGCTGCAATGAGAATAGAAAACAATATAAGCTCTTTCCAAAACATCAAAAGAGGAGTCAGACAGGGTTGTGTTTTGTCACCGATCTGTTTTCACTATACAGCGAAAACATCATGAGAAACCTAGAGGAAGACCCTGGATTGGGGGTTGGAGTGAAGATGATAAATAACATTCGATACGTAGATGACACCGTGCTGATTGCAGAAAGTGAAAGAGATCTACAAAACCTTGTGAATATACTAGAAATAGAAATCAAAGGTAAGGGGTTGGAGCTAAACAGCAGGAAGACTGAAGTCATGGTGATCAGTATAAAAACATGAAATCTCATGCAAAATAACAGCAAATGGCACAACCTTGACACAGGTTAATAAGTTCAAATACCTGGGAGCGGTCATTTCATCAGAAGACAGATGCATCGGAGTAGCTGGCAGAAGTCGGCCAAGCCAAAACAGCATTCAAGAAGATGACAAGCATTCTTACCAACAAATGCCTATCAATTAACATCAGAAAGAGAGTCCTTGAATGTTATAAAGAACCAATACTGTTGTACGGATGCGTGGCGTGGACAGTCAGCAGGCAGGGCCGGGGCAGGATTGAGGCAGCCGAGATGTGGTTTTTAGGAGGAGAGTTCCATGGACAGCAGGGAGAGCAGGCGAGACAGTCTTGATGGAGGCAGACACAAGTAGATCACTCATAAGGAAGACTGGGAAAAGACAGGCAACATTCATGGGCCATTTTGTGGGGAAGGGGGATTTGGAGCACATGGTCACAACGGGAGGGCTGGAGGGAAGGAGAGCGCCAGGTGGACCCGGGGAGAGAATGCTGGACGGACTTGCAGGGTGGCTGGGGATGGGGAGGGTGGGGGAGATGCTAGGGGCAACGAGAGATAGAGATGGTTGAAAGTCCATGGTCGCCAACACCATGCGGCAGGGCACCTGATGATGATGATTATGGTAAGACTGCGATATCGCAGTCACACTGCGATATCAGTGAATGATGAGTTTTATAAATAAAAGTTTATAAAATCTATGGCAAATAAAGATCGGAATCATGCTTCAGTCTTCAGAATACTTTATTACTCAAGGATACTAGCATTAGGTCCCAATGGACCTGTCTTACAGCTAGTCCTTGCTACGGTTCCATAGAATAGGTGATCAAGGCGTCAGTACAGACAAAAGACAGAGATTGAGAACGAGAGAGAGAGAGAGAGAGAGAGGGCAAGAGAGAGAGAGAGAGGGAGAGAAAGAGACAGAGAGAGAGACAGAGAGAGAGAGAGACAGAGAGAAAAGAGAGAGAGAGAGATGAGTGGGGGAGACAGACACTGAAACACACTGAGAACGTGCGCGCAAGCGTGCATGTCTGTAAGCTTATGCACGGTTTTCCTAAATATTTATGGGCAAATAGTTTTTCATGTTTGCATTCAGTGCAGTTCAGTTCATGTTGCTTATAGCCCGATCGACCACTGAGGCCATATCAGGGCTACCACCACGATAAAAACAAAATTAAATTCTGAAAAAACGTATAAAAGTTTGCCTTGTTGGACTAATTCAACCTTCGCTATCTGCCATTCTGTTTGTCACACAGGCATCTGTGATACAACCAGCTCCGCTCAACATGAAATATAAACGAACAAGAGATTAAATATAAGTCAAACTGATGTTAAGCTAAGCAATACCAGTAAGTCTAACACTACAGAATCCCTTTAGCATCGTCTCATAGTTTTAAACACACCAATCACATTCAAATTGTAGCTGTGGGTTATGACTGGCTGATAAGGTAAACAAACTGAACAATCGTTTGTACAAAGCCGTTCACACGTCCACAAACGCTAATAACAAAATGGTCAAACTATAACAACACTCTTATTTTCTCATTCATTCAACATGTTTCAAAGAATATTTAACTTCAAAAACAATTGAGATCTGTTTTCTTGAAGTTTTGTTTGCTTTTTTGTTTGGCTTTGGTGATAAGTGTATCTAAAGTATCAAAAATACTACACGAATTTGAGTCAGATCGGTTTGTGAACAGACGAGATATAATTTGTTTTTGTTATTTTTGTGTATGCCTAGCCGACTGCGTAGAGTCATACCAAGGTTATAACCGTTTCAGAACATACACAACATTTCAACAAGGGAAAAAAAAGGAAAAGAAAGTGTAAAAAAAGGCCTGAATACAAATTTAAACATAACTAAGGACACCAAAACGTATAAAAACGGGCCTAAATGACCTAAAGTTGCTTCCGCATATCACATTTCCCTAGAGCCAAAAAAATGCACTAAATACATGTACCCAATTATCAATCTCAAGGGAAAAAAGTACCCAAAAAAACCCCAACCCACAACAAAACTTTATCGAACACATACATATGAATGGACCAGCAAGGAAGAAAATGATAGGTAGAAATGACAGAAAGTAAAGGAACAAGGCAGAAACAAAGAGAGTGACAGAAAAGAGGAAATTTCTAGCACAGCATTTCCAGAAGGTGGAGATATTTTTTATACTAAAAGAGCCCCCAACATCCCCAAGGAGGGGGGGAGGGGGGATATAAGTGGTAAATATAAAGACATAAATTTTCTTTCAAACTGTTTTACCCAAATGGTTCAGATAACATTTTCAGTTGCCTTATTAATCAGTGCACGGGGACAATGAAATGGGGGGAACAGGGAGGAAAAGGGAATAAATAGAGTACATGTTAAAAGGTGGAAGAACGAGACGACAGATTCAGATTCAGATCATTTATTCGTAAAGGCAATGGTCCCTCAGAGGAGATTTCAATTTCAATTTCAATTTCTCAAGACGAGTTTCCGTGCTCGGAATGAATTCCATATGAACTATCGTCACAGGTGCCATGTGATGGAGAAAATCCAGAATGATCATGGCACACGCCTTAAGCCTGCACGTAAACCCAAGAGCTGGCCAGGTTCTGAGGTCCTACCCAGATAGTGCCATAACCTTGAGGTCATAGGGGAGTGAGATGATAGAGACCTCAACTTTTCCCGGGGCCAGCATTATGAGGGCGGCGCCCATCCCCTCTCCCTCGCTTCAAATCCATATTCATATTCACTTTTTTTTTACCAACACTTCAAAAAGGCAAGAAGGCTAATTGGTCTTCAAGGGGTGGGACCTGGGAAATCAACCTATCTCTCAATGTTTTACACCAGGGCAATGCCCTGCTCTTCACGATTTTCAACTGCCGTGGGATCTTTAGCGTGCGCAGCCAGAAGGCACACTCGTTTTTCGTCCCCTTCCGAAGGACCTGACGTTCAGTTCGATTTTCCGGTCAAACTGAGGAGAAAAGTCGAGGCTTCTACGTGGAGTGAACCCTGGAACCTCGAGTTCTTTTTACTGGCAGGCGAACGTCTGAACCATTCTGCCACTCTTCTCAGAGGAGAACAGTATATGAACAACGAAACCACACAACCAAACAGACAGTGCATAAGTCTTACGTTGTGACAACATTTCGACGTTTGAACGTGTTGCATAGGTAACTATTGTAAAAGATTTCAATTTTTTCGTCCACTGATGATATCACCAGCATAAGCCTGAACAAACATGGAAAGAAAGGGAATGTGCTGACCAAATGTTCACAATGAACGAAATGTCACGAGCAGCTAGACGTCAACTTTGGGTGTTCTGAGAAAGCTTTTGACGGCATACATCGGAACAGTCTGCAGCATAGATTGTTACAGAACAATCTACAGCATCAGAATAGTCTACAGAGCACTCCAGGCGCGGACGTCATCTAGAGAATCTACAGAAACTACACCTGAAACTGAAATCTACAGAGTATACGCTAAACATATGAAATTCCACAATAAATCATCTAAGCAAACTGACGTTACATTTATTATTTTTGTTTAAAGCCCAGCCGACTGCGTAGAGCCATATCAGAGCTATAACCCGTTTCAAAACATACTACTTCAACAAGGAAAAAAGAAAGAAAAGAAAAGAAAGTTAAGTACATATGTCAACGCATATCGCGCACATAATCTAAAGAAAGCAGGGAGAGCGGGAAAAATACTCAGCACTGAAAAGGGAAATAAAAAGTAAAGTCAAAAGAGACAAAGCAAATTGGCTGGCACAAGAATGCAGTAAAATCAATGAACACAACGAAAACAGGAAGTCGAGGGAGCTCTTCAAACAAATAAAAAAAGTGAAAAAAACAAATTTCAAAGCAACAAACCAATGCATCAACAACAAGGATGGTCACACTCTGAGTGAACCAGATGATGTCTTGGATAGGTGGAACGAATATGGCACATCACTTTTTGGCAAGCCTGACAGCCATGAAAATAATTTAGAGCCAAATTTGGAATTGACCCCTGAAGATATGGAACCTGAACCTCTGCTCAGCGAAGTTGAATCTGCCATTAAAGATCTAAAATGCAGAAAGTCTCCTGGTCTTGACAATATTCCTGGAGAGTTGTTGAAACACTCAGGTGATGGTGGACTCAAAGTAATGCATCACTTATGCTGCAAGATATGGAAGACTTGTCAATGGCCTACAGACTGGAAGCTCCAAGAATCTGTCATGTTACATAAGAGTGGAAATGTCAAAGACTGCAACAATTATAGAACAATTGCACTGATCAGTCATGCCAGTAAAATACTGCTGATAATAATTTTAAACAGGTTAAAGCCAAAAGTAGAGGAAGAGCTATCCGACTGTCAGGCAGGCTATAGGAAAAACAGGAGAACAATAGATATGCTGTTTGTACTCCAGATATTGATAGAAAAGATTAGAAACACAGACCAAGAGATGTTCATCGTTTTCATTGACTACAGCAAAGCGTTTGATAGCGTGATTCACCAAAGTCTTTTCCACTTCATGATCAAAATGGGTTTTCCAAGACATCTGGTTTCCCTCATAGCTTCATTATATAATGATCAAAAAGCAACAATCAGATGGAATAATCAAAACTGCAAATTTTTTAACATCACTAAAGGGGTAAGGCAAGGTTGCATCCTGTCTCCACATCTCTTCAGCATATACACTGAACATATCATGAGAGAGGCAGACATAGAAGACATGGGAGTAAATATTGGTGGTAGAAACCTGTCAAATTTACGCTACGCAGATGACACAGGATTACTGGCAGACAACATTACAGGCTCTAGGAGGATCCTGAACAGGGTAGACCGGGTTGGAAAGGCAGCTGGGCTGGACTTAAATTCAAAGAAGACAAAGGTTATGCATGTTGCAGGCAAATATAACACTAGACAGGACCAGATCATGCTAAACCAAGTCCCTCTAGAAAATGTCAAGGACTTTAAATATTTAGGTTCAGTCAAGACACACGATGGAACATGCTCAAAAGACATAAAGATGAGAATTGGAATGGCCAAGAACAGTATGGTTCAATTGAACAATATTTGGAAAGACCACAGCATAACAGCAGACCTTAAGATAAAACTCTTAAAATGTCTTGTCTGGCCAGTGATGTTATACGGCTGCGAGGCATGGACAATGAAGAAAGAGGATGAAAGACGAGTGGAAGCAGCAGAGCTGTGGTTTTACCGAAGACTGCTGAGGGTCAAATGGACGGATAGGCGCTCAAATGAAAGCATACTGAATGAGTTGGGTACTACACGCAAGCTCCTAGTACTCATACAACGGAGGAAACTGAAATATGTTGGACACGCAATCCGTAATGAGAGAACAGACTTGATGTCCACTGTCCTCCAAGGTAAAGTGGAAGGAAAGAGAAACAGAGGACGGCCACCTGCATCACTTGCTAGAAACATCACAAACATCAGTGGCAAGAAACTCCAGGAGGTGGTCAGACTTAGCCAAGATCGAGAGTGCTGGAGGCAACTTGTGAGGACATCATGTGCAGCGGCCAACACTGTTCCCGGTGACGCCGACAGGTGAGACAGGTGAGAATCTAAAGAAATCCCCTGGCGTTAACTACTCCGTCCAATTTATCACACAGGAGATTAAAAAAAAATACCAGAAAACAAACTTAAACAAACTAAAGACTCTAAAACATATATAAAAACAGGCCTAAATTATCTAAAATTGCTTCCGCACATCTCATTTCCCTACAGCCAAAAATGCTCTTAAATACATGTACCCAATTATCAATCCTAAAAGAAAGTACGTAAGACTTTATCGAACACATACAGATGAATGTTCCTCACGCTGGTGACAGTGAGGAACAATGGACAAAGTTGAGGAATTCGATAAATGAAGCTTGTGAGGAAATCCCTAAGGCAGATAGAAAAGCAAAAAAGAACTGATGACTAATGAAATTTTGGGCTTGATGGAGGAAAGGAGGAAGGCAAAGAGAAATGAGGAGATCTACAGGAAGATAAGGAGATCAGGAATAGGTGCAATGAAGCTAACGAAGATTGGCTGAAATCAAAGTGCAAAGAAATGGAAGACCGACACAAAACGGATCCTCAGGGTATGTACAGACGAATTAAAGAAATTGTCCACAGGAAAAATACATGCACATCAACTGGTTGCTTAAAATCGAAAGATGGCACGCTTATCATGGAAAAAGACAAAATACTGGACAAATGGGGAGAGTACATTAAAGACCTTTTTGAGGATGACAGAAACGAAGAATACATGATAAAAAAAAAAAACTTTGAAGGACCACCCATAATGAAAGATGAAGCTAGAGCGGCACTGAAAAAGATGAAACCGGGAAAAGCCCCAGGACCAGACAACATTACTACAGAGATGATTGAAGCCCTGGAGGAATTTGGCATAGAAAAAATAACAGTCCTCCTAAATGAAATTTACGACACTGGAAAAATCCCCAAAGATATGTCAAAATCAATTTTCATTGCACTTCCAAAGAAGACAGGGCAGGGGCTATAGAATGCGAACTCTATCGCGCAATCAGTTTGATGAGCCATGTAACAAAAATCCTGTTAAGAATAATCATGATGAGGACAAGGAATAGAATCAAAAGAGAAATAGCAGAAGAACAGTGTGGATTTGTGGAAGGGAAAGGAACTATTAATGCCATATATATCCTAAGAACGATCATAGAGAGGTCAAATGAGATGAATAAGGATTTGTATTTATGCTTTGTTGACTATACCAAGGCTTTCAATCGGGTAAGACATGAAGAATTGATCAACCAACTGGAGAGACTCAATTGATGGAAAAGATCTACGAATAATCAGAAATATGTACTGGGAACAAACAGCTGCAATGAGAATAGAAAACAATGTAAGCTCTTTCCAAAATATCAAAAGAGGAGTCAGACAGGATTGTGTTTCGTCACCAGATCTGTTTTCACTTTACAGCGAAAACATCATGAGAAACCTAGAAGAAGACCCTGGATTGGGGGTTGGAGGGAAAATGATAAATAACATTCGATACGCAGATGACACCGTGCTAATTGCAGAAAGTGAAAGAGACCTACAAAACCTTGTGAATATACTAGAAATAGAAATCAAAGGAAAGGGGCTGGAACTAAACAGCAGGAAGACTGAAGTCATGGTGATCAGTAAAAAACATGAAATCTCCTCATGCAAAATAACAGCAAATGGCACAACCTTGACACAGGTTGATAAATTCAAATACCTGGGAACGATCATATCATCAGACGGCAGATGTACATCAGAAATAGCCGGCAGAATCGGCCAAGCCAAAAAAGCATTTAAGAAGATGACAAGCATTCTTACCAACAAATGCCTATCAATTAACATCAGGAAGAGAGTTCTTGAATGTTATATAGAACCAATACTGTTGTATGGATGCGAGGCATGGACAGTCAACAAACAAAGCCAGAACAAGATTGAGGCAGCCGAGATGTGGTTTCTAAGAAGAATGCTGAGAGTTCCATGGACAGCAAAGAAAACAAACGAGACAGTCTTGATGGAGGCAGACACAAGTAGATCACTCATAAGGAAGATTAGGAAAAGACAGGCAACATTTATAGGCCATTTTATGAGGACGGGAGATTTGGAGCACCTGGTCACAACGGGAAAGCTGGAGGGAAAGAGAGCACCGGGTAGACCCAGGGAGAAAATGTTGGACGGACTTGCAGAGTGGCTGGGGACGAGGAGGGTGGGGGAGATGCTAGGGGCAACGAGAGATAGAGCCAAATGGAAGTCCATGATCGCCAACGCCATGCGGCAGGGCACCTGATGATGATGATGATACAGATAAATGGACCAACGAGCCAGAAAATGATAGGAAGAAATGACAGAAAGAGAGTGACAGAAATGAGGAAATTTCTAGCACAGAATTTCCAGGTGGGAATACTATTTATACCGAAAGAGCCCCCGGCATCCCCACGGGTGTAAAAACCAGAAAGAAGGACACTGAACATCGCAAATCCCTCACCAACCAATGCTGATGGAACAGAGTACAGTGTACTATAAAAATAAAGTCTGCCACTAGTAGCCCTACTACCATTTACTGATTTAGTGATTTACACACTCGTTTAAATGCATATTTACAATCAATCAGTTTTTCACAAATCGCACTCGAATACCTCCATTAAAATCCCCCAAACGTTGCTATGAGAGAGAGAGAGAGAGAGGGGGGGGGGGAGGGGGAGGGGGAGGAAGAGAGAGAGGGAGGGCGAAACAGACTGGCAGACAGACAGACATAGAAAGACTCAGAGACAGAGACAGTATCCGAAATTTATTCAAAGCAAACGCTCTACATGTATTTGTAGGTATGTGAACACATCGTAAACATTATGGAAACACAAGACATCTTATGTAGTCGTTCTTTAATTAATCATACATACTTAACACATTACGGAAACACAATACGGATCATAATGATACATTAAAGCATATATATATTGGTTGTAACAGTCACACATTTATAGAAACTAACTTAAAGAGAATACAATCTGTCTTCTGTTAAGAGTGTTATAAGTCGTTGCTAGATTTCTAACAGTACGTTCATTTTTTGAAGCCATGAGTATTATCAGTGCGGAATCATTTGGATTATGATGGTACTTAGGCGGATTAACTAATGCCTCCAATCTCCAAGGACTGAACAAAAAAGAATAAAGTCAATTTCATTTTCAGTGACGATGTTTACATAATGGACATTTCGCTGCCTCTGCATTACATCTTTTAAATCTTAACGTGTATAGTGATAAGTCAGACATACAATTCTAAACCTTGTGAATGTGTATCTGATAGATCTGTTAAAATGTCCAACAACAAATACAGTTCAATCTCATGAAATTGTTTAAACTTTCTATATTATCCAAAAACAGTGCCAGTGTTTATACGGTAATCCAAGTTTTGCCATCTGCAATCAACCAGTCTTTGTTTGATTGCTTTCATGAAGGAATTTATTCAACCCACATCCTGATTTTTCCAGACGTATACAAATTCATAACTAATATGTCCCGGTCGTTTTAGGCCCGATGTATTTTCCCTCTGCTGGCTAGACTTAATAGCACTGTATATACCTTATAAATATATAACTATATAAGGCGATCTCTGTTCTCCCATTCTCGTTACTTTCAGTCAGTATCGAATATAACAAACACTTAAGTTCACAGTCAATGGAAAGCTTGGTAACTCACCATATATATGAAGTCATTTGGTCTTCTAATATTAAGTCCTAAGTTGGGTTTTTTTCAAAATATCATCAAATTCAGTTTCAGTTTCGGTTTCAGTTTCTCAAGATGATGTCTCCGCGCTCGGAACGAATTCCATATGCACTAACGTCACAGGTGCCACGTGTATGGTGACCGTGGCACATGCCTTAAGCCTGCACATAAACCCATGAGCTGGCCAGGTCCTGAGGCCCTACCTAGACTATTTTTACCAAGTCTATATTTCATACTGGTCTTTTATAAGCCTACCACTGGAATAATCTTGGTAACATGTAAATGACATGTGTATGTGTGTATCTTACCTTCAAAAGAGGAACATATATGTAAAGTTAATAAATAAATAATTAAAGGTCTGAATCACAGCACAACTAGCTATTCTGTATAAAAAATGTGTCAGAAGTGGGATTCGAACCCAAGCCCACGTTCATGAACCAGAACTTGAGTGTGGCGCGTTAGACCACTCGGCCATCCTAACTAAATCAACTGCACAATTTCAAACACTGGTGATGCTTTTTCTAGATCTCCTAACTCCGAACCATACAGAGAAGTTGGTTGATCTTGCTAATTAAACAATTTCAAACACAATTTCAGTCAATGTTTCGGTTTATTTAAAGTACTGAAGCAGCTCGTTTTGCTCTACTTGCTAGATCTTGTCATGTAAAATTAAAACTCAGTCTTGTTGAAAGCAATATACCTAAATACCAATATGAATCTACATCAGCCATCCTTGTATGTATTGTTATACCATTTCTTGGTATTTACTAAAATCCAACTTTCCAAAAGACCACATATTACTCTTGTGAATGTTAACTTTAAGTTTTAAGTGACACGCTGCTCTGTAGAAACTATACAGCTGTGTCTGTACGCCAACTGCAGTATCTGATAATTAAGCAATGTCATCAGCAAACAATAAAATAAACAGTTCAATCATTTCATCATTCAGATTTGTGCCGTGCCCACCATTAGTAATCATTTCAAGAATATGTTCACTTATGAACAAAGAGAAAAGCATGTAAATAGACACATCACCTTGTTTCACTCCATTTGTACAGTAGCACATCCCAATAAACTGTGTACCAAATCGCATTTTTTCTTTCGTAGTAGCGAACATACTCTTAATACATTTGTGTATTTTACCTTTGAAATAATAAATGAATTTGATTCAGATCGCATTGTAGGTCACAAACGTTTTCTTGAAATGAATCAGATACCTCTTCGAAGTCAATAAAATTAAAAATCACGCAGTTTTCAATAACAGGTAAACTGCTAATGAATAATTGCTAACAGTAACAGTGTGACCAGTGAGAGAGAACTCAGAACTCAGAACTCAGAAAATGTTTATTGTACATCGGCCTTAGGCCACAATACATGCATGGGGAAGGGGGGGAGGAGATCAGGTTTTCTTATACATTCATACAAGTTATACTTTCAAACTGCAGTGAACTCTGTCACATTGTCCCCTTCTATCGTTTACCGTCACATAAGCTGGGATACATTCATCTTTGCATTTACAGTGGTCTTTTCATTTGTATTCTAGTCCATATTCCTTAACTGGCCAGCTAAGAATATTTGTCATTAACCGCATCTATATCATTCATCCAACTGTCAATTTTACAATAACTGGCTATCAGACAAACAAACCATTCAATTAGTGCACAGATCTGACATTTCTTGTACCCTTCGGAGATCATACAGTTGATCAATATATTCAACCACAGGTACTTGACATAAACACTCAATCCATCAATCGATCAACCAAACAACCAATCAATCAAACAGTCAACCAATCAATTAACCAATCAATCAACTGATTTACCAGTTGATCAATCAAAGAATCCGCCATTCAGCCCGTGATTCAACTGACAAATCAGCTTTCAATTGACTGGGTCAGATGCATCATCCAACTGTACAATCGATATCACTTCAGTAACAATCACTTAACGTAATCAGTCCCTCTCTCAATCAATCAATCGATCAATCAATCATTTAACCAGTTAATCAGTCATCCAGTGACTTAATCGACCAGATAACCTAGAATTTAACTGAGTTCAATATATCAATTTGCAATCGTTACTTCAAATAACGCGAATCAATCATCCATACATTCCATAATTCAATCACTGATCGATCAATAGCTAAAACCATCAATCTATAAATCGATCGGTCGGTGAGCCACCCATCGCCATCAATTAACAAATCATATAATCATTCCGTTGTCAGCTAATCATGCGTTCAGTTTATCAATTTATTCACCAGTGAATCTAAACCAATCAATGGAATTAATGTACAATGAAGTGAAACAAGAAATATATGACATAAGAGCAATTCGACCCCAAAACAGTCGGTTAATTGGCAAAAACAGACATTCATAATGCCAATCCATTAATCAGACTAATCGCAGATCAGTCACTCATTTACCAAAACAATTGACATTGAGACAATACCAAATGATCATTCAACGCATATTTAGCATTTCGTGCATCTTTTAGTTCAGAGATAACTCAATCTTCGGCGGTCAGCAATGGTTCAGGCCATAGACTGAATTGAAGGTTTATGTATAAACGCACATACACACATACACATCTGTATACACGCACACATACATAATCACTCATACATATATACATACATAGATATATATACATATGTACCCACACATATACATAATGTAGATACTATCACCTATATATGCACATAAGTACACCAACGTCAATGTGAATACACAGGCACCTATGCACATGTGTCTCTATATGAGCACCCCTTTCATATTCAAATAAACATTTTTTATTTTTCTTTACAATTGAAATTAATTATTGTCTGAAATTCTAGTGCTAGTATCTACATAACTATTTACTTTTCTTCTCCTTTTAACAATTTTTTTCTCCTATTCATGGCGTGGAAAACGTATCTGGATACGCTGTGGCTTCGGTGGCTATTTGTTGATTGGAGCAGTATGCACATAGGCATGCTGACTAAATCCTTTAAAAATTTCGCCCTGAGATCAGCGTAAGTGGAACATCTAAATAATAAGTGTTCTTCGTTTTCAGATTCTGTCCTGCAAAATGGACACACCTTTTCTTGATCAGATTCACTGTATCTATTTATATTATTGTTTAGTGGTAAAACGTTCAACCTTGTTTGTGAAAGGGCAACTCTGAAACAGTATATATCAATAGAGTCAATGTACTTCTCTTTTTCAAAGATAGTCTTAAATGATCTGTAGCTTTCATACCTATCTCTGTCTCTGAGTGACCCAGACCATTCTTGAATATATAAGTCTACAAGTCTCCGTTTAAATACACGCAAAAAGGCTTTTACATCACCAACACCTTGTTGCAGCCACACGATATTAAATCCCGTTTCACACAAAATTTCCCTTATTTTTGAAGCCCAGCATTCTTTCCCAGCCCTGTCAAGTTCCACTAACATTTGGTAAGCCTTATAAGGTAACCTATTTGGATTCATTTCCAGTAATTTAAACCAATATCTAAGACAGGTAGTTGAGGAGTTGACATAAAGAGGATATCTTCCCAAATCCCCATATACCATCTTGTTAGGTGTCCTGACTGGAACACCCAACAGTCTTTTGCACGATACCAAATGTACTTTCTCTATATGCTCGAGTCTGTTAAGTCCCCATATCTCAGAAGAATACAACAAAATAGGTTGAATTTTTGCATCAAACAACTTGAAGAAAGTTTCTATAGTCATGTCTTTATACTTTTGAAAAGTCCTGTTTAATAGCAAAGTTGCTTTTTTACCTTTTGTCACCAAATGTTCTGTGCCGGCCTTGGTGCTAATCATTGTCGTGAAACTGAACCCCAGATAACAATATTTACTAACTACTTCCAATTTTGTCCCTTTGTAAAACCATTGTTCATGTCGTCCTAAGAAGCCCCCTCTTCTGAAAACCATAACCTTAGTTTTTTCAAGATTAACTTCCAGTTTCATGCTGGCACAGTATGTCTGCAAGACTCTTAACTGGTTTTGCAAACCATTTGGTGTTGTTGACAGAAGGGCTACATCATCTGCAAAAAGAAGAATGAATATTTCCATTGAACCTGGCATCAGCTGGATGCCATGTCGCCCCTTTTCATCCATACAATTGGCTAATTGATTTATTAATACCGAAAATAAAGTAGGGCTTAAGACACATCCTTGTCTCACGCCTATGGAGTTATCGAATATTTCAGATAATTCCCGGTTTGCCCGAATACATGAGCATAATGATTCATACATTGCTTTTAGCGAAACCAAAAACTTCCCTTTTACTCCTTGATTTTGAATACATTTTAAGAGTTTGTCATGCTGAACCGAATCAAAGGCTTTCTTAAAGTCTACAAAAGCAACATATAGTTTTCTACCTTTCTTGCACATAGTTTTCTGAACCATAGCGTACAGACTGAAAATTTGATCCACTGTAGAATATTTTTTTCCTAAAACCTGCCTGACTTTCTGATATTAAATTATTGTTTTCTAACCAAGCATACAATCTAGTATTCAGTATTGATGTGTAACATTTTGAAACAATGCTTAATAACGACACACCCCTGTAATTGTCCAGACCAGTGAGAGAGAGAGAGAGAGAGAGAGAGAGAGAGAGAGAGAGAGAGAGACAGACAGAGAGAGAGGGGGAGGGAAACAGAGAGACACAGACAGAGAGAGAGAGAGAGAGAGAGAGAGAGAGAGAGAGAGAGAGAGAGAGAACAAGAACAACAACAAATTCTATTTATGAGGGTGTGGAATAAGCAATGCATATGCTTTTTCATATCCAGCCCTCGCCCCCAAAAGGGTTTACACTACTCATGAACTATACAAACTGCAAGTGCAACACAAATGTTTTAACAATTCAAACATTAAACAAATTCAAACTCAAAGACACTAATTCTTTCAAGTTTCTGTATTAAGGAGTTTAATTATTATAAAATGTCTTAATGACTGATCTGATTTCTCATTTTCTGTACTAAGCAGTTCAATTACTGTAAAATGTGTTAGTGACCGATTTTATTTTCAGGTCGTAGAAGATTTAATTAATTTTTTTTAGATGTGATATAGGCCTATCATATATACTGCTTCTATAGTAATAAAACTGAGACTCAGTTATTACTTCATGTTCAAGTTCATGAAGATATGAGGATGGATTCAAAGAGATCAGTTCTTCCGATGGGGGCATTTATTTTTCTCCTGTTGCGTGGTTATCTGGAGCATGTCAAATCGTTATTTTCAGCAGTAATGTTCCTTTCTTTCTATTAAAGTGGAAGTGTTAAACAATAAAATGTTTATTTGTTTGTAATCTGAGTTTATTATACTATTCACCTTCACAAAAGTGCACGTGTGATCATTCCAGTTGTAATCGATCAATACCATTAGGTCATGTAAACTTTACTAGTAATACTACATATCTCTAGTCTAGGGATGATAATATTGCGGTCATCATTCACAATCATTAAAAGAAAAAAATATCTATCAATTATTGAATTAATCAACTGACGAGACTTGAATTCGATGGCATTAACTTGCGACAGTAAAACAATAAACAATAGGCCTAACATATTTGTACATAATGATGATAAAAACATTTGTACATAGTGATTAATTTCAACGTAGATTCATGATTTTAAAAAAAAACGCGCCCACACACACACAAACACACACACGATATTTTTCACTTACAACATTTGTGCATTAGATCTAGTAGAAAACTGACAAAAGAAGACGTGTGTTTACGCTGTTAGTAAGGAAAAAACCGTGCCGATAAAGCGTTTAAAAAGCGTTTAAAAAGTTAGTGTTATTTTCAATTTTGCAAATGAACCATTATTTGGCCGACATACACTGCAAGCGTGTCATTTACGTGTTTCACAGTAATACTAGTAACAGGATAGGGAGATCAGGGTAGAGAATTAATAGTATCATAAGTATGAAATGCTTCGATCAACATGCTCATCATTATCAAGATCTTTATTCTTGAGACAGCCATCATGGTCGGTTGGACAGTAAATAAACAACACAACTGAATGATTAATGTTATCATCATCACTCGAATATCAAGAGTAAAAAACGAAACAAAACAATCCACTTGACATGAATGAAGAATGATGACAATGGATAAAATCCAACGAAACTCACCCAGCTTCCAACAAGATCGGTCGACGACGTAGACATTTCGATTGCGCAAATCACTTAAATCAATGACGATACGTTGAACAAATTCTGAAATTGGTGAAACGAAAATAGCACCTGTTTAGATAGGCCTAGAAAAATACAGCTGGTTCAAACGTAGAATCTATTGTGATGATGCACACTGTATCTTGAACTGTTGTCATTGTGTCTGGATCTACACTAGATCTAGCTCTGCCACAATACCATCACCGTGACAGATTCTAGATGTCTAGATCTACACAAACACTGGATAGGCTGCATGGAAAAGTTTCACTGTCGCTTATGCCACCTTCTCAGAGTAGACCTACACGGAACATTCAATTTGAATGCGTGGTCGTGTTTGACTGGTCCCGTAGCCAGCCAACTTAGCTTCTTGCGAGAGGCGAACGATAGTGAGTGACAGTGCACAGGTCCACCCGTTTTCTCTTCGGCACGAAGCAGCGCTGGTGTTGTTAAGCAGCCAAGCGAGGAAAACCGACCGTTTCTATTTGTTTGTTGCGTCAGCGGCTGCATGAGTTACTCCCCTTCATAGTCTACGATATATAGTTATGAATTTTGTCAATACTTGGCTAATCCTAATTGTGGTAATTCACGCCCTGTGCAGTCTAATCTTATCTCAGATGAAAATACGTGACCGCGTTTGTACCTGTGAAAACAAACAAACAAACAACCAACCAGCCAAAACAAACAAACGAACAAACAAACAACTTTACAGCGATTACGATCCAAAAGTAGTGTACCACAACCAAGTTTAGCTTACCCGTTCTTTGAGATGTGGCACTGTTTTATTTTTTTAATAAAAAATGGCTCGAGGTGTTAACATGAGGAAGTTTAAGGCGGCTGACTAAATTTAAATGCCCGGCTATATTGCTCAAGTGACTGCTCAGTGACGCCAGAATGCTCTATGAAAGGAAGCGTCGAGTACACTCCTTGTATGCAGGCTTTTTATTTTTGTTCTTATTCTAATCCATATCTTTGCGAGTTTTTTTTTTTCTCAACTTTATCCGTAGAATTTATCATCGGCAGACGTGGAAAATTGATCACACACTGTTTTATCATGTCATCGTCTTTACCGTTGAAAAACAAAGATTAATCACAGTGATTAGGGCACAGATTGAAGACTGGAAAGTTGTGGGTCCAAATCTCATTATAAGTCCCATCAAAACTGTTTGGGATTTTTTGGCAGATCCAACCGGCTCCCATCCGGAGTTGGATGAATGTCTCATAGAATCAATGGGAAAACTGGGTTGATCCACGCACAAATCTGTGGTGGAACCACACAACAGAGGCTCATCCACTTCACAGATGCGTCAGAGTGAGGCAGGTATTTGTATCTCTTGTTGACGCCAGAATGCTCTATGAAAGGAAGCGTCGAGTACACTCCTGTTATGCAGTCTCAATTTTAAATGAAACGTCAGAGCATCATGATTATCATCTCCATCGTCATGCATCATTATAGCATTGTGAACATTTGCCCCAGTCTGTTGCCACATGATGAAAATGTGCACTTTGGTTTGATTTGTGTATCAAGATTTAGCGCCTTATAAATATTTTATCGTCCTAGTCCTCATCCTCCCCGATACTACTACTACTACTACTGGGCTACTATAATAATAATAATAATATATTTTATTTATATAGCGCAAAATCTTGACAAAATCAAATCTAAGCGCTGAGCGTATACATGCATACATACCTACATACATATGAGCGTATACATGCATACATACATGCTTACATACTTACATACATAAATCTAAGCTGAGCGTATACATGCATACATACATAAATCTAAGCGTATACATACATACATACATACGTACGCACATGCATACATAATAATTACAATATTTATATAGCGCAAATCTCGACAAAATCAAATCCAAGCGCCGAAAAGACACACACGCACACACGCACGCACGCACGCACACACACACACACACACACACACACACACACACACACACACACACACACACACACACACACGCATGGCCACAAATGGGGAGAAAAGAATAAAAGCAATAAAAGCAAGAATAAAACCAATGGAAAACCACAGAGAGCACATCATATACAATTATATATTAAAACAAAGTGATTCCCCTCCGAGCGGAGACAGGCTGCAGAGAGGGGTTGAGTGAGGTTAGGATTTTATGCAGAGGAGAAAAGGTGAGTTTTGAGAGCGGACTTGAAGGAGGCAAAAGTAGGTTGCTGACGGACTGAGAGAGGAAGTTTGTTCCAGGAGAGTGGACCAGAAACAGAGAAGGCTCGTGGACCATAGGTATTGAGCTTAGTGCGTGGAAAGCGAAAAGTCAGAGGATCGGAGGCAGAGCGGAGGGTACGTGAGGGAACATAGATCTCAAGTAGGCTTGACAGGTAATCGGGGGCTGCGTTATTGAGGCTTTTGTAGCACATGGTGTCTAGTTTGTACTGTATGCGCTTTGATACAGGGAGCCAGTGAAGTTGTGCCAGGAGAGGAGATATGTGGTCAGCTTTTTTCTTTTTGAGTACAAGGCGTACAGCATTGTTTTGAATGCGCTGTAGGATGTGAATGGTGGAGGCAGGAAGACCAGACAGGAGTGAATTGCAATAGTCAATGCGAGACATTATGAAGGAGAGAACGAGTTTTGCAGTTGTTTCGACAGAGAGATACTTCCTGATCAGGCTTATACGATGGAGATGATAGTAGCAAGATCTGGCAGTTTGAGAAACAAAGTTGTTCATGGACAGGGTAGAGTCAATGCAGACACCAAGGTTTTTAGCTGAATCAGAAATTGGGACTGATGTGTTACATAATGGGAGAGAAAGAGGAGGCAGCTGGGAAAGTTTCTGACGGGTGCCAATGAGGATAGCTTCTGTCTTGTCGTCATTAAGCTGAAGTCTATTGTGTGTCATCCAGTTCTTAATGTCCGAGTAACACTCAGTGGTGCGAGTCAAGAGGCGCTGTATATTACTACTATTCTTCTTGTTCTTTTTATTCTTGTTCTTGTTGTCGTCGTCGTCGTTATTGTTGTTGTTGTTCTTCTTCTTCTTATTGTTGTTGTTGTTATACCAAGTATTGTTGTTGCTGTCACCAATTTCATGAAAATTATGCATTGTCAATAATAACATTTCTTATTTTTCATTATCATCGTCGTCGTTGTCATCGTCATCATCGTCATCATCATCATCATCATCCAATCATCGTCATTCTTCTTCTTCTGTTGCTTCTCTTCTTCTCCTCCCTTTCCCCTCTCAATCTATTTCTTTCTGTTAGGGCGCTCAAAATGCTGTTATGATTATCAACTCTGATTGTGTGTGTGTGTGCGTGTGTGTGTGTGTGTGTGTGTGTGTGTGTGTGTGTGTGTGTGTGTGTGTGTGTGTGTGTGTGTGTGTTTGTGTGTGTGTGTGAGTGTGTGTGTGTGTGTGGAGAGAGAGAGAGAGAGAGAGAGAGAGAGAAAGAGAGAGAGAGAAACAGACAGGCAGCCTGATAGACAGACACAAACAGGCAGAGTGCACACGTGCGTATTGTGTGCATGACTATATAGGTGGTTTGTGTTCCCGTCAAGGGAGCAAATTATCTATCTGATTTCTGTGTGCATGTGTGCTTGCGTGCGCGCGCGAGTGCGTGTGTGTTTGCGTGCTTGCGTGTGCGTGTGCGCGCGCTGTGTGTGTATATATGTGTGTGTATGTGTGTGTGTGTGTTTGTGTGTGTGTTTGTATGTGTGTGTGTGTTTGTGTGCGTGTATGTGTGTTTGTGTACGTATATGCGTGTGTGTGTGTGTGTGTGTGTGTGTGTGTGTGTGTGTGTGTGTGTGTGTGTGTGTGTGTGTGTGTGTGAACGTGCCTGTGTAGTAGGTAGGGGACAATTCGACGTGTACGGTAGTAGAAAGGGGACGTGTGTGTAATTTGGAGACGTCCCCAAAATACACAAAATTAAGATTGGCTCAAAATCACAAAATAAGCTTAAAATAATATACCGTTGTATATAAAATATTAATTACGTAATTTTAAAAAATGTCCCCTAATTACTACGTATTTTACTTGTAGTAATTTAAGGACGTCCCTTAATTACTACATCCCACTGACCCTGTTCTTACACAGATTGAGTCACACAGCTTTTCAGTCTTAGTCGGTTTAAAAGCGTATGTCTGGCTTCTATACAGTCTGAGATTGATCGCTTGTTTTCGTTATGTTTTTTTGTCTATTGTTATTGCTGATGGAGCTAATGGTGTTATTGTTGTTATTTTGCCATCTTTCTTTTAAAGAAAATAACAAATTTTGTTGTCTAGCACTGCTATTAATAGATTTATTGACTGAATAATTTACATTCATGTTGATTAATTTCCTGGTGTTTTGTTTTAATAGTTTAATACATTCAATTTTTTAAAATTAAATGTTGTCCATGTGGCTTGATTTCAATCGTTTATTTATTTATTGTTTTTGTATGAATGTTTGTTTATTTATTTATTTATTTATTTACGTGTTTATGTATTCATTTATTTGTTTATCGTACCAATCTGCCAGAACGACTCCATAAGTGCTTCACCACAGACCTACCTAACATCACACAGACATGTAAATAGCCTTGTCCGACTGTTGAGATATACTGCTCCGAGTCTGGAGTTTGTTCATGAGGGATTCGTTGCACTCTGACAATCCCTTATGCGCTCCACCAAATCTGCCATCTGCTGTCTGACAGACTATCTACGCCTGCGTAGAACTGTACACGCTGACAAGGTCTTGAAATGGAGGGGGGGGGGGGGGGAAGGACAGCACCTATGAGACACTCGACTGACACCGCCAGAAAGATTAAAACATAAAGATGGACAGTGAACTCACCAGTTTTTTAATGTTGCGGGCTGGAACTGAACTCGAGGCACCAGACCTTGAGATCCAGGGTTCAGATCCAACAAAACTACACTCACACACGCACGATCACACACACACACCTGCACGCACAGACGTACACACACACGCACGCACGTGCGTACGTGCACGCACGCACATTCGCACGCACACATGCACACACACGCACACACACGCACACTGTACGCACGCACGCACTTGATACCGAATCCTTCACGTACGCAAACCTGCAAGATCTTCATAACAATACCGATGTAAAAGAAACAAAACAACAGAAAAGAGCCAACCTACATGGCCTTAAAGGCCTATTGGTTATCTTCGCGTCCATTTTCATAGACAACAAATATCTGCATTGGAGGCCAACCCATGGAGATTAGAGTGTTTACGTCTCCGAGATGGAGGTAGACTGCTATACTGAAATATATGCTTGCTCCTCCTCAAGCTCCTCCGCTTGATTCAGCCATCCCGGGGAAATGTGAGGGACATGTGAGGGACGATTCCAATCGCGGGTTTCATTCCACTGATTCCCACCAAAGTTCTCTCCAATTGGTTCCTCCCGAAATTCCCCTCCCCCTTTGTTTCCCCCACCCTGAGTCCATCCCTTTGGTTCTCTCCCAAATCTCCACCCCACCGCCGTTCCCCCTGAAGTTCTTTCCATTTGTACCCCTCCCAACCGCTTCCATCTTCCTCTGAGCGTCCCTCTTCAAATTTCCTCTCAGTGCCCCCACTCCCCAAGATCTAACCCAGAATTCCCTCAACCCCCTCCCCGCCTGACTCCCCTTCATTGGTTATCTTCTCCTGAAGTTTCCTTTCCCAAGTTCCCTTGTCTATAAATTCCTCCAATGTTCCCTGACCCCTTGTTCTTCTTGCCTGAAGCTTCCTTTCCTCGTTTCTTTTTGAGCTTCCCATCCACTTGTTTACTCCTCCCAACCCACAGTTTCCTCCAATTTGTCTCTCCCAGAGAGTCTCCTCCCACCGTTCAAAATTGTTTCTCCCTATTTTCCATTCTACTTGTACATTTCCCTTCCACTTAACCCAAAGTTCTCTCCAACTTGTATCCCTCCCTCTCTCCACCTTCCTTTAAATTCTCTTCCACTATCCCCCCCCCCCCCTTCCGAAAGTTCCACCGAAGTTTCCTTCTCTTGTCTCTTTTTCCTGAAGCTTATTTCCCTTGCTCACCTTGCCCTGAAGTTCCCTCCCGCTTGTTTCCCCCATTCCACCCCATTGTTCCTTACATTTGTCCATCTCCCAAACTCCCCTTCCCCTCCTGAGAGTTCCCTCGCACTGGTTCTGCTCTCCTCCAGTGTTTCCTCTATCACTTCCTCTCCAAGTCTTAAGTTCCCTCCATTTGCTCTCCTTGCCCTGTGAGTCCTTCCCCGTGGTTCTCCTTGAAGTTCCAACTTATCCTCTATTTCCACCCCAAAATTACATCCCATTGATTCCCCTGGTTCTCTCCCAAATTTCCACCCCATGGTTCCCCTCCACCACCACCACCCCCTGAAACACAACCTTTGTTTTCGTTCCCCCCCCCCCCCCCCCTTAAAATCCTTCCCTCTTGGTCCACTTCCTGTTTTGTACTCCGACGTTTACTTCCTTTATTACCCCCACTTAGAGTTCTCTCCCATCGTGTTCTCCACCCTGAGTTCCTCCCTTTTGTTTTTCTCACCCAGAATTCCCTTCTTTCTCCGAAGCGTCCACTCCAAAGTTATAGTTTGCCTTTCTGTGTTTTCCTGAAGTTCCTATCTATTTGTAACCCTCTCCCTTAAAAAAGAAAGAAAGAAAGAAGAGAAAAGAAAAAAAGAAAAACCTTACCCCCGTTGTTCCTTCCCATTTGGATATTTCCTCCCCTTCCCTGAAGTTCCCTGGAAGAGCCTTTGCCTTATCCTCCCTGCCTGACGTTCTCTCCCCTTGAATTTCCCTCTGACTTGTCCCCCTTCCACGCCATTGCTTCTCCCAGATTTCCTTCCGCCAACTTTCTCTCTTTTTTGTTTTTCCTTTTAATCGCCACACCCTTTGTCCCCATTCCCAGAGTTTTGACTTTTGTTCCCCCACCCAAATGTCCCTTTATTTGTCTCACCCTATTTAGAGTTCCCTCCCTCTGTTTACCCCCAACCAGAGTTCCCTCTTTCGGTCCCCCCCCCCCTCGCGTTCCCTTCATCTGTTCCCCCCCCAGAGTTTCCTTCCTCTGTTTCCCTCTTCAACAAGAATTCCTTTCCCTTATTTTCCTCCTCAACCAGAGTTCTCTCCCACTGTTTCATCTCCACCCGGAGTTCCCTCCTTTTCTTCCTCCCCCCCCCCCCCCCGAACCGAAGGACCTTCTGCCCCCCCCCCCCAGTTCCCTCTGTCTGTTTCCCCCACCCCATCCCACCCAGAGTTCCCTCTATCTGTTTTCCATCACCCAGAGTTCCCTCATTCTATTTCCCCACCCAGAGTTCCCTCCCTCTGTTCACCCCAACCGGAGTTCCCTCAAAGTTTCCCACAAAAACCGCAGTTCCCTCTCTCCCACCATCCAGAGTTCCCTCGCTCTGTTCCCCTCTCCTGAGTTCCCCACCCCCTGGAGTTCCCTCGCTCTGTTTCCTCCTGAACCTGGAGTTACCTTCCTCCCCCTCCCCAGAATTCCCTCCCTCCGTTTCCCCCAGCTATCCAGAGTTCCCTCCCTCTGTTCTCTCCCACCCAACCTGGAGTCCCTCTCCTCTGTTTCCCCATATCCAGAATTTCTCCTTCTTCCTCTGCCCCCACTCGAGTTCCCTCCCTCTTCCATCCCCCTGAGTTCCCTCACTGTTCCCACACCCCTAAGTTCCCTCCCTCCGTTCCCCGCACCCCACCCCAGTGCTAGTTCCCTCCCTCTGTTCTCAACCCCCATCTGGAGTTCCCTTACTGTTCTCTCCCCCCCCCCCCCCATCCGGAGTGGCCCCCCTCTGTTCTACTCCCATCCGGAGTTCTCTCTGTTCTTCCCCTCATCCAGATTTGCATCCCTCCTTTCTTCCCCTATCCGGAGTTCCCTCCCTCTGTTACTCACTAGATCTGAACAAAAACAATAGCTGGACAGGAAAACAGCGTTAGCTGAAGGCAATTGATAGTAACACACAAAGATTACTAGAACTGTATTCACACACTGAGACTCAGTAAAGTGTTGAAGACCCCCAAGATAAGATGCAGGCTCAGGAGCAAAGACGGACCACCAGCATGGTATTAGCCGTGTCCCAAAGAGTATTGATTCCGCTGCCTCCCTGCTAGATACAACAAAACAAGACAGGCGCAAATATTCGGCCAACTGGCCTTTGTCAAGCGTAAGGTTACAAACAAACAAACACCAGATACAAAAATTAGGAGAAAAACACTGAAACTTCCCTGCTGCTCTGTCCAGTGTGACAAAAGGAATGAACTGCCAGGCATCTTCTAGGTTTCCAGAGACGCATATGCGAAGACCCAATCTTTCGGCCTTTGCTGTTAGTATGGCAAAACTCTTTGCCCGACGAAGAATACCAAAAAATGAATAAATACGAATAAAACAAAATTTAAAAAGAATGGTTACAGAACTTAACTGTCACATGGGTGAAGCGACTGAAAATGTCAACAAGCTGTATCTGAAAAAGCAAGAAAATTTCACTCAAACTGAAATTGCAATTCTACAACTCCAACGTTCTGTCAACTGTACAATGGTGAAACGTGGTACTTGAAAACAAGTCAGAATAAAAAAAAATTCTCGAATCCTTTGACCACGAGTAGGTACCTACGCAAGATCTTGGGCATCAAATGGAAAGTCAGTGACAACGATTAGTAAGGTCAAGATGCAAACAGATCCCAGTTACAAACATCATCTGCAAGTGTCGACTGAATTGGCTGGGCCATGCTGCTATACTGCCATCTTCCTGACATGCCAACCAAGTCCTGAAATGGAACCCAGAGAACAGCGAAGAAGGGGAAGACCAAAAATGAACTGGCGCCAGACGGTCGACAAAAACCTGCAACTGGTGGATAGACGCTGGAGTGATGTCCTGGGACTCTCTGCCGACCAAACCCGTCGGAGCACTTTTGCTGTCATATGTCTCACACGATACAGGAGCGAAAACAAAACAAAATAACAACAACAACAAAACCTGAGACCACAAAGCAATTCTGTTGATCGATGACCTTGCTAGTCTTCATGTTTGTGCTGGTGGTAGTTCTTTATCATTTCTATTTGTTTTCTTTTTTTTTGTAGTATTGTTATTGATCTGTCTTTTTGTTCCTCTGCTTCACTGTCTTATATTCAAATTCATTTACTTTGGGAGGGGAAATGGCTGTTACTCGTCGATCTCGTGATAATTCTGGTTTTTCATCTCGTTGGTCTCTCGTTGGTTTCTCGCCTCGTTGGTTTCTCGTCTCGCTGGTGTTGTTCTCGTTGTCGTCCTTCTCGTCGTTGTCCTTCTCGTCGTTGTCCTTCTCGTTGTCGTCCTTCTCGTTGTCGTCCTTCTCGTTGTCGTCCTTCTCGTTGTTGTCCTTCTCGTTGTCGTCCACGTTTTCGTCGTTCTTCTTCTTCTCGTAGTCGTTGTTCTCGTTGTCGTCGTCGTCGTTGTTCTCGTTATCGTCGTTGTTTTCATTGTCGTGGTTGTTGTTGTTCTCGTTGTTTTTCTGGTTGTTGCTGTTGTTGTTTTTCTGGTTGTTGCTGTTATTGTTGTTCTCGTTGTTGTTGCTGTTGTTGTTGTTCTCGTTGTTGTTGTTCTCGTTGTTGTTGTTCTCGTTGTTGTCCTTCTCGTTGTCGTCCACGTTTTCGTCGTTCTTCTTCTCGTCGTTGTTTTTCTCCTTGTCGTCGTTGTTCTCGTTGTCGTCGTCGTCGTTGTTCTCGTTATCGTCGTTGTTTTCATTGTCGTGGTTGTTGTTGTTCTCGTTGTTTTTCTGGTTGTTGCTGTTATTGTTGTTCTCGTTGTTGTTGCTGTTGTTGTTGTTCTCGTTGTTGTTGTTCTCGTTGTTGTTGTTCTCGTTGTTGTTCTTGCTCTCGTTGTTGTTCTTGTTCTCGTTGTTGTTCTTGTTCTCGTTGTTGTCGTTTTCGTTGTCGTCCTTCTCGTTGTCGTCCACGTTGTTGTCCTTCTCGTTGTCGTCCACGTTGTTGTCCTCGTTGTCGTCCACGTTATTGTCCTTCTCGTTGTCGTCCTTCTCGTTGTCGTCCCTCTCTTTGTCGTCATTCTCGTTGTCGTCCTTCTCGATGTCGTCCACGTTGTCGTCGTTGTTCTTCTGCTCGTCGTTGTTCTTGTCGTCGTCATTGTTCTCGTTCTTGTCGTCGTCGTTGTTCTCGTTGTTGTCGTTGTTCTCGTTATCGTTGTCGTCGTTGTTTTCATTGTCGTCGTCGTTGTTGTTCTCGTCGTCGTTTTTCTGGTTGTTGCTCTTGTTGTTTTTCTGGTTGTTGCTGTTGTTATTGTTCTCGTTGTTGTTGCTGTTGTTGTTGTTGTTCTCGTTGTTGATGTTGTTCTCGTTGTTGTTCTTGTTGTTGTTTTCGTTGTTGTCAATTCGTTGTTCTCGTTGTCGTCCTTCTCGTTGTCGTCCACGTTGTCGTTCATCTCGCTGTTCTCGTTGTCCTTCTCGTTGTCGTTGTTCTCGTTGTCGTTGTTCTCGTTGTCGTTTGTTCTCGTTGTCGTTGTTCTCGTTGTCGTCATCGTTGTCGTCCATCTCGTTGTTGTTCTCGTTGTCGTTCCTTCTCGTTGTTCGTCCTTCTCGTTGTCGTTGTTGTTCTTGTGTTCTCGTTGTCTCTTTCTCGTTGTCGTCGTTGTTGTTCTTCTCGTTGTCGTCGTGTTGTTCTCGTTGTCGTCGTTGTTATTCTTCTCATTGTCATCTTTCTCGTTGTCGTCGTTGTTGTTTCTTCTCGTTGTCTCGTTGTGTTCTCGTTGTCGTCGTTGTTATTCTTCTCTTGTCATCTTTTCGTTGTCGTCGTTGTTGTTCTTCCTTTGTCGTCGTTGTTGTTCTCGTTGTCGTCGTTTGTTCTCGTTGTCGTCGTTTGTTGTTCTAGTTGTCGTCGTTGCTCTTCTTCTGTTGTCGTCGTTGTTGTTCTCTCGTTGTCGTCTTTGTTCTTCTTCTAGTTGTCGTCGTTGCTCTTCTCGTTGTCGTTGTTGTTCATTTCGTTTCGTTCTTGTTGTCTCTCGTTGTTGTCTGTTTTTCTCGTTTGTTCGTCGTTGTTCTTTTCTAGTTGTCGTCTTTGTTCTTCTTCTCGTTGTCTCGTTGTCTTCTTCTCGTTGTGTCTTGTTCTCGTTGTCGTCTTGTCTGTTGTCTTTGTCGTCGTTGTTGTTGTTGTCTTTGTGTCGTTGTTTTGTCTCGTTGTTGCTGTTCTCGTTGTTGTTGTTGTTCTCGTTGTTGCTTGTTCTCTTGTTGTTCGTCTCGTTGTTTTCTCTGTTGTTGTTGTTCTCTTTGTTTTGTTTCACATTGTTGTTCTCGTTGTTGCCGTTCGTCGTTGTTTTGTTGTTGCTCGTTGTCGTTGTTGTTTTCTCCGTTGTTGTTGTTGTTCTTCGTCTGTTGTTGTCTTGTTGTTGTTGTTCTCCTTGTTGTTGTTCTCGTGTTCTCGTTGCTCCGTCGTTTCGTTGTTCTTCTCGTTGTCGTCGTTGTTGTTCTCGTGTTATTGTTCTCGTTGTTGTTGTTCTCGTTGTGGTCGTTGTTCTCTCGTGTTGTCTTGTCTGTTGTTTGTTCTCGTTGTTTTGTCTCACATTGTTGTTCTCGTTGTTGTTGTTCTCTTGTTTTTGTTGTTGTTTGGTTCGTTGTCGTTTCGTTGTTGTTGTCTCGTTGTTTGTTTGTTCTCGTTGATGTTCTTGTTGTTCTCCTTGTTGTTGTTCTCGTCGTTCTCGTTGCTCGCGTCGTCTCGTCGTTTTCTCGTTGTCGTCGTTGTTGTTCTTCTCGTTGTCGTCGTTGTTGTTCTTCTCGTTGTCTTCGTTGTTCTTCTTTTCGTTTGTTGTCGTCGTTGTTCTTCTCGTTGTCGTTCTTCTCGTTGTCTTCGTTTTCTCTCTTCTCGTTGACGTCGTCGTTGTTCTCGTTGTCATTGTTCTTTTCGTTGTCGTTGTTCTCGTTGTCATCGTTGTTGTTTGTTCTCGTTGTCGTCATTGTTGTTCTTCTCGTTATTCGTCGTTGTTCTTCTTCTCGTTGTCGTCGTTGTTCTTCTTCTCGTTGTCGTCGTTGTTCTTCTTCTCGTTGTCGTCGTTGTTCTTCTTCTCGTTGTCGTCGTTGTTCATCTCGTTGTCGTCGTTGTTCATCTCATTGTCGTCGTTGTTCTTCTTCTCGTTGTCGTCGTTGTTGTTCTCGTTGTCGTCCTTGTTCTTTTTTTCTGTTGTCGTCGTTGCTCTTCTTCTCGTTGTTTTTCTTTTCGTTGTCGTCGTTCTTGTTCTCTTTGTCGTCCTTGTTCTTCTTCTCGTTGTCATCGTTGTTCTTCTCCTCGTTGTCGTCGTTGTTGTTCTTCTTGTTGCTCTCGTCGTTGTTGTTGTTCTCGTTGTTGTTGTTGTTCTCGTTGTTGTTGTTCTCGTTGTTGTTGTTCTCATTGTTGGTTGTTCTCGTTGTTGTTGTTCTTGTTCTCGTCGTCATTGTTTATCTCCTCGTCGTCGTTGTTGTTGCTCTCGTTGTTGTTGTTCTCGTTGTTGTTATTCTCGTTGTTGTTGTTTTCTTGTTATTGTTGTTTTCTTGTTGTTGTTGTTGTTGCTCTCATTATTGTTCTCGTTGTTGCTGTTCTCATTGTTGTTGTTCTCGTTGTTATTCTCGTTTTTGTTGTTGTTCTCGTTGTCGTTTTCGTTGTTGTTGTTCTCGTTGTTCTCGTCGTTGGTGTTCTCGTTGTTGTTGTTCTCGTTGTTGTTGTTCTCGTCGTTGTTATTGTTTTCATGTGTTGTTGTTGTTTGCTCTCATTCTTGTTGTTGTTGTTGTTGCTCTCATTCTTGTTCTCGTTGTTGCTGTTCGTTGTTGTTGTTGTCGTCGTCGTTGTTCTTCTCGTTGTCGTTGTGTTGTTGTTCTTCTTCTCGTTGTCGTCGTTCTTCTCGTCGTCGTTTTTGTTGTCGTCCTTCTTGTTGTCGTTGTTCTTCTTCTCGTTATCGTCGTTGTTCTTCTCGTTGTCGTCGTTGTTGTTCTCGTTGTCATCGTTGTTGTTCTCCTCGTTGTCTTCGTTGTTCTTCTTCTCGTTGTCGTCGTCGTTCTTCTCTTTGTCGTCGTTGTTGTTCTCGTTGTCGTCCTTGTTCTTCTCTTTGTCGTCGTTCTTGTTCTTCCCTTTGTCGTTGTCTTGTTGTTGTTCTCGTTGTTGTTGTTGTTCTCGTTGTGCTTCTTCTCGTTGTCGTCATTGTTTTTCTTCTTGTTGTTCTTCTCGTTGTCGTCGTTGTTCTTCTCATTGTCGTTGTTGTTGCTCTCGTTGTCGTTGTTCTTCTTCTCGTTGTCGTCGTTGTTCTTCTCGTTGTCGTCGTTGTTCTTCTCGTTGTCGTCGTTGTTCTCGTTGTCGTCGTCGTTGTTCTCGTTCTCCTTCTCGATGTCGTCGTTGTTCTTCTTCCCGTTGTCGTTGTTGTTCTGCTCTTTGTTGTCGTCGTTGTTCTCGTTATTGTTTTTTTTCTCTTGTTATCGTCGTTGTTCTTCTCGTTGTCACCGTTGTTATTCTTCTCGTTGTCGTTCTTCTTCTCGTTGTTCTTCTTCTCATTGTCGTCGTTCTTCTCGTTGTCGTTCTTCTCGTTGTCGTCGCTGTTTTTTCTCGTTGTCGTCGTTTTTCTTCTCGTTGTTCTTCTTCTCGTCGTCGTCATTGTTGTTCTCGTTGTTGTTGTTGTTCTCGTTGTTGTTGATGTTCTCGTTGTTCTTCTCGTTGTCGTCGTTGTTTTTTCTCGTTGTCATCGTTTTTCTTCTCATTGTTGTTCTTTCGTCGTAGTGATTGTTCTTCTCGTTGTTGTTGTTGTTCTCGTTGTTGTTGATGTTCTCGTTGTTGTTCTTCTCTTTGTCGTCTTTGTTCTCCTCGTTGTCGTCGTTCTTCTCTTTGTCGTCATTGTTCTTCTTCTCGTTGTCTTGTTGTTGTTGTTGTTCTCGTTCTTGTTGCTCTCGTTGTTGCTGTTGTTCTCGTTGTTGTTGTTCTTGTTCTCGTCGTCGTTCTTCTCCTCGTTGTAGACGTTGTTCTTCTTTTCGTTGTCGTCGTTGTTCTCGTTGTAGTTCTCGTTCCTGTTGTTGTTTTCTTGTTGTTGTTCTCGTTGTTGTTTGTCTTGTTCTCGTTGTTGCTGTTCTTGTTGTTGACGTTGTTGTTCTCGTTGTTGCTGTTGTTCTCATTGTTGTTCTCTTTGTCGTTGTTGTTCTTGTTGTTGTTCTCCTTGTTGTTGTTCTCGTCGTTCTCGTTGTCGCGTCGTCGTCGTTCTTCTCGTTGTCGTCGTTGTTGTTCTTCTCGTTGTCGTCGTTGGTCTTCTTCTCGTTGTCGTCGTCGTTGTTCTTCTTGTTGTGGTCGTTGATGTTCTTCTCGTTGTCGTCGATGTTCCTCTCGTCGTCGTTGTTCTTCTCGTTATCGTCGTTGTTCTTCTCGTTGTGGTCTTGTTGCTCTTCTCGTTGTCATCGTTGTTGTTCTTGTCGTCGTTGTTCTACTTTTCGTTCTCGTCGTTGTGTGTTCTTCTCATTGTCGTCGTTGTTGTTTTTCTCGTTGTCGTCGTTGTTGTTCTCGTTGTCGTCCTTGTTCTCCTCGTCGTCATTGTTCTTCTCTTTGTCGTCGTTCTTGTTCTTCCCTTTGTCATCGTCTTGTTGTTGTTGTCGTTGTTGTTGTCGTTGTTCTCGTTGTTCTACTCATTGTCGTCACTGTTTTTCTTCTTGTTGTTCTCGTTGTCGTCGTTGTTCTTTTTGTTGTCGTCGTTCTTCTCGTTGTCGTTGTTCTAGTTGTTCTCGTTGTCGTTGTTCTTCTTCTCGTTGTCGTCGTTGTTCTTCTCGTTGTCGTCGTTGTTCTCGTTGTCGGCGTCGTTGTTCTTCTCGTTCTTCTTCTCGATGTCGTTGTTGTTCTTCTCGTTGTTGTTGTTCTTCTCGTTAATGTTTTTCTCGTTGTCGTCGTTGTTGTTCTTCTTGTTGTCATAGTTGTTGCTCTTCTCGTTGTCATAATTGTTGTTCTTCTCGTTGTCGTTCTTCTTCTCGTTGTTATCGTTATTCTTTTTGTTGTCGTCGTTCTCTTCGTTGTCGTCGTTTTTCTTCTCGTTGTTGTTCTTCTCGTCGTCGTCATTGTTCTTCTCGTTGTTGTTGTTGTTCTCGTTGTCGTTGTTCTCGTTGTCGTCGTTCTCTTTGTTGTCGTTGTTCTTCTTCTCGTTGTCATTGTTGTTGTTGTTGTTCTCGTTGTTGTTGTTCTCGTTGTTGCTGTTGTTCTCGTTGTCGCTGTTGTTCTTGTTCTTGTCGTCGTCATTGTTGTTCTTGTTCTCGTCGTCGTCATTATTGTTCTTTTCGTTGTTCGTTGTTGTTCTTCTCGTTGTCGTCGTTTTTCTCGTTGTCGGCGTTGTTGTTGTACTCGTTGTCGTAGTTGTTGTTCTCGTTGTCGTTGTTCTCATTGTCGTAGTTGTTCTCGTTGTCGTTGTTGTTTTCTCGTTGTCGTCGTTTTTGTTGTTCTCGTTGTCGTTGTTCCTCTTCTCGTTGTCGTCATTCTTCTCGTTGTAGTCGTTCTCGTTGTCGTTCTTATCACTGTCGACGTTGTTGTTCTTGTTGTCGTCATTTTCCTCATTGTCGTCGTTGTTGTTTTTGTTGTCTCGTTCTTCTCGTTGTCGTCGTCGTCGTTCTTCTCGTTGTTGTTGTTGTTGTCGTTCTTCTCGTTGCTGTTGTTTTTCTCGTCGTTGTTGTCATTGTTATTCTTGTTGTCGTCGTTGTTCTCGTTGTCGTCGTTGTTCTTCTCGTTGTCGTCATTGTTGTTCTTCTCGTTGTCGTCGTTGTTGTTCTTCTCGTTGTCGTTCTTCTCGTTGTCATCGTTCTTCCTCTCGTTGTCGTGGTTCTTCTTCTCGTTGTCGTTGTTCTCATAGTTGTTCTCGTTGTCGTTGTTCTCGCTGCTGCTGTTCTCGTTGTTATTGTTCTCGTTGTTCTTGTTCTCGTAGTTGCTGTTGTTCTCATTTTTGCTATTGTTCTCGTTGTTGTTTTCCTTTTCGTCATTGTTGTTCTTGTTGTCATTCTTCTCGCTGTCGTCATAGTTCTTCCTGTTGTCGTCGTTGTTCTTCTCGTTGTCGTTTCCATTGTTGTTCTCGTTGTCGTCAATGTTGTTCTCGTTGTTGTTCTTCTCGTTGTTGTCGTTTTTCTTCTCGTTGTCGTCATTGTTGTTCTTCTCGTTGTCGTCGTTGTTCTCGTTGTCGTTGTCCTTGTTGTTGTTCTTCTTCTTCTCGTTGTCGTCGTTGTTCTCGTTGTCGTCGCTGTTCTTCTCGTTGTCGTTGTTGTTGTTCTTCTCGTTGTTCTCGTTGTCGTTCTCGGTTTCGTTGTTGTTCTCGTTGTTATTGTTCTCGTTGTTGTTGTTCTCGTTGTTGATGTTGTTCTCGTTGTCGTCGTCGTTCTTCTCGTTGACATTGTTGTTCTTCTCGTTGTCGTCGTTGTTCTTCTGTTATCGTCGTTGTTGTTCTTCTCGTTGTAGTCATTGTTCTTCTCGTTGTCGTCGTTCTTCTCACTGTCGTCGTCGTTGTTGTTCTCGTTGTCGTCGTTCTTCTAATTGTCGTCGTTGTTGTTCTCGTTGTCGTCGTTCTTCTCGTTGTCGTCGTTGTTCTTATCGTTGTGGTCGGTGTTCTTCTCGTTGTTGTTCTTCTCGTTGTTGTTATTGTTTTTCTCGTTGTTGTTGTCGTTCTTCTCGTTTTTTTTCTCGTTTTTGTTTTGTTGTTTTTCTCGGTGTCGTCGTTCTCGTTAACGTTGTTCTTCTTGTTGTCGTCGTCGTTGTTGTTCTCGTTGTCGTCGTTGTTCACCTTCTCGTGAGGTCGTTCTCGTAGTTGTTCTCGCTGATGTTGTTCTCGTTGTTCTGTTGTTTTTCTCGTTGTTGCTATTGTTCTCGATGTTGCTCTTGTTCTCATTGTTGCTGTTGTTCTCATTGTTGCTGTTGTTCTCGTTGTTGCTGTTGTTCTCATTGTTGTTGTTGTTCTCGTTGTTGCTGTTATTCTCGTTGTTGCCGTTGTTTTTCTTGTTGTTCTCCTTGTTGTTGTTCTTGTTCTCGTTGTTGTTTTCGTTATAGTAGCTCACGTTGTTGTTCTCGTTGCTGTTGTTCTCGTTGTTACCGTTGCTGTTGTTCTCGTTGTTCTTGTTCTCGTTGTTCTTCTCGTTGTTCTTGTTCTCGTTGTTCTTCTCGTTTTTCTAGTTGCTGTTCTCGTTGTTATTGTTCTCGTTGTTGCTCTCGTTGTTCTTGTCGATATTCTTCTCATTGTTGTTCTCGTTATCTTCGTTGTTCTCGTTGACGTCGTTCTTCTCGTTGTCGCCGTTGTTCTTCTCATTGTCGTCGTTGTTCTTCTCATTGTCGTCGTTGCTCTTCTTCTCGTTGTCGTCATTGTTCTTCTTCTCATTGTCATTGTTGTTCTTCTCGTTGTCGCCGTTGTTGTTCTCATTGTCGTTCTTCTCGTTGTCGTCGTTGTTGTTCTCGTTGTCGTCGTTCTTCTCATTGTCGTCGTTGTTGTTCTCGTTGTTGTCGTTGTTCTCATTGTCGTTGTTGTTCTTCTCGTTGTCGTTCTTCTCGTTTATCTCGTTGTTGCTGTTGTTCTCGTTGTTGCTGTTCTCGTTGTTGTTCTCGTTATTGCTGTTGTTTTCGTTGTTGTTGTTCTCGTTGTATTTGTTCTCGTTGTTCTTATCGTCATCGTCGTTTTGTTCTTCTTATTGTCGTCGTCGTTGTTGTTCTCGTTGTCGTCGTTCTTCTCGTTGTTCATGTTGTCGACGTTCTTCTCATTGTCGTCGTTGTTGTTGTTCTCGTTGTCGTCGTTTTTCTCATTGTCGTCATTGTTGTTGTGCTTGTTGTCGTCGTTCTTCTCGTTATAGTCGTTGCTCTTCTCGATGTCGTCGTTGTTGTTCTCCTCGTTGTCGTTCTTCTCGTGTTTTTTTTCTCGTTGTTGTTTTTCTCGTTGCTGTTGTTGTCGGTTTTCTCGTTGTTGTTGTTGTTTTTCTCGTTGCTGTTGTTTTTCTCGTTGTTGTCGTTGTTCTCGTTGTCGTTCTCGTCGTTGTTGTTCTATTCGTTGTCGTCGTTGTTGTTCTCGTTGTCGTTCTTCTCGTTGTCGTCGTTGTCGTTCTTCTCGTTGTCGTTGTTGTTCTTCTTCTCGTTGTCGTTGTTCTCGTGCTGTTCTCGTTGTCGTTGTTGTTCTCGCTGCTGTTGTTCTCGTTGTTGTTGTTCTCGTTGTAGCTGTTGTTCTCGTTGTTGCTGTTGTTCTTGTTGTTGTTCTCGTCGTTGCTGTTGTTCTAGTTGTTGCTGTTGTTCTCGTTGTTGCTGTTGTTTTCGTTGTTGCTGTTGTTTTCGTTGTTGTTGTTGTTTCCGTTGTTGCTGTTGTTTTCGTTGTTGTTGTTGTTTCCGTTGTATTTGTTCTCGTTGTTCTTATCGTTGTCCTTTTGTTCTTCTCATTGTCGTCGTTGTTGTTGTTGTCCTTGTCGTCGTTCTTCTCGTTGTTCACGTTGTCGACGTTCTTCTCATTGTCGTTGTTGTTGTTGTTCTCATTGTCGTCGTTCTTCTCATTGTCGTCGTTGTTATTGTTCTCGTTGTCGTCGTTCTTCTCATTGTCGTTGTTGTTCTCGTTGTCATCGTTCTTCTCATTGTCGTCGTTGTTGTTCTCGTTGTCGTCGTCGTTCTTCTCGATGTCGTCGTTGTCGTTCTTCTCGTTGTTGTTGTTTTTCTCGTTGTTATCGTTCTTCTCGTTGTTGTTGTTGTTTGTCTCGTTGTTGTTGTTTTTCTCGTTGTCGTCGTTGTTGTTCTCGTTGTCGTCGTTGTTCTTCTTGCTGTCGTCGTTGTTCTTCTCGTTGTCGTCGTTGTTCTTCTCGTTGTCGTCGTCGTTGTTGTTCTCGTTGTCCTCGTTGTTGTTCTCATTGTCGTTGTTCTCGTTGTTGTTTTCTCGTTGATGTTGTTGTTCTCGTTGATGTTCTTGTTTTGTTGTTCTCGTCGTTTTTGTTGTTCTCGTTGTTGTTGTTCTCGTTGTTGTTGTTCTCGTCTTTGTTCTTGTTGTTGTTGTTCTCGCTGTTGTTTTTGTTGTTCTCGTTGTTGTTGTTCTCGTTGTTGTTCTCATTTTTTGTTCGAGTTCTCGTTGTTGTTGTTATTGTTGTTTTCGTTGTTGTCCTCGTTGTTGTTTTGTTCTCGTTGTTGTTGTTCTCGTCGTTGTTGTTGTTGTTCTCATTGTTATGTTGTTCTCGTCGTTGTTGTTGTCGCCGTTGTTGTTCTCGTTGTTGTTTTCGTCCTTGTTGTTGTTTTCGTCCTTGTTGTTGTTCTCGTTCTCCTCGTTCTTGTTGTTGTTGTTCTCGTTGTAGTTGTTCTCGTTTTTTGTAGTAGTTGTTCTCGTCGTCGTTGTTGTTCTCGTCGTTGTTGTTGTTGTTCTCGTCGTCGTTGTTGTTGTTCTCGTCGTCGTCGTCGTTGTCGTTGTTGCAGTCATTTTTCTTGTCTTGGTGGTTTGAGCTAGTCTTCTTGTTTCAGTTCCGGTGTCACAGGATATTTCGGAACCGGACGAATGGGAACCATTCCGATTTATCCTGGCCCTGGTGGCAGGATTTTTGGGAACCATTCCGATTAATCTTGACTCTAGTGGCAGGATATTTGGGAACCACCAGGATATTTCGGAACCGTCTAGAAGGTCATTAGCCCACATGAATTTTTGACTTTATGATTTTTTCTAAACAGATTTTGATGAGTTTCTCACACTGTGGCCGCTTTGATGAGGTTGTGCAATAAATCTCTTCTCACCTACCTGTTTATCTCTTTGTTTATGATGCATTCACGCACAGAAGGCCCAAATGGCTTCAATAATAACAGAATGAAGATTGATACATATTCCTTCACTTCAAGGCTTCACTAATATTCTGTTTGCATCATTCCGTGTCAAAATTCACTGAGTTACAATTCACTGTACTCCAGCGCGTGAGTTTTCCCACGCCTGTGGCGAACAAATGTTCACTAAGGCTAGTTTCACGCTTTGTGGCGCAATAGCGCGTCAGCGTACATCAAACCTTCTAGACGGAGATCAAGATTCTGTAAAATGGAGAGAGAAGTGCTAGATGACGGGAGTATTGTTTTTGATATCCCAGATCATATCTGGGAACAGTTGAATCAAGGCAAAGAAGTGGAAATTTCTGTGCCAAGCCAGCCTGTATCCAGTGATTCCAGCGAACAGAAGGCCAGTGTTTCAACAACAACATCCACTACTGGTACTGAGTATTCTCTCTCTCTCTCTCTCTCTCTTTCTCTCTCTCTCTCTCTCTCTCACCCCATCTCTCTCTCTCTCTCTCTTTATCTATCTATCACTCTATCTCTTATTTTTTTTCTCTCTCTCTCTCACCCCATCTCTCTCTCTCTCTCTTTATCTATCTATCACTCTATCTCTTGTTCTCTCTTCTCTCTCTCTCCCCCTCTCTCTCTCTCTCTCTCGCTCTCTCTCGCTCTCTCTCTCATTTTTCTTTCTTTCTCGCTTATTATCTTTCTGATTCGTGCACTTTGTCCCTTCATCCCTACCCTCCTACTCACGTTTTCCTACGTTTTGCGATCCCTTTCAGGGCGGGGCCAGCCTGTATCCAGTGATTCCAGCGAACAGAAGGCCAGTGTTTCAACAACAACATCTTCTACACAGTCTACTTCTTCAAGCGACCAGAAGGACACAGGAGATTCAGAGTATGTACCTTCTGACGATGATTCCTTGGAGGACTTTGACACACAGGCTACCCAGACCCAGAAGTGCTCTGATGGTAGAAAACGATGGAATGGCACCATCAGGGCCCCCCTCCCTTCTGATGAATGGGCACGCAGGATGGAGCAAACAAGGAAGTTCCTACTTGATGGTACCCTCCCCACCTTCAGCGACCGGAAGGCCAAGAACAAATTAATTTTCCAAGCACGCCACAAGTATTTCCTGAATGGAAACAAGTTGATGTTCAAGAAGAGTGGGAAGGATCTGGAGGTAGTGGCCGACCAGAAGGAGCAGCTGACCATCATCCAGTGCATCCACAGTGGAATTGGCACATCCAAAGAATCCAAAGCGCTTGGTGGCCACCTGGGTTGGAACACTGTGGCAAATCACCTCTCCACCAGATACTTTTGGCCGCGTATCACACAAGACGTCAAGAAGTACATCAAATCCTGTACAGAGTGTCAGCGCAACAAGGTGAGCAATTTGGAGAAGGGAAAGCAGACTCTGCAACCCATCCCTGTTCCTCAAGGAGTGTGGCAAGCAAATTGGCATCGATCTCATGGGCCCCTTCCCTGAGAGTCCAGAAGGCCATCTGTATGTGTTCACTGCCATTGATTACTTCTCCAAGTGGATAGAACTGTTCGCCCTGAAGGACAAAACTGCTGAATCTGTTGGAAACTGCCTCTTCTCATTAATGTGCAGGTATGGCTCCGCCAAAATACACATCACAGATCAGGGCAGAGAATTCTGCAATGCAGTGTCTGACCGTCTGTATGGCCTTACTGGCCTGCACCACCGCATCACAGGGGCATACCATCCACAGGCCAATGGACTTTGTGAACGCCAGAATGCCAGCACCCTTACAGCTCTGAGGAAATCAGTCCAAGACCAACCCAGTGACTGGTATAAACTTCTTGATGCCATAGCCTACTCCTTCAGAGCGTCCAGAAGGCGGGCAACAGGCAGATCTCCCTTTGAGATAATGTTTGGACGCAAGATGACCCTGCCAGTTGATCTACTGCACAACAAACCTGAGGGGGATGACATCTCAGAAGAGGAGGCGCGCAACCTGGAGAAGCAACTTGAATCTGAACAACAGGAAGTCAGCCAAGAGGAGGTTTTCGAGTCAGCAAAAGCCATCCGTGAAGATATCTTCAAAACTGTGTCCCAGAACATTGCCAAGGAGCAGAGCGTCCAGAAGGACTATTTTGATAGAAGACACCAAGCAGGCAAGCCCCTTGAAGTGGGTACCAAGGTTATGAAGCGGAACATGATGCACAGCGGCAGGAAGGGTGGCAAAATGGACTACCAGTTCATGGGGCCCTACACAATCGTGTCTGTGGATGCCAAGAAATCTAGATACACGCTGATGACTGAAGAGGGTAAGGTACTGGCCCAACAGGTGAATGCAAGCAACCTGAAATTGTACCACAACCCACAAGAAGAGTTCCCCCATCTGGACCTTCCAGACGCACCAGCCAACTACAAATCACGTCAACCCAAAAAGAGACCTGCTTCAGTGTTCGCCTCTTCTCAAGAATCCGCTCCAGCTTCTTCTCAAGGATCAGCACCAGACTCAGCACCCCCTCATCACAAGAATCAGCGACTGCTTCTCAAACCTCAGAGCGCACAGAAGGCCAATGTGAAGCAACTGCCCCACCAAAACCCAAGCGCGTCAAGAAGGTCTCATTTGCTCCATCCACAGAAGTTTCCACCAAGGAAGCCGACTGGATCAAAGTGATCCCCCACCTGGGCCTGCTGGACGTATGGAGTTTGATGACGAGGAGGATGTGGACATGAGCATTGTGATTGGCTGCACAGAGTCTACTGAGTACTCCTTCAACCCCTGCACGACCATTGCTGAGAGGAGAGTCCTCTGCGAAAGAATGGGAGGCCTGAGCGCCCAGAAGGTCAAGTACTGCTGGAAGGTGAATGGGCACAAGATTACTGAAACTCTGGTCACCAGGAAGGTGCAAGGGGATGGGAACTGCCTCTTCCGTGCGTTGGCCTACCTTATATCTGGTGACGAAGAGGACCACCTGATGGTCAGAGCTGTCATTACAGAAGCGATTGCCAAGGCAGGTCCAGGTTCAGTGATCTAGCAATTCACTGGGCGGGAGCCCGTCTGGAAGTACATTCTGTGCACCAATATGCCACGGTCTTCAGTGTGGGGCACAGAAGTTGAAATGTTCACGGCTGCCCAGATTCTGCAGATGGATATTTACACCTACACATTTGGGCAAGGCACTTCACCCGACCAGGACAAACTCTCCTGGGGTAGATTCCCCTATGTGTCTCCTGCAATGGTGGAGGAACAAAAAGCCGCACAGAAGGCCGCTGCAGAGGAGTCGAAGAAACCAGTGGACCAGCGCAAACCATACAAGTTCACCAAGGACCAGCCTACACCGTGCGCACTTTATCTGGACAACAGCACCAGGTGCCACTATGCACCAGTGGTTGGATTCAGATGAACGAGATGAACGAGTTTACTTTTTTACTTGTTTTTACTTGTTTACTTTGCACAAACTCATGAAAGCCAGCCTACTTTGAATGAATAACAAATAAAAAGTGTACAAAGTGTAAACTCTGATTTGAAAGCGTCTAGAAACTCAGAAAATCATATGAAAGCGTCTAGAAGGTGGTTCCGAAATATCCTGGAGGTTCCCAAATATCCTGCCGCCAGGTGCGGGATAAATGGGAATGGTTCCGAAATATCCTAGGATTTTTGGGAACCGGTTCCGATTTATCCTGGGGCCCTTATCTCCCCACCTTGCCATTCGCTTTGTAAACGAGGTAATTTATGACTGGGTCCGAATGGATCATGCAGCGCATGGACAGTTCTTAGATGCTTTTCTTTTTTTCCCCTTGTATCTGTTGTTCCAACTTTCTTTTCTTCCTTTCGCTTTCTTCTTCGTGTGCTCCTTTGTTTCGGTCTCTCTTCTTTGTTTCTTTCTTCCCGTTTATGTTAAATCCGATTTAGCTTCTTTATTTGGTTTGCTTCTTTGTTATCTTGTTTTTGTGTGCATTGCTTTCTGTTTTGGTTGGTTCTTTGTTTGGGGGTTTCTTTCAATTTTGTTCCTTCGTTTGTTCCTTTCTTCACTTCTTGACATGCATTCTTGCTGTTGTCGTTTCTGCTTTTATAGTCTTGTTTTTCAGTTGGTGTTTTTCTGGTTCTTGTTGACTTAAGTGTTGCTTTGGTTTTTTGCTTTTTTGCTTGACTTCTTGAGTTTTTTGTTTGAGTTTCTTTTTAATTTTGGTAGTCGTGCTAGCACGTTTCGTGTTTTATTTTTTTGGTTTTATTTTTCATTTTTGTTTTGTATTTTGTTCTTCCTGTTCTGTGCATTTGTGATTTTTTTCCTAGTTGCTTTTGTTGTTTTCTTGATTTTTCATTTTTTTCAGTAGTTTTCTTATTTCGTGTGCTTGTTGGTGCTGTTGGTGTAGTAGTTCTGGTAACTGTTGATATTGTTCTTATACTCTTACTTCGTCACTTTTGCTCTTGTTGCTCTGCTCATGTTTCTTCTTGTTCTTGTTGACTTGTTATTTTGTGTATTTGTCTAACTTCTTGTCGTCTCTGCTTTACTTTTCTTAATATTATTTTGTTTTCTTTTTGTTGTTCTTCTTGTTGATCATGCTGATGTGGTTTTGTGTTATTTTTGTTTGATTTTGTTTTTTAGATTTTGGTTTTTATCTTGCCGCTTTGGTTCTGCTTCGTGGGTTTTCTTATTCCTGACATTCTGGACGCTCCAGATGTTGTAGTTCAGTAGTTAGTTGATATTCTTTTCATGCTTTCGCCATTGTTGGTTTTGATATTTTAATCTGTATTTTTCCTCAGTACTTGTTTCTTTACCCGTTTTCGTTGTTCTTTTTGTTATTGCCGGTTGTCGTCGTTTTCGTTGTTCTTTTTGTTATTGCCGGTTGTCGTCGTTTTCGTTGTTCTTTTTGTTATTGCCGGTTGTCGTCGTTTTCGTTGTTCTTTTTGTTATTGCCGGTTGTCGTCGTTTTCGTTGTTCTTTTTGTTATTGCCGGTTGTCGTCGTTTTCGTTGTTCTTTTTGTTATTGCCGGTTGTCGTCGTTTTCGTTGTTCTTTTTGTTATTGCCGGTTGTCGTCGTTTTCGTTGTTCTTTTTGTTATTGCCGTTTCGTCGTTTTCGTTGTTCTTTTTGTTATTGCGGTTGTCGTCGTTTTCGTTGTTCTTTTTGTTATTGCCGTTGTCGTCGTTTCGTTGTTCTTTTTGTTGCGGTTGTGTCGTTTTCTTGTATTTCATGGTTTGCTTTCGTTACTTCTTTTACGTCGTGCTCGAAGTTTCGGTCTGCCTGTGTTGTCATTGGTATCGTCATCTTCATCTTGTTTTTGTTATAGTTCTTGATTGTTCTTCGGGTTGTTTTTCGTGTTGCTTTTCTTGTTCTTATTCTGCGTTATTCTTGTTCTGTATATGTTTTCCCTTTTACTCTTCTTCTTCATGCTGTTCTTGGCGTTTTGCTGGTGGTGTTCTTGCTATTATTATTATTATTGTTGCTTTTGGTCTTGTTCTTATTGTTGTTCTTGTTATTCTAGTTCTTGTTTTTGTTCTTTTTCTTGCTCTTTTTCTTCTTCTTGTTTTTGTTCACCTTTTCGTTCTTTCTGTTCTTGGTTTTTGTTCTTGTCCTTGTCCTTGTTCTGCTCTTGTTCTTGTTGTTCGTGTTATTGCTGTTCATGATCTCGTTGTTCTCGTTATTCTTGTGTTTTTTTTCGCGTTCTTGCTCTTCTTGGTCTTGTTCTTGTTGTCGCTGTTGTTGAATCATGCAACGCATGGACAGCTCCCCCCCCTCCCTCCCCCATGTTTGGCGAAATGGCCACTGTATGGCGACTTAAGCTGGGAAGCGATTGTCTGGTCAGTGGTGACGCATTGTTGCTCTGCGTCCCATCCAATACCCCCGGGTGTATGTTGTTAACGTGTTTTATTGTGGTTGTTGTTTTTTACTTTTTGTTGTATGTTCTTGTTTTTTAAATTTATTTTTTTGTGTTAACTGAAGAGAACTATTTGTGTGTGTACGACTGTTTTGTGTTTTCTTGTTATTTTTATTCCGGTTGCTCTTGTTTTTCTCTTTTCTTCTTTAGCTTTTGTCTCGTTTTTGTTGAAATTTTAATTTTTCTTTTTTTGTTTTGTTCATGTTGGCGGTTTTGGTGCTGTAGGGCTTCGTTTTTGTTCTTGTTCCTATTGTCGTTGTTTTCCTGTTTTCGTTTGTGTTTGTCTTGTGTTAGTTCTGCTTTGTATTTTTTTCTTCCTGTTCCTGTTGGTGTTGTGGAGTTGTGACAATGGCATTTGCTGATAATGTTATAATGGTAATGTACTCCATGATGTCAGGTTTTGCTCTTCTACCCTTGTTCTTTCTTCTTGGTCTTTGTTTTTATCCTCTTTGTCGTTGTTCCTCTTGTTCTTGACATTCATTTTTTGGGGAGTGGAAGGAGGCTTGCTTTTTATGTGCTTTGGGTTGCTCTGTGTTTACTTGTAAGTTTCGGTTATTTTCAATTGTGGGGTCAAGTTTGTTTTACTTGCCCTTCTTGCCTTTTGTCTTCATCTGTATTCCACGTCCTTTTGTTTGTCTTGTCCCATGTCTTTTTCCGTCTCTTCTTATTCCATGTACGTATTTCTTTGGTTTTTCTGTTCTTGGCTTTCTTTTGTATTTCCGTCAAATATTCCTTCTCCTATTCTTTTTGTTTCTTTGTTTCGCTTCTTTTTGTTTCGTGATTTTGTTTGTTATCGTGTTCTTAGGTTCTTGTTTCAGTTGTTGTCATGTCTTAGTTCTCCCGTTTTGTTTGTTTGTTTGTTTCCTCCTTGTTTTCTTGACCATACATTCGTCTTTCTTTTGTTTACTTATTCTATTTTGTTGGTAGTTTTATTAATCATGGTCTACTTGTCTTTCTGTTTGTTTTGGCATTTAATTTTGTCGCCTAGTTTATGCTCGTTCTGCCTTTGGTCTCAATGCTTTATTTTGCTTTTGTTTTTGTTTCCCTTTTCTAGCTTCTTTGATCCTCCTCTTATTGGTATAATTGTTCTTGATGTACCTCTTATTCTCGATGTTTTCCCTTTTACTCTTCTTCTTCATGCTGTTCTTGGCGTTTTGCTGGTGGTGTTTTTGTCGCTGTTGTTATCATTGATGTCCTTTTTCTGTTTGTTGTCGTTCTGCTTCTCATCGTTTCTGCTCTTGCTGTTCTCCTGGTTTGCTTGTTGCCACTGTTTTTGTTTCCATTTATGTTTCTTCATGTTGTTCCAGTTCTGGCTTTTGTTTTCAACTGCGTACTGACAGCAATCACGGATTTTCTTTATATTGCGTATTGGTCGGCTTTTCTTCTTGTTTCGTGTGTTTCTCTACTTGTTTGCGTGTTTTTGTTTTAATTTTGGCTTTGTGTTTTGTTTTACAGTGCAAGCTTTGTGATTGTTCCTTTTCTTCTTGTTCAGTTTTATGTCGTATCTGTTGTTGTTGTTCTTGTTTTGCTTTTGTTGTTATTTTCCCTCTTCTTCTTCTATTTTTCTTGTTTTCCTTGTTCTTCCCTTTCTTGTTCGTGTTCCCTTGTGTCTTTTTCATTTCCTCTTCTTCATCATCTTTTTGTTCCTTTTATTTTACTATTTTTCATGTGTTTTGTTTTATTTGTTTCTCTTGTTTTCTTGTTTGGTTTCTCCTTCTGTATGTTTTTTTCTGGTTTCTCTAACATATATAATGGAAGACTTACTTGGTTTTGATCTTTCTGCTGCTGCAGCTGCTGCTTTTTTACGATGCAGAGCGTAGCTACTATCCTGGCGTGGTGTGAGGTCATTACGGGCAAACTGCAACAACGTGAGACCAAAATTGTATGTGCAAAGATTTACACAAAATACGTAAATAGATAAATAGAAAAATTGCAGAAAAGTCCAAATGATTTAACGTAAATAGATACAGACATATAAGGTAGACAGTGGATGTATGCTTAGACATGTCGATAGACATGGGCGGACAGATGGATGAAGTACAAGATTCCACGACAAAAGAACTGCCTCTGGCAAAATCGTGTAGAAAACTCGCTTTCATAGGAAAACAAAAACACATGCACACACCGGAAAAACAAACAATCAAAACAGACAATCAATTAGTCATACGCACTTAACATACAAACAAGCCTATTAGTCTCTGAACGGTTGCACAGTCGCACGAATCTGGAACAGATTCAAAAGGAAAACACAGATAAAGTGTTCTGAAAACTTAAGGAGCATTTCAGGTCATTGAACTCAAATTAGGGATTATTTTCGTTTATGTTTAAAAATGAACTCCTCTTGGTTTGATCGAACAAACTAGACTGGATTGGATGGGATGGCATTGGGTTAATTGTTTTTGGTAGTTTTACCACGTGAAATGGGGGTTGACCTTCATGGACAAAGCACATCGCCATCGCACGACGCCACCTCCCTTTGTTATACCTATATACATGTATTTTTGTTTACCGAAGGGTGTTTTCTTTTGCCAAGGAAAACTACTTTGCTGCCTCAGGTTTTTCAACACAAAGCACATCGCATCGTACGGCGCCACCTCCCTTTGTAATATCTACATGCATGTATTTCTGTTTACCTAAGGGCGTTTTCTTTTGCCAAGGAAAACTTTGCTACCGCATATGTTCAACATGCCCAAAACATTTGCTGCTTACAGCATCTCCGTTTATTACAATCATTATTACTGTTTAAAGCCCAGCTGCCAGCTGCCTGCGCAGTGCTATATCAGTGCTACAACCATAGCAATATGTATACATCTCGATGACTCTGAGAAAAAAATGGGAAGGAAATTAAGTACAGATAACAATGTGTTCGCATACTAACCTAAAGACATGCTCCCGGCATTGATCATTCCCTTAAATTTATCTCCATGAGGTTTTAAGAACAGAACCTAAACACGAACATAAAGATAACTAACGACACTAAAACATATAAAAACATGGCCTAAATTAACGGAAATTGCACCTGCCTGTCGTGTTTCCTTAGACCCAAAAATGTTAATACCTGTACCAACAGCCAATATTAATAGAAAGCATGAAAGACTGCACAGAACCCAAACAGATCAATAGACCGACATAGCAGAAAATGATGGGAAGAAAAGATAGAAAGAAAATGAACAAGAAAGTAACAAAGAATGAGAGAAAGGAGGACATTTCTGGCACTGAATTTTCCGCAGGTGGGGATGCCATCTGTGCTGAAAGATCCTCTGGCATCCACACCCCACCCCACACCCCTTTTCGGGTACAGCATTTCGGTTTAGCGTGTCATCTGAAAGACTAGCACTCAGACCACCGCTCAAGGTGTGGTGGAGGGAGGAGAAAAATCACCTTCCAATGGGAATATAACTTGGATTTCTAGGCGCATACTCTTTCCACTAGGCCATACTATACAGATTTTTGGATTGTGGCTTTCGTAGCATTTGTCGCATGAAACCAGAAAAATCAACACAGCGTTTGAAACTGTGTGGTCAAGTTCACAACAGATGACCATTTCTGTGATCCTCGGTAGTATACTTGTCGATATCACCGCCTGTTAGGCAAGAGGACTGGGGTTCAAATCTCCGCCGGAGACTTTTTTTTCTTAAGTTAGGTAGAAACCTCACGGACTAGCCTATGAGAAGGGTTTAGTAGTGGAAGGCCCCCGTCAGTTGACGTCGACTATGGATGATGCGCCCTAGTGTGTCGATTCGAGTTGACCCCTCTGGAGCAGCATCCGCTGTGGCTGATAAGGCCAATGCGGGAAAGGTAGTCTTTGCGACATTGGATGCACGTATGGATGCCGGCATGGTTTTGCCTTCACTAGAGGTTGCTTTTCACCTGGCTCTCACCTCAGCTAAGGTCTGGATCTTCTTTTCCCCCAACCCGAGTTGTTTCTGGAGCACACTGCGCCATCTGTTGCGATCGGCTGCTGTGTCTTCACAGCTCTCTGTGTTGATGTCCAAAGCTTTCATATCGCGCTTTCATACGACTTTTGGAGGCGGCCAACAGATTTCTTGTCGGAGGCTAGTTCACCTTAAAGGATATCCTTTGAGATACGGCCATCTTCCTTCCGGCGCACATGGCCAAGCCAGCGCGGCCTGCGTTGTCTCAACAGTGTGTACATGGTGGGGAGACCAGCGCATGCCAGGACTTGGGCGTTTGGTAGTTTGTCGCCCCACACATACATAAACAGCAACTTAACGCACGCGCGCTTTTTAGAACAGGCACACGAACAGGTACACACACATACACACACACACATACACACACACAATCACTCACACACACACGCACACATACACACAAACACGCGCGCACACGCACACACATACACACGCGCACACATACACACGCGCACACATATGCGCATACATATGCGCGCGCGCGCCACACACACACACACACACACACACTCACACACACTCACACACACACACAAAACACATGCGTTTTGTTCAGTTACCTTCGTCAAACACATGCAGGGCCTTTAGATGTGTGGCTGTGTGGTTTGTCAGTCATGCTGACAAAGGCAGACGTCAGTTTTCGTCCTTTCCTCTAAAGCAGAAAAGTCCTGGAACTCATCAGTACCGTCCATTCTGGAGATGTCTGGAATTGTGTCCAGCTTAGTTGTTCATGAAGTTTCTTCAGTCATCTGTCAAGAAGGAGAAGGTATCAAATGTATTCCTATTGTCTGTGCGTGTGGTGGTGGTGGTGGTGGTAGTTGGTGGCTGGTGATGGTGGCGGCGGTTGATGGTGGTGGCGGTTGGTGGTGGTGGTGGTTGGTGTTTGGTAGATGGTGATGATGGTGGTTTCTCGAACGTTGATTTCATCTTTACATTTATGAATAGAGAAAATTTCATGTAAAAGAATGTTTTGTCCGTTATGCTTCTGTATATGTACAAGGTCTGTACAGACGCACAGTGCATTTTTTTGTAAACGTATAATGTGAAACAGGACTATTGCCAAAGATGAAGTTGAAGGAGGACATGCAGTGTCTTCATCTGAGGGAGACACGATGGATGAGCAGACAACACCATCCAGCATCGTCTCAGCAAGACCAACATGCTCAGAATGGTGAACAATGTGTGGAGACTCCCCCAAATGATCATGTGCCCTGCCGCTTGGCGTTGGCGATCATGGCTCTCAATACGAATCTATCTTTTGTCGCTGCAAGTACATCTCCCACCCTCTTTCTTCATCCACTCCACAAGTTTTCTCCCTAGGTCTACTTTGTGCTCTTTTTGTCTCTTTCTTTCATGTTGTGACTAGGTACACTAATTTCTCTTGCCTCATAAAATGTCCTATAAATGTTGCCCGTCCTTTCCCAATCCTATTCATTAATGTTCTTTTTGTGTTTGCCTCTTTCAGGACTGTCTCGTTTGTTTTCTTTGCTCTCCATATAACTCTTAACATTTTTCTTAGAAACTATATTTTAGCTGACTCAATCTTGTTAACTTTGCGCGTTGACTGTCCACGCTTCGCATCTGTACAACAAGATGGATTCTATATAACAATGAAGAACTGTCTCCCCGGTGCCAATCGACAGGGATCTGTCGTCATGAACGCTGAATGCTTTCTTAGCCTGTCCGGCTCTGCTGGCCATCTCCAAAGTGCATCCACCATCTGGTGAGACGACTGGAGAACTGGGGACATGGTGGTCGGTGAAAGACAAGAAATCCCCTCATGCAGAGAGACGGCAGATGGCACAGCATGATGGGACAGGTTGAAGGGTTTGAATGTCTGGAAACAGTCACCTCACCAGATCCCCCAAATGCAATACAAATACACAGTGGAATTGTACCAGAGCCGTGTCCTTCTCACCCCACTTTAAGGCTCAGAATGATGGAGGATGACATAGAGCGACCTTATCAAGCTGTCAGCCCTACACACAAGAAACGTTTTGAAGAATCAGAGAAATCATCTGGCCTAACACCATCTCCAACCAGTAACTACTCAAAGAGAGCAAAATCACACTATCCAGACTGCCCTTCACTAGGTATGGCAATGAAAAAAATGAAAATAGTAAGGTGCGAAATCTTGATCCAAGATTCAAATCAAGGCACGCACTCCCATCATTCACCAAAGCAGTCGTCAACAACGACCAAACCTACAGGGCACAAACACACAAAAATGGGGTGGGGGTGGGGGGGGGAGGTGGGGAACAGGGCAGGTGTAGGGCGTGTGACCCCTGACCCAAGCCGTCATCTTCTGTCTCACGCACACAAACTCAGGCACGCCCACACACAAGCACTCGAACGCACTCACTCACACACACACACACACACTCACACACACACACACACACACACGTGTGCACGCGAACGCACTCACACACACACGCACGCACGCACACATACGCAAACACACGCGATCTACACACACACCACACACACACACACACACACACACACACACACACACACACACACACACACACACACACACACACACACACACGATGCTAAGTTAGAGTACACTCAAGTCTGTTCGACGAATGACCATTGACCCAAGCTGTCTTCTCTGTCACTTTTTTTTTCACCAAGACCCCAGAAAGGCAAGAAGACTAATTGGGTCTCAAGGGAAGGGAATTGAGAAGTGAACCTTTATCTCCAACACCGATAGTTTTTTTGCCAGGTCAGCCGAGCGAATGTTCTGCTCTTTACGACATTCAACCGCCGTGCAGGCCAGAAGGTACACGAGTTCGATTCGTTTTTTCGTCCCCTTCCGAAGGGCTAGACGTCCAGTTTGATTTTCCGGTCAAACTAAGGAGAAAACTCAACGCCTCTTACGGTAAACGAACCGTGGAGCTGCGAAGATAGTTATTGGCAGGCTTACGTCTTAACCACTCTGCCACTTTTTTTGCCCAAAGGAAAACGCGAAAGAGTTAGACCAAGGATATCATGGCACGAACAGAACAAGGAGATCTCAAGGCCCTGAAGGACATACACAGGCCGACTCAGACCAGAGGAGGGGAGGATCTTCAGTGTTCTAGATGCTAACGATGTATTGGGCTGAGTCAGTCCGTCATCAGACGGAGAACAGATTGGCACGCAGCCATCACAATGCTGGTCCCTAGAAAAGTTGAAATCCTCACCACCTCACTACCCCTCTGGCAACCCATCCCCATTTCTCTATCCATCCCATCCCACCCACCCCTAGTTTTCAGTTTTGGTCTTGTTACTTACCGGGTCATCATGAAGATCGGACGATAAGGACCAGACGGCGGGGAAAGGCGTAAATGACGCCTTGTGGTGTCTTGGGGTGTTGACACGGGTCCTGGATGTGCGGGGCTTTTTGTCCACTGAAGGCACAGTGAAGGAGGATCACAGTCTCTGTTACCTTTCTGTGGACACAGGGACTTTTATTAAAATGTATAACAATAAATATGATTCACAATATTCTGGTCATATTTTTATCCAAAAATATGGTTCACAATATTCTGGTCTTGTGCTTGTTGTGCCTGGAATTGAAAAGGCGCTCCTTTCTAGATAAAAACGGTAACAATCATGGTTCACGATATTTTGGTCTTGTGCTAGTTGTGCCTGGAATTGAAAAGGCGCACTGTTCTGGATAAAAACGGTAACAATCATGCATGGTTCACAATATTTGTCTTGTGCTTGTTGTGTCTGGAATTGAAAAGGCGATCCGTTCTGCATAAAAACGGTAATAATCATGGTTCACGATATTCTGATCATGTGTTCGTTGTGCTTAGGATTAAAAAGGCGCACTGTTTCAGATACTGATATACCTGATGGACTGAACTGGATTGTGTGGGTTTTTTTTAAATTTATTTTTGTTGTTGTTGTTGTTCACAATGAATTTCAAGGT
>JAPXFY010000018.1:29973869-29991369 GCA_030674185.1 Monoplex corrugatus | reverse complement strand
CCCTTCTTCTTTCTCTCACAACATACATTCATCCATATGTGTGCAAAATGTCTGTGTTTCTACCTGCACACTTACATCATCAGCATGTGGACATAAATGTATTCTTTAGAGTCCAACGCTGTTAAGCTTGTAGTATACGCATAAGCATGTTTCTACACAACAACTCGTTTGTACATTATGTAGATTCAACGAAATAAATAAATCAATGGACACTCAAATAATTTAGAGATAAATAAAGGAAGAAATAAACAAAATAAAGACTTCACACACACACACACACACACACACACACACACACACACACACACACAACACACACACACACACACTCTCTCTCTCTCTCTCTCTCCATCAAAGACAGGACCACACTCTCAACAGCACATTCTACAGTTTCAGTTGCCCACTGTTCAGGAATGATAATAATGATAATGATAATGAAAATGATAACAACAACAATAATAATGATGACAATAATAGTAATAATAATAATAGTAAATAATAATAATAATAAGTAATAATAATAATAATGACTACTACTACCACTGATGATATTTCATACTACTACTCCCACTGATGATGATGATGATGACGACGACGACAACAACAACATTGATAATAATGATAATGATAATAATAATAATAACAACAACAATAATAATAATGATGATAATAATGATAATAATGATAATAATAATGATGATGATGATGATGATGATGATAATACGATTACTACTACTGAGATGATGATGATGATGATGATGATGATGATGATGATGATGATGATAGTAATAATACTAATACTACTAATAAAAAAAATATGCAGAGGCCGACTAGAGTAACTCCGAATGAGGAGTTTAGGGCAACACTGAGAGGACTTGATAGATAAAAACCACATCTTTAAATCAGACCACCGGATTGGCTAGCTGAGCCGTAATTATGCTCAAACACGAAGAAAGAAAGACAAGACAAGACAAGACAAGACGAGCAAGCAAAAAAGCAAGCAAGCAAGCAAGCATGCAAACACACACTCAGGCACGCAAGCAAACAAGCAAGCAAGCAAGCGAGCGAGCAAGCAAGCAAGCGAACAAGCAAGCAACATCAACAACAAAAACAACCAAAAATAATATCAATAGTAGGGTACTGGTGATAGTTTGCTGTTGTTGTCCTAAGTAACTGATGTTACCAATATCTTTCAGTAAGATCTGTCTGTTTTATTGATATTTGTGGTAGTGTAGACCCTCCATGGATTAAGGTAAAAAGGAATTATTTTAGTTATGCCATTGCCCTCAAAAACGAATTGTTGTTATTCCTTCTTCCTTTTTGCTCCTGTTCTTCCTTAAAACTCAAGCAAGCACGTAATCTTCAGGAAAAAGTATTTCGGCACACTTCCTTATTGGCTATTTTTAAATTTTTTTTTTCTTTTCATATAAATGTTTTATCTTGATTCAATAAATCGACAGCAAGAAAGCTTACTGGTTGCATGAGTAGTTGATTGCATTGCTGTGTGTGTGTGTGTGTGTGTGTGTGTGTGTGTGTGTGTGTTTGTGTGTGTGTGACATTGTGTTTGTGTGTGTGTGACATTGTGTGTGTGTGTGTATGCTGTGTGTTGTGTGTGTGTGTATTGTGTGTGCTGTGTGTGTGTGTGTGTGTGTGTGTGTGTTTGACATTGTGTGTGACATTGTGTGTGTGTGACCTTGTGTGTGTGCGCACGCGCCTGCGTGTGTGCGCATTTACATACGTGTGTGTGCTGTGTGTGTATGTGTATGTGCGCGCACGTGCTTGCATGTGTGCGCCTTTACATACGTGTGTGTGTCAGTGTGTACATGCGTACGCGTGCGTGTGTTGTTTTATTGAATCGAATCTGCGTGACACCGGTGTGGTAACCTACAAGCGATCAAATAAGCCAATACATTTATTCTTACTCTCTCTCTCTCTTTGCCTGTGTGTGCCTCTTATCTCCCGTATCTGTCATACCAATAGTTGACACCTCTGTTCTCTGTACACTTCCTTCCTTACAGACAAGTCGCAAGCCAGTACAAACACTACACCGTCATGTGCCTGCAGCCGTGTAGGGGGTGTACCGCCAGTACTCGCGTCATGACTGTGTTAGGCAACAAAATCGTCTGCTTAACATTCTTGCTGAATTCGAACTTTGGGCTGATCACTCGGTGTTTTGCATCGCAAAGTCTCATTGCCTTTTTCTTCTGAAGTTCTGTTTGACTGATAAAATCGCAGAAAATCGTCCACAGGGAACTTATTGATCGAGGAAGTACAAAAGTTTCACTTTCCCAGCCAGTGAGTGTCAGTTGTGACGAGTGTGTTGGGAAGCAATACCATTCAATCGAACGAAAGAGAGATCGTCAGTTGCGGTCTACATCGTGGAGCTGTTCGTGTACAATTGCTTGTAAATTGTTCAAAATTCATCGTTGTTTGTGGCTGTCAGGAGGCAGAGTTCTCGTACGAATTCCATGGCGGACGAAAAATCACGACTTGTGACTGGGTAAGTAGGATGTTGTTATTGTCTGTCTTTGTTGAGGATTTGAAAAGAAGAAGAAATAGTCTCGGCGCGCCAGGTAAAAATCTGTGCGCTATCGGGGATTCATGACGCAATTGCGGCGAGTAGCCTACTTTACGGTACTTGGAGGTGTGTATGTGTATGTGTGTATACGTGTGTGTGTGTGTGTATGTATGTATGTGTGTGTTAACGAGAGAGAGAGAGAGAGAGAGATGTTTGCGTCTCTGAATAAGAATTTGTCTTTTTTGCTGTCGATACTTTTCATCTTGGCTAATGCTATTGCGGACGGTGTTATTTGTAAACTACTTCAGACTTCAGAATTCGTTATTAGCCTACTCAAGGATAGTAGCATTAGGTCCCACTGCACCTGTCGTACATCTAGCCCTTACTGCTCCACATCAAAAAAATATGAGCAATTCAAAAGCAAACAAACAAACAAACAAACAAACAAACAAACCCATAACACATTAAACTGTGAGTCATGTTGTAAAATATATTATGATGATATACATTGACTATTACATATATGCCAACGGCTCATGTGCTTTACAAAACATTACAATGACAGACATGTATGTTGCGTACTTAAACATATATGTCAAACTTTAACAATAACAACGAGAACAACAATAGTATAACAATATTGTTAGTAGTTGTGTTAATATTCTACATAAAAAAAAGGAATAAATTACAGGCATAGAATCAAAAGGAAAAGAAGGATGTGAAGGAAGCACCGGGAAGGGGAAGAGGGAGGAACAGACGTTAACTATCGCAAAAGTGAAAATAGATTGAGAATGACATTGCCACATTATCTAAAATAGATTGAGAATGACATTGCCATATTATCTGTCCACCTTGACTGCCGTGTTCTTCAGTTTCCTGCCAACGTGAATGAAGTTCAACAAAGAGAATGTTGGAATTTGTGCAAATTTGCTTCAATGTGCTGTTGATATGCTTGCGTGATTGATTGATTGATTGATTGATTGAGAGAGAGAGGAGAGAGAGAGAGAGAGAGAGAGAGAGAGAGAGAGAGAGAGAGAGGAAAACAATAACGATTTTTTTTTCGAGGGTAGAGGCATAAGTAAAGTAATACTTTTTTTTTCTTACATCCAAACTTCTCTCATGTAGGGTCTACATTAACACAACTAATGATGATGATGATAACACTAAATAAAACAACCACCACCAACAAAACAGTCATCATCATCATCATCATCATCATCATCATCATCATGATGTGCCCTGCCGCATGGCATTGACGATCAAGGCCCTCCATATGAATCTATCCCTTGTCGCTGCAAGTATATCTCCGGCCCTCTCCGTCCTCAGACACCCCTGCAAGTCCGTCCAGTATTTTCTTCCTGGGTCAACCTGGTGTTCTCTTTCTCTCCAGCTTTCCTGTTGTGACTAGGTGCTCAAATTTCTCTTTCCTCATAAAATATCCTATAAATGTTGAATGCCTTTGCTCTAATCTTCGTTATTAAAGATCTTCTTGTGTCTGCCTCCTTGAAGACTTTCTCGTTTGTTTTCTTTGCTGTCGATACAACAGCAATGATAATAATAATAATAACAATAATAACAATAATAACAATAATAATAATAATAATAATGAATAAATAAATAATAATGAATAAAAAATATAATAATAACAATAACAGAAATCACTGATACTAAAAACATGTATTCAATGTGTCTGTGAGATGTTCCACAACATTTTCCCTAAAGCTTGCAGTGTTTTGATGCAATCCTAAGTGAAAGGTTTCCAGAGTAAGAGAGAGAGAGGGGGGGGGGAGAGAGAGAGCGAGCGAGCGAGCGAGCGAGCGAGAGAGAGAGAGAGAGAGAGAGAGAGAGAGAGAGAGAGAGAGAGAGAGAATCGATTAAAGGGAAGCAACCTACATGTTCTGTTACACCGTTCGGTCATCGGTTCTGTATCCTTAGTAGACCCGGCCCGTGGTGAATGAATGAGTGGAGGATCTGGTTCTTAAAGGCTAGAGAGAGAGAGAGAGAGAGAGAGAGAGAGAGAGAGAGAGAGAGAGAGGTAAAATAGGGAGGGAAAGGAGACAGGCACTATTCTCATAATACTGGCCCTGTGGATGATTTGAGTACCACCTCAGTCACACAGACCAGAGAGTTATGTGACAAACTTTACTCATCACCTCTGTTTCCTGGCCAGTCCCGAAGTATTGACTGAAACCGTGAGCTTTTTGTAGTTGGTAGTGGTAGAGGTTTTTTTTCTTTTTTTCTGTTTTTTTAATATTTTTGTTTTGTTTCTTGGGATTTTTTCTTTTTTTGTTTTGTTGTTTTTTTGCTTTTGCTTTTGTTTGTTAGCAATTAATCTGATTCGGTGACCGAGTTTACCATCTTTCCTAACGTCGTCTTGAGTTGAAGATGAATGGCATATGTGTGAATGCATGGTATGTTGTCTAATTTGGTTCAGTTCTGTGCTGTGATTTGTTCTTTGATTGTTTTTGAACCGTTCTAATTGATTTTTTACTCGCCTAGGGCTAATTTTTTAATTTTTTATTAGGCCTCAGTGTTCATGATAATAACAATAATCGTGATAATGGTGATAATGATAATAATGATGGTGTTGATGATAAAGAAATAATTATAAACGACAAGCGCCAAGAAAACGACAAATAAGATAAGTGAATAAATACACGTTGTAAAATTCCCTTCTTATTCGTTATAAATCAGTTTTTAGACAATCTTGCATTGACTGTCGAGACTGATGCTTTCCTATTTCATTTTTTTCATTTCACCCTTTTGTACTGGACCAAGTGTTTGTTTAACCCTTTGACTCCCGCTTCCTACCCACCAGCATCCTGCATTATCAATCATACCAGCAAAGCAGAAACTTAATCCTTTGACTCCCTTACCATGTCCACCAGGTGGTGGATAAGGTGAGGGAATCAAAGCGTTTTGTTTTTGCAGTTGATGGATAGGGTGTGAGAGTCAAAGGGTTAACACATTGTCCCAATACTCCCATGAAATTGTGAAGTGTTCTTCCCCGCGACATCAGTTTCAATTTCAATTTCTCAAGATGACGTCTTCGCGCTTGGAATGAATTCCATATGCACTTACGTCACAGGTGCCACGTAATGGATGAGATCCAGAGTGATCACGGCACACGCCTTAAGCCTGCACATAAACCCATGAGCTGGCCAGGTCCTGAGGTCCTACCTAGATAGTTCCTTAACCCTGAGTCTAAGGGGAGTGAGGTGGCAGAGACCAACTTTTCCCGGGGCCAGAACTACAAAAAAAACAACAACAACAAACAAACAAACAAACAAACAAACAAACAAACGAGACAGTCTTGATGGAGGCAGACACAAGAAGATCATTCATAAGGAAGATTAGGAAAAGACAGGCAACATTCATAGGCCATTTTATGAGGAAAGGTTAACTGGAGCACCTGGTTACAACAGGAAAGATGGAGGGAAAGACAGCACCAGGTAGACCCAGGAAAAAAATATTGGACGGACTTGCAGAGTGGCTGAAGACAGACAGGTTAGAAGATGTGCTTGCGGCAACAAGGGATAGAAACATATGGACTGCCATGATCGTCAACGCCATGTGGCAAGGCACTTGATGATGATGATGATGATGATGATGATGATGATGATGGTGATATCACTCGTAAGGATTCCTTTGAAACCTGGTGCAAACGTTTGGTGATAATACTGATCTGGACCTATGACTGTATCAGTTTCTCTTGTCTCATTTGTATAAGATAAATATTCAGGTAACACAGATACGCGCGAGAGGATGGATAACTAACTGTGAAGAATGGTGTGTGCTGATAATGATAAAGACAAGATACGACATTGGACTTGTGTGCAATGTGTTGATTGACCTTACTGAGTGGGAAAGATTGTACTGATGATCATCAGCACACATTTTATTTCTTTCATTCTCTCTCTCTTTTCTCTGTGTGTGTGTGTGTGTGTGTGTGTGTGTGTGTGTGTGTGTGTGTGAGAGAGAGAGAGAGAGAGAGAGAGAGAGTATGTGTGTTTGTGGGCGTGTGTGTGTGTGAGTAGAAAAGAGAGATGGAGAGAGAGAGAGTGTGTGTGTGTGTGTGTGCGTGCGTGAGAGGGAGAGAGAGGGGGGTAGAGAGAGAGAGAGAGAGAGAGTGTGTGTGTGTGTGTGTGTGTGTGTGCGTGTGTCTGAGAGACAGGAGAGAGAGAGTGTGTGTGTGTGTGTGTGTTTGAGAGAGAAAGAGAGAGAGAGAAAGAGAGAGAGAGAGAGAGGGAGAGAGAGAGAGAGGAGAGAGAGAGAGAGAGAGAGAGAGAGAGAGAGAGAGAGAGAGAGAGAGTAGAAGAGAAGTCTTTATTTAAGAGGGTAAATACCAGTAACAGATAGGCACTTGCGAGCTTTTCGTTACTTCAAACCCTCGTCCGAAGTCGGACTAGACTACACATTGTAAAAATATTAACAGAAAGAGAATATGTATCCTGAAATGACGTGAGTTGCATAATTTAAGGAGGAGATATAATTGTGTGGCTACATTAAATGAATGAATGGATGTATGACGGAATGAAATGATTAAATTGAAAAAAAAATTGAAGTAAGGGATGACTTGATAATGGTTCGTATTATTATGATAAGTTCAAATTAAAAAAAGAAAAAAACAGGAAAGGAAAGAAATATCATACAGACAGACAGACAAATGAATAAGGGGAAATAACCACAGACAGCTGGATATACTTATGAATAAACCTACGTATGTTTACATATTTCAACAAGACAATAACATTATTATCATCAGTAACTATAATAAAAAGAGGCTATATAGATTTTGATTTGGTGGGATTTGAATAGAAGAGAAAGATTGACCATTTGTTTATGAGAAACTGCAGATGGAGGAGATGCTGATGGATGAGACTAAAGTCCAGTATTAACACCAAAACAAAAGCAATGATGTTGACAATGGACTTTACTATCGAGCTGACGGATGAATAGGCATACTGCTCTTTAGCGTCTGGTGTGGGTCGTCATGTAGGATAGTCCTGGAGACCCAATCTTCTAAACTCCACCCATTCAAAGGAAAAAAATCTAAATGTACTGAGAATGTTATAATTTTGTCTTTGATGATGAAATCAAACATTGTGAAATGAAGAACTGACACACCAGGAAAGTGACAGATTTATGACTTTTTTAGTTGTCACCCTCAGCTGTTCTCCCTGCAAGGATTGAATGATAACCCTTTGATTCCCACACCCTGTCTACCAGCATCCTGCATTGTCAACCATGCTAACAAAGCAAAAACTTAAGCCTTTGGTGGATAGGGTGAGGGAGTGAAAGGGTTAAGTTTTTGCAGTTGGTGGATAGGATGCGGGAGTCAAAGGTTTAATTGGAAAGACAGATTGTTAATATGGTTTACCCATTGCTCTCGTTGGTCTGTGTACCGAGTCAAAGGGTTAATCGGACAGAGAGATTGTTAGCTTCACTTAACTGTTGCTCTCGTTGGTCTGTGTATCACGCTTATCAGGTGTTTATGCGTACATCTTTAACACATAGTTTTTAACCCTTTGACTCCCGCATCTTGTCTACCAGCAACCTGCATTGTCGACCCTGCTAGCAAAGCAAAATTTTAACCCTTTGACTCCCTCACCCTATCCACCAGCTTCCTGCAAAAAAAATTAACCCTTTGACCCCATCATCCTATCCACCAGCTTCCTGCAGGTTTTTTTATTCGGGTGGACAGGGTGCGGGAGTCAAAAGTTTAACTATTGCATGTTTCATTTTAGGTCATAGGTTACACAAAAGTGTGGAACAGAAGGCTGTGCAACATATGGGAGATAATAGGAGTTGAGTTGATTTTTTAAAATATTTTTTGTATAGAAATGATCAGGTTCAAACTTGAAGGCAAGCCCCTACAGTAAAGAGCTGATAATTATGTAGGCCTACAACTGTGGCGGTAACCCTGACCTAAATAACAATTAGTTACCACCACTTAGACACGATGGTTTTCCGTTTCAGGAGTGGCCTGTGCTTTTAGGCTTTTTAGTACATATGAGTGTTCCGACTGCTTACAAATGCTCCATTGTGTGTGTGTGTGTGGACAGGGGAGAGAGAGAGATACCAGGAAGAGAGAGAGAGAGAGAGAATTTTAGTTTCAGTTTAAGGGTTTTCCCCCCTCAAACAGAGAGAGAGAGAGAGGGAGAGAGAAAGAGAGACAGACAGACAGAGACAGACAGACAGTCAGAGAGAGAGAGAGAGAGAATTTCAGTTTCAGTTTAAGGTGTTTTCCCCCTCAAATTTTCTTTTGTTCATTTTAAGCAAGCAATATAGACAAATACAAAACAGAATAGCAATCACATCATAAGAAACAGCTCAAACCAGCTGAACATATTCATTTGCTTAACCCTTTGACTCCCACACCCTGTCCATCAGCATCCTACATTGTCAACCGTGCTAGCAAAGCAAAAACGGAACCCTTTGACTCCTTCACCCTGTCCACAAGCTTCCTGCAGGAAACTGGCGGACAGGGTGAGAGAGTCAGAGGGTTAAGTTTTTGCAGTTGGTGAATAGGGTGCCGGAGTCAAAAGATTAAAATTACAAGTGTACACACATGGACGTGAAGCCCTAAATAACGATGACAAATGTGATACACATACATGGTTAGATTGTTAAGAGACTAGAGTCGACATCCTATTTCATTACATACATTGACAAAATGTGTTTTGTTAATTGATGAATGTATTAAACGGTGTCAGGTTTGGTTTGTACTGATGGTAAATATGGCAGCCATTTGGTTTCAAAAATGTGCAAGTTCTACATCAACTTTTGTATTGTATTCTTCGATGCGATATTTTGTGGCAAGGTATCTTTAAAAGAGGTTATGTTTGGTAGAGTCCTTACATTTGTTTTAGTTGAGAGAGGGAAATAGAGAGAGAGGGAAAGAGAGGAGAGAGGAGTGAGAGAGAGGGAAATATAGAGAGGGCGAAAGAGAGAGGGGAAATAGAGAGAGAGGGGGGAGAGAGAAGGAAAAAGAGAGAGAGGGAAAAAGAGAGGGGGAAAGAGAGGGAGAGAGAGGAGGGGAAAGAGAGAGAGGGGGAAGAGAGAGAGGGAAAGAGACAAAGAAAACAGAGGGAGAAAGAGAGAGAGGGGGGAAAGATCAAGAGAGAGAGAGAGAGAGAGAGAGTGAGAGAGAGAGAGAGGAGTAGAGAGGGGAGAGAAGAGAGAGAGAAGCTGGTGGATAGGGTGGGGAACTCAAAGGGTTAATGTACCTACTCAACGCAAAGGCCATACTTTAGATTGGCTAATCACAAACTGTGTTTCTGATGTAGTTGATTTATCTGTTCGTGACATGCTGTTATCTGATCATGTTGTCATCTCCTTTGAACTATCTCTTAGAAAACCAGGCAAAGCAACAAAGAAAATCGCTTCACGCAATCTTAAGGCTATTGAGAAGAATGTTTTCAAGACTGATGTTCATAGAGCACTTGAGTCAGCCTGTCAGTCCAATTCATCTGATCCCATATGTACTTACAACACATGCTTGCGTCAGCTGCTTGACCAACACGCCCCTCTTGTTATGCGTACTGTGTCAGACCGTATATCCGCCCTTTGGATGACACTTGAAGTCATTCATGCTAAAGTGCTACGGCGTACCGCTGAGCGTGCGTGGCGTGAGTCCGGTCTGACCGTTCATAGAGAAATATATGCAGAGCAGCGTAACATAGTTACAAATATGATACGTGAAGCAAAGAAAAAGTACATATGTGGTAAGATAGCAGGCGCTGATAGTTCCAGAGAACTCTTCCGCCTCAGTGATCAGTTGCTGGGAAAAGCTGGAGATACTGTGCTTCCTTCTAACATCCCCCCAGAGTCTCTTCCTGATAAATTCAATGAATTTTTTGTTGGAAAGATTGAACGGATCAGAAGCAGCTTTGACCCTGATACACCATGCCCCACTGATGCTGTTGTGTTCTCTGGTACACAGCTAGAAAATTTTGAGCGTGTGTCTGAGGGTTGTGTGAGAGAGATACTGAAGAAAATGCCAAAGAAGTCCTGTGACCTTGACCCTATCCCTGCCTCTATCCTATTTGATTGTCTAGATGAAATTACTCCAATTGTCACAGATATTATGAAGAAGTCGTCATCTGGTGTTGTGCCTCAGTGCTTTAAGCACGCTCTTGTCAAGCCCCTTCTGAAGAAGGCAAATCTCGACCCAGACTGCTTGAAGAATTATCGTCCAGTTTCCAATCTACCATTCCTATCAAAGGTGTTGGAACGTATTGTGCTAGAACAGCTTCTGCAGCATCTGGAATCTCACAACCTGCTAGAGCCATTCCAGTCAGCCTAGCGTAAGTGCCATAGCACAGAAACCGCTCTATTGCGTGTGGTCAGTGACCTCCTTCAGGCTTCAGACAATGGGAGTGTGTCTATCTTGTCACTGCTTGACTTGTCAGCAGCATTTGACACCATAGACCATAGCATCATCATAACGCGGTTGCGTATCACTTTTGGCTGTTCTGGAACGGTTCTGGACTGGTTTACCTCCTATTTGACTGGCCGTACCCAGTCTGTTGTCACTGGCCACAAATCAAATCCATCTGTGCTGAAATGTGGTGTCCCACAAAGTTCTGTCTTGGGACCTGTCCTGTTCACTATGTATACACAATCTCTCAGCGCTATCATTCATCAGTCAGGTCACTCATACCACTTCTTTGCGGATGACTCACAGCTGCATAGCTCCTCTGCCCCATCAGATTTTGACGCTCTTGCGTGCAGTCTGAGAGATTGTATGGAGGATGTCTCCAAGTGGATGAGTGAAAACAAGCTGAAGATGAATGATGATAAAACTGAGCTTATTGTTACTGGTACTAAGTCAAAGGTCAATCAGGTTACTCATGCCCCCATGTCTATCTCTGCTTGTGATGTATCTTTCTCACAAACTGTTAGAAACCTTGGCTTCTACCTGGATGAAACACTGTCTATGGAAGCCCATGTCAAACAGTTGTGCCGTACTCTGTACTATCAGCTACGCAGAATAGGTAAGATCCGCTCCTTCCTTTCCACTGATGCTACCAACAAGCTTGCTGTCTCTTTCATACTATCTAGACTGGACTATTGTAACTCTCTATTCGCAGGTCTCCATGACAATCAACTATCTAAACTTCAGCGCATACAGAACCACGCGGCTCGCCTTGTCCTCCGCAAGCCCAGGCGTGAGAGTGCAAAATCTCTGCTTCGAACGCTTCATTGGCTCCCGGTAAAGGCTAGGATTCAGTATAAAGTTGCCTGTCTCTGCTTTCAGTGTATCTATCACGAGAACATGCCATCCTATCTTGCCAACCTCCTGCAGGGTTACAAACCTTCTCGAACGCTCCGCTCTTCTGACACCTCACTGTTGACTGTTCCTCGCTTCTCTCTAGACACCTTTGGTAAAAAATCTTTCTCTGTCTTTGGCCCAAATGTATGGAACTCTACCACTGTCTCTCAGAAAAACTAAATGTTTCTCAACCTTCAAACGGCACCTGAAAACCCACCCTCTTCAAACTCATCTAACCTGAAGAGCTTTAGTTTGCAAGTCTGTCATCAGACTAATCTCTCCTGCCTGTATAACAGTATTTTGTATAAGGGCCTATAGAGCAAGGTGTGTGTGTGCGTGCATGTGTGTGTGTGTGTGTGTGTGTGTGTGTGTGTGTGTGTGTGTGTGTGTGTGTGTGTGTGTGTGTGTGTGTGTGTGTGTACTTGAGTGAGCATGTGTGTGTATCACTGTATGTGTACAGCTGAGGAGGGGATAGGGGAGAAATTGAGTGGGAAAGAGACTGAAATACTTTAAGAAACTTTTTAAAATCTTTGTTTGTATGTAAATTGTGATGTATGATATGCGAATAGTTTATAATTTGTGAGGTAATTTTGATTGTCAAGGTGTTAATGCTGTAATACTGAAGTTATAATGTTTTTCCTGTATATGGATTAGAATTTTTCTGTTTTTATCTTCATTCAAAATATTGATTATAATTTTATGTACAACTATTGCATGCATAAACACACACACACGCATGCAAACATAGCACACGCACACACTCACACACACACATACACACACACGCACAAACACACACACACACACACACACACACACACACACACACACACACACATACACACACACACACACACACACACACATTCTTACACACACGCGCACAGCAACGCACACGCACGCACACACACACATACACACACACACACACACACACACACACGTACGGAAGCACACACACGCAGCAATATATAAACACAGTATGCCTCTTTATTCATATGAAAAATCTGTTAATCTTTCTTCATTACATAAGTCAGTGTTTAAATTTTAATATTCTGTGGTTTCTTATGTACAACTATTGCATTGCATGCACAGTGACTCGACGCAATCTCAAATCTATCGACCTCTCCACATTTTCATCTGATGCCTCCCGTCTCCTTTCTGAAAAGTCACTTAACCTTGCCGATGAATTCTATACTATTCTCCACCATCTTCTGGACACTCATGTTCCAGCCACAACCCATCTTTTACCTGACCGCCCCCCTACCGGTACCCCCTGGCTCACTCATGAGATTGTCTGTGCAAAACGTGCCCGCCGCAGAGCAGAGCGCCGCTGGCGCAAATCCAAACTCACTGTACATAGGCAACTTTTCCAAGCCTCTAAAACAAAAGTATCCACCCTCATTGCATCAGCAAAAACAAGCTATTTCCAAACCAAAATGCTGAATGCCTCTTCTTCAGAAGAACTCTTTACAACCATGAATCATCTCCTTGGCACACGAAAAGATTTACCTCTCCCAACAAAACACACAAACGAAGAACTCCCATCTGTATTTTCCAAGTATTTCACCACCAAAATACAAACTCTTCGTGACAGGTTTGAAAGGACACCCTGTCAACCATGTCCACCTGACACTTCCTTCTCTGGCACACCTCTTACTACTTTTACCCCAGTCTCACAAGAAGAAATTCTCAACACAATCAGAGCCATGTCGTTCAAAACCTGCGAACTGGATCCTCTTCCAGGTTCTCTCTACTCTGACTGTCTCCCTACTCTCCTCCCATTCATCACTGACATCATCAACACTTCTCTTCAAACTGGAACTGTCCCAGATTCTTTCAAGTCTGCTATTGTTCACCCTCTCCTCAAGAAATACAATTTAGACCCAAATGAACTGAAAAATTACCGGCCTATCTCTAATCTCTCTTTCTTGTCAAAACTCCTCGAAAAAGTTGTCCTTAACCAGCTGAACTCTCACCTGTCTGCCAACAATCTCCTCAATCCTTTCCAGTCAGCCTACCGCCAGTGCCGTAGCACTGAAACTGCCCTGCTACACATCCTCAACAATCTCCTCCTTGCAACTGATACTGGCAAAGTCTCTCTCCTCTCACTCCTTGATCTGTCTGCAGCCTTTGATACCATTGATCATGGTATTCTCCTTTCTAGACTTCATCATACTTTTGGCATCTCTGACATTGCTCTCTCCTGGTTCACTTCATATCTATCAAACAGAAAACAAACTGTTCTCATCAATGGCACTTACTCTCAACCTGCATACCTGACCTGTGGTGTTCCACAAGGATCTGTCCTTGGCCCTGTTCTTTTCAACTTTGTTTCTCAAATTGCCAGATCTTGCTACTATATCCTCCATCGTATAAGCCTGATCAGGAAGTATCTCTCTGTCGAAACAACTGCAAAACTCGTTCTCTCCTTCATAATGTCTCGCATTGACTATTGCAATTCACTCCTGTCTGATCTTCCTGCCTCCATCATTCACATCCTACAGCGCATTCAAAACAATGCTGCACGCCTTGTACTCAAAAAGAAAAAAGCTGACCACATATCTCCTCTCCTGGCACAACTTCACTGGCTCCCTGTATCAAAGCGCATACAGTACAAACTAGACACCATGTGCTACAAAAGCCTCAATAACGCAGCCCCCGATTACCTGTCAAGCCTACTTGAGATGTATGTTCCCTCACGTCCCCTACGCTCTGTCTCCGATCCTCTGACTTTTCGCTTTCCACGCACTAAGCTCAATACCTATGGTCCACGAGCCTTCTCTGTTTCTGGTCCACTCTCCTGGAACAAACTTCCTCTCTCAGTCCGTCAGCAACCTACTTTTGTCTCCTTCAAGTCCGCTCTCAAAACTCACCTTTTCTCCTCTGCATAAAATCCTGACCTCACTCAATCCCCTCTGCAGCATGTCTCCACTCGGATGGGAATCACATTGTGATATATAATTGTATATAATATGCTCTATAATTTTCCATTGCTTTTATTCTTTCTCCCCATTTATAGCCGTGTGCGTGCGTGCGTGCGTGCGTGTGTGGGGTGTGTGTGTGTGTGTGTGCGTGTGTGTGTGTGTGTGTGTGTGTGTGTGCGTGCGTGCGTGTGTGTGCGTGCGTGCGTGCGTGTCTGTTTCAGCGCTTAGATTTGATTTTATCAAGATTTTGCGCTATATAAATATTGTAATTATTATTGATTATTATTCTTACTTGTATAGCTTTAATGTTTGTTGTTATCTTATTGTGTATGTAATTGTGAACATTTTTTATCACCTTTTGCCTTTCTTGCGAAATGTAAAGCGCTGGTGAGCATGTTTTATATGGAATATGCGCTATACAAATAAACATTATTATTATTGCTGTGCTAGCATGGTTGACAGTGCAGGATACTGGTGGATAGGGTACGGGAGTCAAAGGGTTAAATTCTAGCTGTGCTAGCATGGTTGACAACGCAAGATACTGGTGGATAGGGTGCGGGATTCAAAGGGTTAAGCAATCGGAGTCGAAGGGATCAAGTTTCTTCTCCTCGCTGGAGTCAAAAGTGTCAGTGTCAGCCACACAGCAAAACTGGACAGGACTTGGGAGTTAAAGGACCCAATCTTGGTTTTTATAATATCAACATCATATTGAAAATATGGAGGGCATAATTGTATGTTTTTTCATGCAAATTATTCTTTGGGTTGTCTTTTCCGCTCACAAATCTATATTCTTGATAACAGTTATCAAAAATAACTTTTTTGAAATTATAATTTCTAACTATTAACGAGAGTAGGCACACGCACCCATGCATAAAACACAAAACACACGCACACCACACGCAGACAAAACGCGGATAGACATGATCTATCTATCTATCTATCTATCTATCTATCTATCTATCTATCTATCTATCTATCTATCTATCTATCTATCTGTCTATCTATCTATCTATTTATCTATCTATCTATATCTATCTATCTATCTATATCTATCTATATTTATCTATCTATATCTATCTATCTATATCTATCTATCTATCTATATCTATCTGTCTACCTGTCTATCTATCTATATCTATCTATCTATCTATCTATATCTATCTGTTTATCTATCTATCTATCTATCTATCTATCTATGTATCTGTCTGTCTGTCTATCTATCTACAGATCTATCTGTCTGTCTATTTCTCTATCTTTCTATCTATCTATCTATCTATCTATCTATCTATCTATCTATCGATCTATGTATACATGTGTGTATGTGTGTATGTGTGTGTGTGTGTGACAGAGAGAAAGAGAGAGAGAGAGAGAGAGAGAGAGAGAGAGAGAGATCACCGAATGACATTAGTGAATATAAATATTATATAAACGTTTATGAGGATGGTTGGAAATTGTCATGGCCACACCCATCTCTCCATCAGTTTCCATTCTCCCTTCCCAATCCCATATCCGCCGCTTTGTATCCATGGCTGTCGTGACGGCTTGGAGGTGACAGATCTGTCACTTCACAGTAAAAACTAAAATTAATGTTTTGTTGTTGTCCCTATTCTTGCCTTGACAAAACTGTTCTGCATTAAAACATAGTGTTGTGCAGCGAATTTCGTGTTGTGTGTGTGTGTGTGTGTGTGTGTGTGTGTGTGTGTGTGTGTGTGACAGAGAGAGAGAGAGAGAGAGAGAGAGAGAGACAGAGACAGAGAGACAGAGACAGAGACATATAGACAGACAGGGAGAAAGAGAGTGAGAGAGAGACAGACAGACAGACAGAGACAGAGACAGACAGACAGGGAGAAAGAGAGAGTGAGAGAGAGAGACAGAGAGAGAGAGACAGAGACAGAGAGGGAGAAAGAGAGAGAGACAGACAAGCAGACAGACAGACAGACTCACAGACACACAGAGACAGAGACAGAGGCGGAGAGAGAATAATGATCATATCAAAATGTCAAGTCGATAGATTACAATTATGAACTGTACTATTGCAGTGTATGTAATGAATGACGGATGATAGTAGAAATAACTAATAATTATCAGGAATACAGAAAAACCTTGTCCCAGCTTCGCGGAGCCAGCACGCGGTGGTAAAATGACAGCTCACGTGACCTGATTTCCCTGGGTCGTGTTGCGTGCCAGACGTAGAATTCACCCTTTGACTCCCACACCCTATCCACCAGCATCATGCATAGTCAACCATGCTTGCAAAGCCAAAACTTAACCCTTTGATTTCCACACCGTGTCCACCAGCATGCTTCATTGTCAACCATGCCAACAAAACAGAAAACTTAACCCTTTGACTCCCTCACCCTATCCACCAGCTTTCTGCAGGAAGCTGGTGGATAGGATGAGGGAGTCAAAGGGTTTAAGTTTTTGCAGTTGTGGATCGGGTAAGGGAGTCAAAAGGTTAAACTCTTCCCTTTCACACACTACACACCAGCTTCCTGCAGGTTGGGGAAGAGAACGAAAGGGTTAAGCTGAAAAAATTGGGGCAGGAGTAGACAGACGAAGGTCCGTGTTTGTCTGAAGTGGTGTATGCATAGACATTTGAATAGGCTGTAGGTATAGCTCTGCACAACTTACTGGCCGGGGAAATCGTGTGAAGCAGCGCTGTAGTTGTGGTTTTATCTTGTGGTGTGGTGTGAATTCTACTTGGTCCGTTTGGTTATCATGTCGTACCCGGGACAGCAGTACGTATTTTGGTTTATTTGAGTCAGGATGATATTTGTG
>JAPXFY010000018.1:29961369-29968869 GCA_030674185.1 Monoplex corrugatus | reverse complement strand
CACAACACAACACACACAACACAACACAACACAACACAACACAAATCAAACATCCATTGTTGTCAGGTATCACATAGAACAGTTCAGCCCAGTGCCAACTTAAACACAGAACATTTCAAAGTAAAGACAGAACATTGAATATGATGATCAGTGCACCATTGGCTGACATTTCAGCTTTCACTCACTTTCCTGCTATGCGCCGACCAGCGCAACACGAACCACCGTACACACAAAAATGTCTTCATGGTGAGACAGAAGACACCGTGAAAACTTTTATGTTCTGCGCTTTGGTGTGAACAGTACCGTGACGTGTTGCTTGTACAAGGAAGTATATCATTCTATGGTTAACCCTTGGACTCCCGTAGCTTATCTACCAACTGCACAAACTTAAGATATTTTATATCTCATTATTCTGTATTATGTGTATCGGTATGCAGGTTGACTGATATTTTGTATCTCATTATTCTGTATTATGTATGTTGACATGGAGGTTGACTGATATTCTATATCTCACCATTTTGTATCATATGTGTCAGTATGGAGGTTGACTGATATTGTGTATCTCATTATTCTGTATTATATATGTTGGCACGAAGGTTCACTGGTATTGTATATCTCATTATTCTGTATTATCTGTGTCGGTATGGAGGTTGACGGATATTATGTATCTCATCATTCTGTGTTATGTATGTCGGTATGCAGGTTGACTGATACTATTTATCTCATTATCCTGTATTATGTGTGTTGATGTGGAAGTTGACTGATATTCTAAATCTGTATCTCACCATTTTGTATCATATGAGTCAGTATGGAGGTTGACTGATATTATGTATCTCATTAGTCTGTATTATGTATGTTGTTATGGAGGGTGACTGATATTCTGTATCTCATTATCCTGTATTATGTGTGTTGACATGTAGGTTGACTGATGATATGTATCTCATTATTCTGTATTTTGTATGTTGACATGGAGGTTGGCTGATATTATGTATCTCAATATTCTGTAATATGTATGTTGACATGTAGGTTGACTGATAATATGTATCTCATTATTCTGTATTATGTATGTTGACATGTAGGTTGACTGATAATATGTATCTCATTATTCTGTATTATGTATGTTGACATGTAGGTTGACTGATAATATGTATCTCATTATTCTGTATTATGTATGTTGGTATGGAAGGTGACTGATCTTATGTATCTCATTATTGTGTTATGTATGTTGGTGTAGAGGGTGACTGTACATTATGTATCTCATTATTCTATGTTATGTATGTTGGTATAGAGGGTGACTGTATATTATGTATCTCATTATTCTGTGTTATGTATGTTGGTGTAGAGGGTGACTGTATATTATGTATCTCATTATTCTATGTTATGTATGTTGGTATAGAGGATGACTGTATATTATGTATCTCATTATTCTATGTTATGTATGTTGGTATAGAGGATGACTGTACACTATGTATCTCATTATTCTATGTTATGTATGTTGGGATAGAGGGTGACTGTATATTATGTATCTCATTATTCTGTGTTATGTATGTTGGGATAGAGGGTGACTGTACATTATGTATCTCATTATTCTATGTTATGTATGTTGGTATAGAGGGTGACTGTACATTATGTATCTCATTATTCTATGTTATGTATGTTGGTATAGAGGGTGACTGTACACTATGTATCTCATTATTCTATGTTATGTATGTTGGTATAGAGGGTGACTGTACATTATGTATCTCATTATTCTATGTTATGTATGTTGGTATAGAGGATGACTGTATACTATGTATCTCATTATTCTATGTTATGTATGTTGGTATAGAGGGTGACTGTACATTATGTATCTCATTATTCTATGTTATGTATGTTGGTATAGAGGGTGACTGTACATTATGTATCTCATTATTCTATGTTATGTATGTTGGTGTAGAGGGTGACTGTACATTATGTATCTCATTATTCTATGTTATGTATGTTGGTGTAGAGGGTGACTGTACATTATGTATCTCATTATTCTATGTTATGTATGTTGGGATAGAGGGTGACTGTACATTATGTATCTCATTATTCTATGTTATGTATGTTGGTATAGAGGGTGACTGTATATTATGTATCTCATTATTCTATGTTATGTATGTTGGTATAGAGGGTGACTGTATACTATGTATCTCATTATTCTATGTTATGTTTGTTGGGATAGAGGGTGACTGTACATTATGTATCTCATTATTCTATGTTATGTATGTTGGTATAGAGGGTGACTGTACATTATGTATCTCATTATTCTATGTTATGTATGTTGGTATAGAGGGTGACTGTACATTATGTATCTCATTATTCTATGTTATGTATGTTGGTGTAGAGGGTGACTGTACATTATGTATCTCATTATTCTATGTTATGTATGTTGGTATAGAGGGTGACTGTATATTATGTATCTCATTATTCTATGTTATGTATGTTGGTATAGAGGGTGACTGTACATTATGTATCTCATTATTCTATGTTATGTATGTTGGTATAGAGGGTGACTGTATATTATGTATCTCATTATTCTATGTTATGTATGTTGGTATAGAGGGTGACTGTACATTATGTATCTCATTATTCTATGTTATGTATGTTGGGATAGAGGGTGACTGTACATTATGTATCTCATTATTCTATGTTATGTATGTTGGTATAGAGGGTGACTGTATATTATGTATCTCATTATTCTATGTTATGTATGTTGGTATAGAGGGTGACTGTACATTATGTATCTCATTATTCTATGTTATGTATGTTGGGATAGAGGGTGACTGTACATTATGTATCTCATTATTCTATGTTATGTATGTTGGTATAGAGGGTGACTGTATATTATGTACCCCATTATTCTATGTTATGTATGTTGGTATAGAGGGTGACTGTATATTATGTACCTCATTATTTAGTATTATGTATGTTGGCATGGGAGGTTGACTGATATTATGTATCTCATCATTCAGTATTATGTAGGTCAGTATGGAGTTGATATTCTGTATCTCATTATTCTGTATCATGTAGGTCAGTATGGATGTTGATATTCTGTATCATGTAGGTCAGTATGGATGTTGACTGATATTATGTATCTCATTATTCTGTTATGTAGGCAAGGAGGCTATGGAACCACGCCATACCCCCAGGGAGGATACCCACCCCCTCAGGCGGGTACCCCCCAGCTCAAGGTGCTCAAGGGGGATACCCACCCCCTCAGGCCGGGTACCCGCCAGCTCAGGGAGGATATCCACCCGCCCAAGGGGGGTACCCACCCCCACAAGGGGCGCCTGCACCCTACCCCCAGGGCGGGACTGCTCCCTATCCCCAGGGAGCTCCAGCTGGGGCTGCCCCTCCTGGTAAGTGTGTGTGTATGTGAGGGGGGGGTATGTGTCTGTGGGGGGGTGTTGTGTGTGTGTGTGTTGTCTGTGTCTTGTGTCTGTTGTGTGTTGAGTGTGTTGTGTGTATATGGAGAGAGAGGGGATAGGGAGTTATATATAGATATATACATATGTGTGTAGGTATATCTATGTATATATGATATATTGTATATATATATATATAATTATATATATACATATATATATCTATATATATATATATGTGTGTGTGTGTGTGTGTGTGTGTGTGTGTGTGTGTGTGTGTGTGTGTGTGTGTGTGTGTGTGTGTGGAGAGGGAGTAGGGAGCGTGTGATATGTATACTGTATGTAATAGATAGATAGATAGACAGATAGATAGATAGATAGATGGATAGATAGATACACAGATAGATACACAGATAGATAGATAGATAGATAGATAGATGGATAGATAGATACACAGATAGATAGATAGATACACAGATAGATAGATAGATAGATAGATAGATGGATAGATAGATACGCAGATAGATAGGTAGACAGATAGATAGATAGATAGACAGATAGATAGATAGATAGATGGATAGATAGATACACAGATAGATAGATAGATACACAGATAGATAGATAGATAGATCGATAGATAGATGGATAGATAGATACGCAGATAGATAGGTAGACAGATAGACAGATAGATAGACAGATAGACAGATAGATAGAGAGATAGATAGATAGATAGAGAGATAGACAGATAGATATACAGATAGACAGATAGATAGAGAGATAGATAGATAAATAGAGAGATAGATAGATAGACAGATAGACAGATAGATAGAGAGATAGATAGATAGATAGACAGATAGATAGATAGATAGAGAGATAGACAGATAGATAGATAGAGAGAGAGATAGAGAGATAGATAGATAGACAGATAAATAGATAGATAGAGAGATAGAGAGATAGACAGATAGATAGATAGATAGACAGATAGATAGAGAGATAGACAGATAGATAGATAGATAGACAGATAGATAGATAGATAGACAGATAGATAGATAGATAGATAGATAGACAGATAGACAGATAGATAGAGAGATAGACAGATAGATAGATAGATAGACAGATAGATAGACAGATAGATAGACAAAATAGATAGACAGTTAGACAGATAGATAAATAGATAGATAGACAGATTAGATAGATAGACAGATAGATAGATAAGATAGATAGATAGAGATAGACAGATAGATAGACAGATAGACAGAATAGATAGAGAGATAGAGAGATAAGATAGAAGAGATAGATAGAGAGATAGACAGATAGATAGATAGATAGACAGATAGAGTAGACAGATAGACAGATAGATAGAGAGAGATAGAAAGATAGATAGATAGATAGAATAGATAAGATAGATAGATAGAGAAGATAGACAGATAGATAGACAGATAGACAGATAGATACGATAGAGATGAAGATAGATAGATAGATAGATAGACAGAATAGATAGACAGATAGATAGATAGATAGACAGATAGATAATAGATAGATAGACAGATAGATAGAGAGATAGATAGATAGAAGACAGATAGATAGAGAGATAGACAGATAGATAGATAGATAGATAGATAGATAGATAGACAGATAGATAGACAGATAGATATAGATAGATAGATAGACAGACATATAGATAGATAGATAGACAGATAGATAGACAGATAGATAGATAGAATAGACAGATAGATAGATAGATAGACAGATAGATGAGACATAATAGATAGTAGATAGATAGAAGATAGATAGATATATGATATAGACAGATAGATAGACAGATAGATAGACAGATAGATAGATAGACAGATAGATAGATAGATAGATAAGACAGATAGATAGACAGATAGATATAGAACAGATAGATAGATAGATAGACAGATAGATAGACAGATAGATAGATAGATAGACAGATAGATAGTTAGAATTGACAGATAGATAGAAGATAGACAGATAGATAGATAGATAGACAGATAGAAGATAGATAGAGAAGATAGAATAGACAGATAGATAGATAGACAGATAGATAGACAGAAATAGATAGATAGGATAGATAGATAGACTAGATAGATAGAAGAATAGATAGAAGATAGATAGTAGATTGACAGATAGATAAGATAGACAGATAGATAGATAGATAGACAGATAGAATAGATAGTAGATAGACAGATAGATTAGACAGATAGACAGATAGAGAGATAGACTAGATAGATAGATAGATAGACAGATAGATAGATAGATATAGATAGATAGATAGAACAGATAGATAGATAGATAGACAGATAGATAGACAGATAGACATAAAATAGACAGATAGATAGACAGATAGATAGATAGATTAGACAGATAGATAGATAGACAGATAGAGACAGATAGAAGAATAGAGAATAGAAGATAGATAGACAAGATAGATAGAAATAGACTAGAGAATAGATAGATGAAGATAGATAGATAGAACAGATAGATAGATAGACAGATAAGATAGACATGATAGATAGATAGATAGACAGATAGACAGATAGATAGACAGATAGATAGACAGATAGATAGAGAGAGAGTGACACCGAGAAAAGAGATGATGACGATAATGACTGCCACACATGAAATGCCTGAGACATCAAATGATGATGACTTTCATGATGACAATTTTCATCAACGGTGACGATGATGATGGTGATGATGATGATGAGGAGGAGGAGGAGCAGGATGGTGGTGATGATGATGGTGATGATGGTGACAATGATGGTGACGATGATGGTGTGATGATGATGATGATGATGGTGATGACAATGATGATCATGATGATGATGACGACGATGATGATGAATGTGACGATGGTGTCGCAGGAGGAGCAGTGCCGACGTACCAGGGTGAAATGCCTCACGAGGATGTAAAGGACGACCCCAACATTCAGGCCCCCACACCCTCAGCCCCCACCCTGCAGGACATGGGCGTGGTTGCTGGCTACGAGAATGTCGGCTTTAATGCGGGTAAATTGATGGCTTGGGGTACGTGCGTACATGTGTGTCTGTTTTAGTGAATGTCTTGACTGGTCACTGGTCAGTGCTTTGATGTCTATTCATTTAAGTGATTTAGACAGGAAAAAACCCAATCACAAACAAAAACAAACAATAAACAAACAAACAAACAAACAAACAAACAAAAACAAACAAACAACAACAACAACAAAAACGTCTATTCATTTAAGTAATTTAGACAGGGAAAACAGACACAAACAAAAACAATCAACAAACAAACAACAACAACAACAACAACAAAAACGAATACAAAAAGGGGAGAGGGGGGGTGTATTTATTTATAATGAAACCGAGACAGGAGTGAATGAATATAAAGTAAACAGGGGATATAGACACAAGACAGGAATGAAATAGCAACTATAAAAGTACAGGATATAGACACAAGACAGATGAATAGCAACTATAAATCAGGGGAATAGACACAAGACAGGAATGAAATAGCAACTATAAAAGTACAGGGGATATAGACACAAGACAGGAATGAAATACAACTATAAAAGTACAGGGGATATAGACACAAGACAGGAATGAAATACAACTATAAAAGTACAGGGGATATAGACACAAGACAGGAATGAAATAGCAATATAAAAGTACAGGGGATATAGACACAAGACAGGAATGAAATATCAGTATAAAAGTACAGGGGTATAAGACACAAGACAGGAATGAAATACAACTATAAAAGTACAGGGGATATAGATACAAGACAGGAATGAAATAGCAACTATAAAAGTACAGGGGATATAGACACAAGACAGGAATGAAATAGCAACTATAAAAGTACAGGGGATATAGACACAAGACAGGAATGAAATAGCAACTATAAAGTACAGGGATATAGACACAAGAAGGAATGAAATAGCAACTATAAAAGTACAGGGGATATAGAACAAGAGGAATGAAATAGCAACTATAAAAGTACAGGGGATATAGACACAAGACAGGAAGTGAAATAGCAACTATAAAGTACAGGGGATATAGACACAAGAAGGAATGAAATAGCAAGTATAAAAGTACAGGGGATATAG
>JAPXFY010000018.1:29946369-29948869 GCA_030674185.1 Monoplex corrugatus | reverse complement strand
CAATGACGACGACGATGATGATGACGATGATGATGACGATGATGATGATGACGATGACGATGACGACGATGATTACAACTTGTAACAGATAATGCATTTCTTGAAGATTGATGTTCATGATGATGCCGATAATGATGATGATGATGATGATGACGATGACGATGAAAACTTGTAACGGATACTGTATATCTTGTGTGTTGACGTGTTACAGCTGTTCTGTCATTCCTGTAGCGGGAGTGGTCATGAGAGGTATTATGAGGACGGGCAACATCGTCACCGTCGCTGTGTCTTTTGTGATGGCAGTGGACGTAAACGGTAATAATGGCTGCCACCCCTTGTTTGTCCTTTCTGCTGATCCACGCTCACAGGATCGCATTACAGCCACGCACGCACTCATAAAAACAAACAAAAAACACAGGGTTACAGACACTTACACACATAGGTACAGTATTCTTGTATTGTACATAAGGGTGTTGACAGTACATCTAGTCCTTCGGAAGGGGACGAAAAACGATTCAAACCCGTGTGCCTTCTGGTTGCGCGCGTTAAAGATCCCACGGCAGTTGAAAATCGTGAAGAGCAGGGCATTGCCTGGGTGCCTTGGTATAAAACATTGGAGAGATTGGTTGATTTCTCAGGTCCCACCCGTTGAAGACCAGTTAGCCTTCTTGCCTTTCTGAAGTCATGGTTAAAAAAATGTGAATATGAATTGGAATCGAGCCTACATACACAGACACAAACACAGACAGACAGACAGACAGACACACACACACACACACACACACACACACACACACACACACACACACACACACACACACACACACACACACACACACACACACACACACCCCCACCCCACACACACATGTACACGCACAAATTTACACACATACGTGTAAGCCTACGAACATACACAACTACACACACACACACACACACACACACACACACACACACACACACACACACACACACACACACACACACACACACACACACAGATGAATATGAATATAAAAGTGTGCTCGTCAAAGATGCTGTAAGTCATGTCAATGTCCGGTGGCTTATGGAAACATGAAAACATCCTGCATACATGCCCACCAAAGACGGGTTATGCAGACTATGCAGCAACATACTGCCTGCACAGTGTGAGCAAACACAACGTAAATTTACACATCCATGAAAAATCGGAACAGTGAAAAAATCAACAAGAACCCCCCCCCCCCCCCCCAAAAAACAACAACAACAAAAAACATCATCACCACCACCACCACCACCACCAACAACAACAACAACTTCTTCAGAAAGGCAAGGCTAATTGATCTTCAACGGGTGGGACCTGAGAAATCAACCAATCTCTTGCAATGTTTTATACCAAGGCAGCTCTTCACGATTTTCAACTGCCGTGGGATCTGTAGCGTGCGCAGCCAGAAGGCACACGGGTTTGACTCGTTTTTCGTCCCCTTCCTAAAGACTAGACGTCCAGTTCGATTTTCCGGTCAAAACTGAGGAGAAAAGTCGAGGCCTGAACGGGAAACGAACCCTGGATTTCGAGTTTAGTTATTGGCAGGCGAACGTCTGAACCATTCTGCCACTCTTCTTCCCTGACAACAACAACAACACCAGCAACAGCAACAGCAACAAAACAACAACAACGACAACAACAACAGCAACAACAACAACAACAACAACAACACGAAAAACAAAAACACACAAACCCTCACCGTGACTACATATCGTGATGAAGTGGTACCCCATGTTGTAATGAAGTAAGAATGGATTATTTTTCGGGTGTTACAGTAAGAATGGATTATTTTTCGGGTGTTACAGTAAGAATGGATTATTTTTCGGGTGTTACAGTAAGAATGGATTATTTTTCGGGTGTTACAGTAAGAATGGATTATTTTTCGGGTGTTACAGTAAGAATGGATTATTTTTCGGGTGTTACAGTAAGAATGGATTATTTTTCGGGTGTTACAGTAAGAATGGATTATTTTTCGGGTGTTACAGTAAGAATGGATTATTTTTCAGGTGTTACAGTAAGAATGCATTATTTTTCAGGTGTTACAGTAAGAATGCATATTTTTTCAGGTGTTACAGTAAGAATGGATTATTTTTCAGGTGTTACAGTAAGAATGCATTATTTTTCAGGTGTTACAGTAAGAATGCATTATTTTTCAGGTGTTACAGTAAGAATGGATTATTTTTCAGGTGTTACACCTGTAACAGCTTTGGACAGGTGGAGTGTTCTGTGTGCAAGTCCCGGGGCAATCTGAAGTGTTTCATCAAGTTGACTATCCACTGGTACGTTTACGTGTAGAACACACAGACGTACACACTACCTGTTGTCTTATGCATGCACCCAGGTACACAAACCTATGTGACACGTACATTATAACGTGTATATTCTAATTTTTATGTTGTACTTTCACACACGTACACAATTACACGCACACACACACACACGCACACGCATACGCATGCACACACACATACA
>JAPXFY010000018.1:29911369-29938869 GCA_030674185.1 Monoplex corrugatus | reverse complement strand
TGTGGTGGGAAATTTGTGGAGAGGATGAGGAAGTGAACAGGTTACATTTGTTGCCTTTTGCGTTATGTCAGACATTTTTATCATTCTGCGTGTGTCGTCTTTTGATGGTATACCATTTCTTGAAAAAAGTTTGCTGGTTTGAAAGATGATTTCTGTTTGTCATTGTGGACATGCCGTCATGTGTTGGCCTGCCAGTTCTTTGGAGATTTGTATCATGGTCATGACACTCTTTTGGCATCGTGGATTTACAATTTTGTGAAGGGTTACCGATTTCTGAAATGTTTGTTTGTATCGTTTTGAGAGTATGTACCGATTTGTGAAAAGTTTGTTTGTATCGTTTTGAATTTATGTCTTTTGAAAGGTTAGGAACGTACTGTCTTGTATGTCAGTATGGCAAGGTTGTAACAGTTTTATAGCGAGGTGTTTTTTACGTTCAAAGCACAATTTTGCCGTTGTTGTTACCTTCTGATATTTGTATCAGTTCTTGAGATATTCAAACATCTGGAAATGTGTTGATTTAATGCATTCTTCAGAGTTTGTGACCATGACTTGTAGGTAGTGCATCAGTTCCTGACAAATTTTATATCATGTTGGAATGTCATCCCTTGTATACTCATAGCGCTCATCCATCAGTACGATGTTACCATCTTGTAATCTTCACATCCATGTCTACATTTTGTATTAAATGTTTTCATGAACAATAACATTTTACTGTCATGCTTTTTAACTTGTCATGCTTTTTAACTGTAAATAATGGTTTTGCTTTTATATTCGGATTACTTTGTACTGAACACGGAAAGTTAATTTTGGAGAACATATCGGTTAAAAAAAAAAACGACACCAAGCAATGCCGAAACAATGCAATACAACGCGCTAGGACCTAACGTTAGGCAGTGTTGTACAGAACAGGGTACGACTGCATAGCGGATCTTAGGACGCTCTAAATGTACAATTGGTAAACATTGTCTTAAATGGAGGAAATTGGTTAGCAATAGGTTTGCTTACCTTATGAGTGTTCACTCATAATACTTGTATTATTTTTTCTTTGCTTACCTTCTGAGTGTTCGCTCATAAAACTTTTCTTTCCTTACCTTCTGAGTGTTCACTCTTAAAACTTTTTTTTACTTTACTTACCTTCTGAGTGTTCACTCTTAAAACTTTTTTTTTACTTTACTTACCTTCTGAGTGTTCACTCATAAAACTTGTATTTTTTCTTTGCTTACCTTCTGAGCGTTCACTCATAAAACTTGTGTTTTTTCTTTGCTTAACTTCTGAGCGTTCACTCATAAAACTTGTGTTTTTTCTTTGCTTGCCTCCTGAATGTTCACTCATAAAACTTGTATTTTTTCTTTGCTTAACTTCTGAGTGTTCACTCATAAAACTTGTATTTTTTTGCTTACCTTCTGAGTGTTCGCGCACAAAACTCGTTTTTATTTTTCTAAGTTTGCTAAAGCCCAGAACAAACTTACCGTCTAAGATTGTCTTTGCAGTCATGCCCTGAAGTATTCTGCTACGCATTGAGGGCTCAGTGTATATGTATAATGCACTACTACAGCTCTGATATTTTGTTACTGTTTTCCTGTCCATGATAATGTTGAAACCTAGTTTTAGAGATGTTGTACACATTGTAATCCTGGACCAAATCTTCGTCAATGGTATTAGTGGTTTGTCAGCGATAATAGTGGTTTGTATGTACCATATTCCTGCGAGTTTTTTTTTTTCTTTTCTTTTTTTTTTTTGGGGGGGGGGGCTTTGGTGAGGCTTTATTTGTGTAACTGGAGGTGCACGTCATCAGTCATATACTTCCATGTCCCATAACTCAGTCGGTCATTGATACGTAATGGTAGACCGTCCTACATTGTGAGTTTGTTCAAGAAGGATTCGTGATGTTCGGGCAGTTCCATATGTGCTTCACCTAAATCTGATAGAAATTCTCTGCTAGTGTCCTGGAGCATGTGCAAAATCGTATACACTGGCAAAGTGTTAGAGTGGGGGAGGGGGGGATGGAGAGAGATCAGGTCCAGAGGAACAGCAAGCTAACACTACAAGACTGACTGGAGCCTGAACATACACAGCAAACAGGTCAGATTGTATATTCAGGCTGGGATTGAACTCGAGACATCAGATGTAAAGTCAAGCGCCTTGTCAACAGAGCCAGCTGGCCAACAAAGATAGACAACCTGTCCTCAGTGTATGTTCAGGCCGCTGTATCATATCTGTAGCCAATCACTTTCTCTAAGTTTCAGTTTCAGTTCCTCAAGATGACGTCTCCGAGCTTGGAATGATTTCCATATGCATTAACGTCACTGATGCCATGTGATGGAGAAGATCCAGAATGATCATGGCACAAGACTTAAGCCTGCACATAAACCCGTGATCTGGCCAGGTCCTGAGGTCCTACCTAGCCTATGGTTTATCTAGCCTACATTTTTATACTAGTGTTGTATTCTTCTATCATTGAAACAATCTTGTTACATGTAAATGACATGTGTATCTGTATATCTTATCTCCAAAGAAAAGAACAGACCAATAAAATAAACAAATGATTAAAAGACTGAATCAAAACACAACAAGCCACTAAGTGTAAACTTGTCTCACATCACAGAAAGCCCCCCAATCAATACACAAAGCTTCCGCTGCCTATCACCAAGGTGGAAACAATAATTATTTCCTTAATCATACCCCCTCCAGTTCTGTTCTGTTTCGTTGAGTTTAAAGTCCTACCACTCTCACAGTATATGAGGACTAGCTATAAGAATGTTGCTCAAAGAAGCCTTAAAACATTTTGGTTGCACTGTGAGATACCGATGCTATTGTCGGGTTCTCTGATTCAGATGTCGTCCACTTCCTCTACAGTGATTGCAAGTCTTTGGATTTGGAGGTTCAGTTCTAATTTTTGGAAATCTCAGATTTCAAAACAAAGTACAAAATTTTACAAAGAAGAAGAAATGTGTACTTTTTTTTCAAAGATCATGACGGAGAGTGTAGTGAAATGTTACACTGGAGACCATCAAGTAAAATGAAAATCACCCCCATTGTAAGGAAAACCAGCAATCCCATTGCTTTATTTTCTAACATGTTTTCTTTGCCTATGTTTGAGGTGTTCAGAACAGTGTCCATACTTTTAATTACTTGTTCATTTTTATCCTGATCATCGTCATAAGACATGTAGCTATGATTGAAGCAGTTGGCACATTGATGTTTGTGTGTGGTGACACCCGACCGGCAGCAACAGTCTTGAAGAAGGCAGACACAAGAAGATCATTAACCTTTGACTACTGCACCCTATCTTACAACTGCAGAAACTTAACCCTTTGACTCCCTCACCCTATCCACCAGCTTCCCGCAGGAAGCTGGTGGATAGGGTAAAGGAGTCAAAGGGTTAAGTTTTTGCTTTGATAGCACGGTTGACAATGCAGGATGCTGGTGGACAGGCTGCAGGAGTCAAAGGGTTAATGAAGAAGATTAGGAAAAGACGAACAACATTTATAGGACATTTTATGAGGAAAGAGAAATTAGAGCACCTGGTCACAACAGGAAAGCTGGAGGGAAAGAGAACATCAGGTAGACCCAGGGAGAAAATATTGGACAGACTTGCAGGGTGGCTGAGGACGGAGAGGGTGGGAAATGTACTTGCAGCGACAAGGGATAGATTCGTATGATCGCCAATACCTTGTAGCAGGGCACATAGTGATGATGATGGTGCCTATGTTTTACATTTTGTTTTTCGTCTACTTTGCTTGCTTCCAAAGAGAGGGTGTGAAGTGTGTGATTAGGCCGGGGGTGAGAGATGTTGACAAATCACTTTTTGCTTACTTACATATTCGCTGCCCATTAGAGCTCCAGCATGTAGGGTAGCAACGAAGATTCTTCATTCCTGTCTGTTCTGCAACAGCTTGTGTATAGTTCGGGGATACCACAACTACACATTGAGATGTACTGTTGTTCGTCCTTAGGTGTTCTTCAGTCTTCCTGTCTTACGTCTTCCTACTGGTGTCCAGTGAAGAGCAGTCCCGGTGATGTTATCCTGCTAAATTCCCATGATGTGCCAATCCATCTCCATTGTCTTTTCATAACGATGGTGCCCGTACACTCAGAGTTGCATTGGGCAATAGTTGTTGGTTGGACATGGTGTTGGCCCTGACCATTCTGAAGTTCTTTACGTGGAAGGTTGATGACTTGTAAGGCCATTTTCTGTCATCCTCCATCGTCCTGAGCTGGTTGGCAACCTTAAAATCAAACTTCAGTATTTTTATATTCCATTGGTTCATGTTTCAGGCTCATGTTTTTTAACACAAAGCCGTTGTCTGCTGTAAGTTTCAAAGTTATAATGTTTTGATGATATATTACAATACCATGTTCTTATGTTTACAGTGTTACTGTGCTGTAAGGTCCAATTTCAGTTTCAATTTTTCAACATAACGTCTCCACGCTGAGGCAGTTACAGACTTCATTGTCAAGAAAAGAGTTGGGTTTTTAACAACTAAGCTAATGGGTCAAAGATAGCAGAGGATTTTATGTTTTTATCTTTTATCGTTTATGTCGTATGTATACTTTGCTATACTGTCACTTCATGGTATCTTAGTTTCATTATTGGTAGTGTCCTTATGAATGATCAGATTTGTTGATATTTCAACACACACAACATTGCTACAGATGACGTCTGAGCGATTCCTAACTATATATTGTCTCATTCTGTTTGTCTACTGCTTGACCTTGATAACATTTGTATCAGTAGTTGTTTTTTATTATTTAGTGCTAAAAATATGAAGATAATTGCAATTATGGATGTGCATTTGTGTATATATGTGTATATACGTGTGCGTATATATATACATATATATATATATGTGTGTGTGTGTGTGTGTGTGTGTATGAAATGTATTCAGAACAATCATCATCAATTGTAGCAGTTGGACCTAAAAAAAGTATTTCATTGATTTATGGCTTTGTGTTTGTTCTGTGTTTGTTAAATGTGTGTGTGTGTGTGTGTGTGTGTGTGTGTGTGTGGTGTGTGTTGTGTGTGTGTGTGTGTGCCAGTCACACAAGCCAAACACGTGGCCCATTAGCTCAGTTGTAAGAGCACCGTGATCATAATGCAGGAAGTGTGGGAGACCTTTTTGCGTGAGCTGGTTGGCTCCTTTGATAGAGCCGTGGACTTAGGATCTGATATCTTGAGTTCAATCCCAGCCTGCAACATTAAACGTTGGCCTGTTGGCTGCTCATCTTAATGTTCCAATCATTCTGGTGATGTCAGCTTAGTGTTTCATAGGTCCACTGGCCTGTTAGGTGCCCATCTTAATGTTTCCATCATTGTGGTGGTGTCAGTTTAGTGTTTCATAGGTCCACTGGCCTGTTGGCTGCCCATCTTAATGTTTCCATCATTTTGGTGGTGGCAGCTTAATGTTTCATAGATCTCCTCCCTCCCCACCCGCCATGTTTCACTCCTGAGTTCAAGTCCTTACCAGCGCATAAGGGTTTGTGCAGGCTCAGGGAGTCTGCCAGAAAATTGCTGGCAGATTTGGGTGGAGCGCATATGGATTGTGTGAGCGCGACGAATCCTTCTTGAACAAACTCCAGTCTCACATTAAAGCACAGACATCTTTGATTTTTTTTATTGTTTATTTTATGACAATTCACTTCATCGTTCCATATACGTAAGTACACGCATGCGCATACATACCAAACACACGCGTGCCTTCACGCACGTGTGCACACATTTCCGCACGAATGCATATCACATGCGCGCGCGCGCACACACACACACACACACACACACATACACACACACACACACACACAACACACGCACTTCTCTGTCTGTCTGTCTGTCTCTCTCTCTCTCTCACACATACACACACACACACACACAGTTCTCACACACACACCTAAACACACACAGATCCTCCCTACACAAGCTCAAACACTAAAACACGGATACCACCACCGCCATACACACACTACAGATAATCCACCACACAAACACACGTACAGATAATCCACACCACACACACGTACAGATAATCCACCACACAACAGTTGAACACACACATACAGATAATCCACCACGCACACGTACAGATAATCCACCACCACACGTACAGATAATCCACCACACACACGTACAGATAATCCACCACAACGTACAGATAATCCACCACGCACACGTACACATAATTAACCACATAGACATACAGATAATCCATACACACGTACACATAATTCACCACATAGACATACAGACAATCCACCACACACACGTACAGATAATCCACCACACACACGTACAGACAATCTACCACACACACACGTACAGATAATCCACCACACACACATTTACAGATAATCCACCCACCACACATACACACCACACATACATACAACTATGGCCCTCACTCACACACACACACACACACACACACGCACACACACACACACTCACATACACCACACACACACACACACACACACACACACACACACACACACACACTCACTCACTCACTCACTGCAGACAGCTTCTCACACATAATGAATTGTTCAACCTCCTTCTCCACACATATTGACCTTCATCTGTTTGACCATGTCTACCACAATGTTGGTAGGGATGTATGTATACTTGTTGGGCTTTTCGTTCTTCGGGTCCTTGTTCATCCACTGCACATAATGAATGCCTCGCCATTTGGCGATTTGCTGAAAAATACAATGGATAAATGGAAAATAGTTATGATATTGATATACAGATAAAAATAGATAAATGGAAAACAATTATGATATTGATATATAAATAAAAATGGACAACAGTAATGGTACTGATATACAGATATAAAAATCAATAGTAATAAAAAGTAAGATTTGAGGTGTAAAAATTACTAGTGTTTAAAAAAATGAGATTCTAGTTCAGCATACATCATCACTAAGCGAGAAATTCATTACAAACAAAGCCCGTAGCAGATATCCTTATAATGGCTTTGTCTGATACCCATTTACCGAACGCTGAGAAACAAGCAAGCAAGCAAACAAACAAACAACAAACAAACAAACAAACAAAAGAAACCTATTAACAAAACAAAGAGTTCCTTGTTGCACAGGGAAAAGTCAAAAGTTACAGCTGTTTTAAAAATTCACGAAGCGAACAACGAAAGAAACATCGACAGACATTGATAAACATTTACACAGAGACTAAGATGAAAAACAACAACAACAACAACAGCAACTACAAAACAATCAAACAAATAAACAAACAAACAAGAAAACTCCAATCGCTATGGCGCAGTGGTTAGCACGTGTCTGGAAGATTGCGGGTCTTGTCAAAATCATTGTAGGATTCTTCGATTCCAATCGGCTTCTACCCAGAGTTGAGAGTGCTACGTGCTCATTGGGAAGATTGGGACCACACAGTCGAGTTTCATCTTCTTCAAGGATGCGTCGTTGAGGGTGTTGTCTAAAACTCCTTATCAACATGGCAGGTGTCTGTATCTCTCGGGCTTGGTTAATGCCAGGATATATCGTTACAGTAAAGGTAGATTACAGCCATGTCACGCAGTCTTAATCGTAGTTGGAACTCCATAGCATCGTGATTATCATCCTCATCGTCATCTTCATCAAAGCATTGTAAAAATTATTGTCTGAGGTTCTGTGGCCATGGATGTGATATAGGTTAGCTGGTCAGAGAGTGAAAGTCCTTGTGAGCGTACGTGCATGGACGTGATAGAATATGTGTGTGTGCCCTTACATAACGAACCGCATTGAAGCGTGCAGTCAGAAAACCAAATAACAAGAATAGAAAATAGCAAAGAAAGATGGACAAATTAAAATTCAGATAGGAAATTTTTTTTTCATTTCTCAAGATCACGTTTTCGCGCTCGGAATGAATTCCATATGCACTAAACGTCACAGGTGCCATGTGATGAAGAACGTCTAGAATGATCACGGCACAAGCCCTAAACCTGCACATAAATCCATGAGCTGGCCAGATCCTGAGGTCCTGCCTAAATAGTTCCATAACCCTGTGGTCGAAGGGGAGTGAGGTGGTAGAGACCTCAACTTTTTCCGGGACCAGCACCACGACGGCGGCGCCCAACCCCGCTCCCTCGATTCAAAATCATATTCATATTCACATTTTTAAACCACGATTTCAGAAAGGCAAGAAGGCTAAAAATTATTGGTTTTCAATGGGGTGGGAAATTAACCTTTGTTTCCATTGATTTTTATCTACACAGCCTGGTAATGCCCTGCTCACCACGATTTTCAACTGCTGTGGGATCTTAAACAGTCTTACCTTAAACAGCATGCTGGTTTCGTCAGTGTTACAACATTACAACAACAGTCTTACCTTAAACAGCATGCTGGTTTTGTCAGAATACTACAGTCTTACCTTAAACAGCATGCTGGTTTTGTCAGAATACTACAATCTTACCTTAAACAGCGTGCTGGTTTTGTCAGAATACTACAAATCTTACCTTAAACAGCATGCTGGTTTTGTCTGAGTGTTTCAGTCTTACCTTAAACAGCATGCTGGTTTTGTCAGAATACTACAGTTTTTCCTTAAACAGCATGCTGGTTTTGTCAGAATACTACAGCCTTACCTTAAACAGCATGCTGTTTTTGTCAGAATACTTCAGACTTACCTTAAACAGCATGCTGGTTTTGTCAGTGTTACAACATTACTACTACAGTTTACCTTAAACAGCATGCTGGTTTTGTCAGAGTGCTACAGTCTTACCTTAAACAGCATGCTGGTTTTGTCAATGTTACAACGTTACTACAACAGTCTTACCTTAAACAGCATGCTGGTTTTGTCAGAACACTACAGTCTTACCTTAAATAGCATGCTGGTTTTGACAGAATACTACAGTTTTACCTTAAACAGCATGCTGGTTTTGCCAGCATACCTAGGATACATTTCCACCAGGGCGGCCCCCTGTGGCAGGAGAACGGTGTAGGTCAAGGCCGCTCCATGCATGCCCACCAGAATGTCGGTCTGACTCAAGATCTCCAGCTGTTGGCGCATAGTCAGCAAGTCCAGCTGCTCAGCTCTCACCTGTGGGGTTGGGATTAAAGGGATTAATAAGGAAATTGGAAGGAAATGGCAAATTAATTCAGCAAAGCTTATAGTTACGGTACTCGTGTATACTGTGCTGCAATATGTGACATGACATACTGTATTGTATTCTGCTATACCATACGATAGTATTACTGTACCATAACATCTACATTATTATTGTACCATACCATACTATGTCAATCTATACCATGCTATGTCAATCTATACCATGCTATGACCATACCATACCATACCATACCCTACCATACCATACTATACCACACTATACCATACTATACTCTACCATACTATACCACACTATACCTTACTATACTCTACCATACTATACCATACCATACTATACCATACTATACCATACTATCACTATACTTACTATACCATACTATACTATACTATACTGTACTAGGTAGAAAGAAACTCTAGGGAAAGCTAGACAACAGAAGGTCTTCAGAGAAGTAACCCCCTTTAGACAAGTGTTTCGGCCCTGAACTCCTTACACTCTCGGGGGCCGGGCCACATCCAGGTCATGACTCCTGGATGCCCTTCTGCTGTTGTCTATTTTTTTTTTTTTTTCCCACGCCGGGGAGCGAACCTGGGCGATTCTGCGCTTCAGAACTGCGGTACGCGGTTTTACCAATGTGCTAACGGGTCACACATCATCTGTAGGGAATTTAATCCTTATGAAGTCCACTTTGGTTCCTCCTTGCCCAGATCCAGCTTGAGCTCCTTTCTGCTGCCTCTGCCATCGCTTTAAGGGCTCTAGTCCTCTTCTTCCCAGAAATGGCGAGTTGTTTCATGAGATCATAAGCGGAGGTGCCCACAAACCCTCTTGCCCCGACCTCTATGGCGAAGATTTTGACCCGCAGACATGCTTTCTTCAGGGTGCTGGCAAGACCGGCGTATTTTTCGTTCTTGTAGATATGTGCTTCTTCCATTCTGCTTTCGTATGGCACAGTGAGTTCTATCAGAATCACTTGTTTCGAGGAGTCAGAGTGGAGAGCGATGTCTGGTCTCATGCCTGTCTTGCTGATGACATCTGGGTAATTTCTCCACTCTGGGAGGTCTGCTGTACACTCCCAGTCGACTGCTCCATCCAGAAGACCCTTTGGCAATGTGCTGGTTGTCATAGCAATTTCGGGCCAGACCTGTTTCCCTCCTGCTTTGTAGAACGTTGTCATAGCAATTGGTGCGTTTGGGGTCATGTTTTTTCGCTAACCACGTCTGTGATCACTTTCAGAACTTGGTTGTGCCTCCATGTATACCTTCCTTGGGCTAGCGCTACTTTGCAAGAGCTTAGGACATGTTCCACTGTTTGTTTCTTCTGACAGAGCGGACATGCTGGGTCATCTGATTTCCCCCATTTCACTAAGTTTGCATTCGAGGGGAGCATATACAGATCTGAGGAGGAAGCTTATCCTTAGAGGAGCCATGTGCCACATATCGTTCCAGCTGAGACTTCTTTGGAGTGCACTGTCCCATGTTGTCCATTGCCCCTGTTGACCTTGCTGGACTGCCTTCTGCACTCTTTTGACATCTTCTTCTTTCTTCAACTCCTGTATGATCATGTCTCTTTTTTCCTTCCCTTTGGCTTTGGACCACCACTGCATTTTTGTTGCTCCCAGTCCCTGTCTGTTGGTTTGCGTGTGTCCAATTATTTCTTTGATGCTGAGGTTTCTCTTGGCATTGTTTACAGCCTCTTGGACTTTCCATTTTCTGCCTGTTCTCAGCTTTGGCTGAACTGATCTCACGATATTGTCTTCCGATTCCTCCAGCATGCTCAACAGTATTGTTTTTCCAACTTTGTATTCCTCCACTATGGATTTGAGAGGTAGCTTCAGCATTGCTTGACGACAGTAGAATGCAACATCAGTGAGACCAGGTGGGACACCGAGCCATTTTCTTGTGTATTTGTTGATTTTGGCTTCCATTGCTTCCACTGTGCTGGTGCAAATGTCATAGATTAGCAGTGGCCACAGCAGCTTTGGTATCAGCATGAACTGTAGACACCAGACTTTGTATTTGCCTGGCAGTCCGCAGTTATCTATTTTCTTCAGGCCTTCTTCTGCTGTTTGCTTGGTTTCACATCCCCTTTGTGGGTCTTTCAGGGAGTCATCATACCATCTTCCGAGACTTTTTACTGGCTCTTCTGTGACAGTGGGGATGGCTTGGTTGGCTACCATGAATTTGACTGAATCTGCCACTTTTCCTTTTCGCAGTGAGAGACTTCGGGATTTCTTTGGTTTGAACCTCATTCTTGAAGAGGCCACCAGCTCATCCAGCTGCTTTAAGATTTGGTGTGTCTCTTCCTCATCCGTGGACAAGACTGTTGTGTCATCCATGAAAGCTTTCAGAGGAGGCATCTGGTATCCATCTCCCAGATTCACTGGACCTGAACTCTTCATTGCAGCTTTCAAGATGACTTCCATTGCCAACACGAACAGTATGGGAGAGATTGCACAGCCCATTGCAATGCCCACCTCTAGGTCTATCCAGTCCGTGGTGTATTCTTTGGTAGAGAACCGCATTGAGAACCCTTGGAAATACTTCCTCAGCATTATTCGGATGTTTTCTGGGATGTGATACATTTCAAGAGCCAGCTGGATCATATCGTGTGGAACTGATCCATATGCATTCGCCAGATCAAGCCAAACTACGTCAATGTCTCTCTTGTCTGTTCTTGCTTTTTGGATGGCATCCCAAATCAACGTGGCATGTTCCAAGCATCCAGGCATTCCTGGTATGCCTCCCTTTTGGACTGACATATCCAGATACTTGTTTTCAGTCAGGTATTTTGTCAATCTTGCTGCCATAACAGAGAAGAAGATTTTCCCCTCGACGTTCAGAAGTGATATTGGCCTGAACTGTTTGATGCTGCTGGAGTTCTGCTCCTTCGGAATGTACACTCCTTCAGCTCTCATCCAATGGTCGCTGATCTTCTGGTTCCTCCATGCTGATCGAATCATCTTGTGGAGCCACTCGAGCACTTTTGGGCATTTCTTGTAGAGCAGGTATGGTATTCCGTTTGGTCCAGGTGCTGACTTGGCTCTGGCTTTCTTTACTACGTTCTTCACTTCATCCAGTGTTGGTGGTTTGTTATTGAATTTTCCTTCTGGCGCTGCAGGCCAAACCAGATTCTGGATTTCAAGTGGTGCCTCGCGCTGAGAATCGGAATATGTTTCCCTGAGATGCTGCTCTAGGGTTTCCTTGCCCACTGTGAGAGTCCCTGATTTGGGTTGTTCAAACAGCTTTCTTGCAAAGTCAAAGGGATCTTTGAAGAAACGACCTTGAGTCTTCTTTTTTTTGTTCTTTCTCTTCGCCTTGCTGATTCCACTTTGCTGAGAGCATTGTGTTTGGCTTTCAGATCTTTCCAGAGTTCCAGGAGCCCTTGCTTCTCGAATTCTGAGGCAGTTTTCATTCGCTTTTTAAGCTTCCTTTTCTTCCCCCGGATGCTCTCCATCTGTTGCTGTCTTCTGGATTTCTGGGGAGGCGTTTTTGTCTTTGGCTGCTTCACTCCATAAGTGTCCCTGCAGATAGAATATATGATGTCTCCGTATGTGTCAAGTTTGTGTTCCAGCGTACTGTTCCCTATTAGCGCATTCAGCTTAAGGACAAGTTCCTCATCTAATTTCTCCCATTGTTCTTTTGCACCGGCAGGCGGCAAATTGAGTTTTTCACGTTTGGCGTTAAGAGCTTGTGCAAAATCCGCACCAGAACCATCAGCGTGGATGTCCTTGGCACTATGGTTTAAATCCTGGCCTTGGTCGTCCAACGTCTCACCTGCTGTCGCAGTGCGCTGCTGCTGGTTCGTATGAGTCTTCAAACAGCCCATTTTTGTCCTGTGGATCTTCATGCCGCGTTTGGTGGTGAATCTCCTTCCACACGCACACGGAAATTCCATCTGGTCATTAATCATGATCCGTTGTGCGTTTCCAGTCGTGATGGAGTCAGTGCCGATGGATACTATACTATACTATACTCTGCTCTACTATCCCCACCTTGCCATTCGGTTTGTAAGCGAGGTGATTGATGACTGGGTCCGAATGGGTAATGTGACACATGGATAGCCCCCCTTCGCTTGATGAAATGACTATCAAGTGGGCGTCAGAAGCTTGGGAAGTGATTGTCTGGAGAGTGGCGAGGCATTGGTGATCTGGGTCCCATCCGCACCCTCGTGGTGTTTCTTGTTAACTACCGTACCGTACCGTACTGTACCGTACCGTACTGTACTGTACTACTGTACTGTATTGTACTATACTATACTATACTATACTATACTATACTATACTATACTATACTATACTATACTATACTATACTATACTATACTATACTATACTGCACTACACGGGAAGCAACAGTTACCGGTGATAAGTCATTGCTCAACTGGCGTAGAGCTGATGCCAGAGGTTGCTTTTGATGGTGGGAGAGACCTTCGTGTCTTACTGGACAGCTACCGCCCGCCTAAGCTGGGCAGCCCCCAGCCAATTAGGTGCTGTCCCGCCACGACCTGCCTTCTTCATTGGGTGCATAAAGACTAGGAGAAAATCTGACAAGCAAGTCGTTAATTACCGCACCAGGCAAAAAAAAAATTCAAATTCAAGAAACGGATCAGGAAAAGGATCAGCAATGAAACTGGGCTGTTCGAATGTCCGAACAATGATGCCTGGGCTCTCCCAAGATCTACAAGACATCAGCGACGCCAGAAAGACCGCCGTCATAAGCAGCGAGCTAAAGAGGCTCAATGTGGACATTGCCACTCTGCAGGAAAAACGGCTGGCTGACTCAGGAACACTAAAGGAAAGGGACTACACCTTCTTCTGGCAAGGAAAGAGTTCTGATGCCCCAAGAGAGTACGGAGTAGGCTTTGCAGTAAGGAACAGCCTGCTGAACATGATTGAACCAGGCAGCGGCGGTTCAGAGCGACTCTTGACTCTCCGCCTCAACACCACCGAAGGCTATGTCACTCTCATCAGCGTTCATGTCCCAACTCTGTCCGCCTCTCCAGACGCCAAGGATGAGTTCTACGAAAATCTTGCATCAACCATAAGGAACATCCCCAGGACAGAACAACTTGTTCTCCTGGGCGACTTCAACGCCAGAGTGGGTGCAGACAATGACTCATCCTGCCTCGGTTCTTTTGGAGTGGGGAAAATGAATGAGAATGGACAGCGACTGCTTGAGTTTTGCGCCTGCCACGAACTGTGCATCGCCAACTCCTTCTTCAAGACGAAGCCTCAACACAAAGTCTCCTGGAGGCACCCCCGCTCAAAACATTGGCACCAACCGGATTTGATCCTAGTAAGACGTGCCGCTATCAAAAACGTTCTCCACACTCGCTCTTATCACAGCGCAGACTGCGACACAGACCACTCTCTGGTATGTTGCAAGATCAGGCTGCAACCAAAGAAGTTCCACTGCTCAAAGAAACTAGGGAACCCTCGCATTGACGTCAGCAAGATGTCTCAGCCAGATCTTGTAGAACAGTTCGCAGAGGCCTTTCAGAGAGAATACGATGCATTGCAGCCCAGAGACTCTGCCACAGAGAGATGGGAAACGCTACGAGACACCATGCACCGCATTGCTATGGCCACCTTTGGGAAGAAAACTGTGAAGTCCCACGACTGGTTTGAGGCCAAATCATCAGAGATGACTCCCACTGTTGAGGCTAAGCGCGCCGCACTCACCAAGTATAAGCGGTCACCCAGTGAGAAGAACCTGCAAATCCTCAGGGCTGCCAGGAGTAAGGTTCAGCTTAACGCCAGGCGCTGCACAAACGAGTACTGGACAGAGCTCAGCGAAGAGATACAGAGTGCTGCTGAAAGAGGCAACATCCGAGGAATGTATGATGGCATCAAGAAGGCACTGGGTCCAACACAGAGCAAGATCGCCCCCCTCAAATCCTCCACAGGGGAAGTAATCAGCAATCCTAGCCAACAGATGGAAAGATGGGCGGAACACTACTCCGACCTCTACTCCACACAGAACATGGTGTCCCCTCAGCCCTCGATGCCATCAAGTGCATGCCGGTAATGGAAGAACTTGACGCAGAGCCAACTGCGGACGAACTCAGCAAGGCCATTGATAGCCTGGCATCAGGCAAGGCACCTGGCAACGACGGAATTCCCCCAGACCTCATCAAGCACTGCAAGACTTCTCTTCTGCACCCTTTGCACGCAGTCCTCTGTCAGTGTTGGAATGAGGGAGCTGTACATGTACCGCAGGACATGAGGGACGCCAAGATCGTCACCCTGTACAAAAACAAGGGCGAAAGGAGCGACTGCAACAACTACAGAGGCACCTCGCTCCTCAGCATTGTTGGCAAAGTGTACGCTCGGGTCCTCCTAATCCGCCTGCAGAAACTGGCTGAACGCGTCTACCCGGAATCACAGTGTGGTTTTCGAGCAGAGAGATCCACGGTAGACATGGTCTTTTCCTTCGCCAAATCCAGGAGAAGTGCAGAGAGCAGCGGATGCCCCTGTATGTGGCATTCATTGACCTCACCAAGGCCTTTGACCTAGTCAGCAGAGATGGCCTTTTCAGAGCTCTCCGAAAAATCGGCTGCCACCCCAAACTGCACAGCTTAATTGAGTCCTTCCACTCCAACATGAAACGGACGGTGCTGTTCAACGGAAACCTCTCCAAGCCCTTCGACATACGCAGCGGTGTGAAACAAGGCTGCGTCCTGGCCCCAACCCTCTTTGGAATCTTCTTCGCTCTCCTCCTGAGGCATGCGTTCAGCACAGCGCAAGAAGGGATCCACCTGCGGACCAGATCAGATGGCAGGCTCTTCAACCTCGCCCGCCTCAGAGCAAGGACAAAAGTCCGTGAAGTCCCCATCAGAGACATGCTATTTGCCGACGATGCCGCAGTTGTGACCCATACTCAGCGGGACTTGCAGTCACTAATCGACAGCTTCTCCCAGACCTGCAAAGATTTTGGTCTGACCATCAGTCTTAAGAAGACAAACGTCCTGGGCCAAGACATGCCATCTCCACCAGCCATCACCATTGATGACTACGAGCTTGAAGCCATCCATCAATTCACATATCTTGGGTCCACCATTACCGATGACCTCTCCCTTGACACAGAGATCGACAAGAGGATCTGGAAGGCAGCCACAACACTAGCCCGCCTCACACAAAGGGTGTGGACAGATCCCAAGCTGACCACGAAGACAAAGATGGTCCGGTTGTATACAACGCCTGTGTCCTCAGCACCTTGCTGTATGGCAGCGAGGCGTGGACCACGCATGCTCATCAGGAGAAAAGGCTCAATACCTTCCACCTGAGAAGCCTACGGCGCATACTCGGCATTTCCTGGCAAGACAAGGTGACCAACACCGAAGTCTTGACCCGCGCTGGCCTCCCAACCATGCAAACCATGCTGAGACAGCGTCGGCTGCGCTGGTTGGGCCACGTTCGCCGCATGGAAGATGGTCGCATCCCAAAAGACATCCTTTATGGTGAGCTTGCCACAGGGCAGAGAAACATTGGCCGCCCACAGCTGAGATACAAAGACGTTTGCAAGCGTGACATGAAGGCGCTTGAGATCAACAGAGTCCTGGGAGGACCTCGCAGACGACCGCAACAGCTGGAGAACTACTCTCAAGAAACAGCTGCGGATTGCTGAGGACAAACTGTCAGCTGCTGCAGCAGAAAAGCGAGTTCGCAGAAAAGGGATGAGAGCCAACAGACCAGCATCAGCATACACATGCGACCGCTGCGACAGAGACTGCCTCTCTCGCATTGGTCTCTACAGTCACAGGCGACGCTGCTTGGACCAAGCAGACAGCCCATCTAGACATTAGAACGGATGTACTTTAACCATGGTCAGCCATGACCGAGGGAGGCCTACTACTATATACTGCACTGCACTGCACTCTGCACTGCACTGCACTGTACTGTAATGTTCTCTACTCTACTCTGCAGCACCACACTGCACTGCACTACACTACACTACACTACACTACACTACGCTACGCTCTGCTCTACTCTACTCTACTCTACTCTACTATACTATACTATACTATACTATACTATACTATACTATACTATACTATACTATACTATACTATACCATACGTCTGTCGATTTCTTCAAACTTGTGTATAGCCACAGCAGATACAAGATTGTCTGTGCAACAGTCCATGGTCCTCCAGCACTGACTGGTGTACAGTATGATTGTAGGTTGTTGAGTGTGTGTGTGTGTGTGTGTGTGTGTGTGTGTGTGTGTGTGTGTGTGTGTGTGTGTGTGTGTGTATGTGTGTGTGTGAGAGAGAGAGGAGAGAGAGAGAGAGTGTGTGTGTGTGTGTGTGTGTTTGGTGTGTGTGTGTATGTGTGTTTCAGTGCATTGTCTGGCCATGATCCTCAGGGAATGTACAGAAGAACTGAAGAAATTGTCCACAGGAAAAATACATGCACATCATCTGGTTGCTTAAAATCGAAAGATGGTACGCCTATCATAGAAAAAGACAAAATATTAGATAGATGTGGAGAGTACAATAAACACCTTTATGAAGATGACAGATACGAAGAACATATAAGAAGAACGTTGAAGGACCGCCCATAATGAAAGATGAAGTTAGAGCAGCATTGAAAAAGATGAAACCAGGAAAAGCCCCAGGACCAGACAACATTACAACAGAGATGATTGAAGCCCTGGAGGAATTTGGTATAGAAAAAATAACAGTCCTTCTAAATGAAATTTATGACACTGGAAAAATCCCCAATGATATGTAAAAATCACTTTTCATTGAACTTCCAAAGAAGACAGGGGCTATAGAATGCGAACTCCGTCTCACTATCAGCTTGATGAGTCATGTCACAAATATTGTATAAAGAATAATGATGAGAACAAGGAATAGAATCACAAGAGAAATAGAACAAGAACAGTGTGGATTTGTGGAAGGGAAAGGACTATCCGAAGAACTATCACAGAGAGGTCAATCGAGATGAATAAAGATTTATTTTTATGCTTTGTTGATTATACCAAGGCTTTCGATCGGGTAAGGCATAAAGAATTGATCAACCAACTAGAAAGACTCAATATTGATGGAAAAGATCTACGAATAATCAGGAATATGTATTGGGAACAAACAACTGCGATGAAAATAGAAAACGATATAAGCTCTTTCCAAAATATCAAAAGAGGAGTCAGACAAGGTTGTGTTTTGTCACCAGATCTGTTTTCACTTTACAGCAAAAACATCACGAGAAATCCAAAGGAAGACCCTGGATTAAAGGTTGGAGGAAAAATGATAAACAACATTCGACATGAAGCTGACACCGTGCTAATTGCAAAAAGTGAAAGGGACCTACAAAACCTTGTGAATATACTAGAAATAAAAAGCCAAGGTAAGGGGTTGGAACTAAAAGCAAGAAGTCATGGTGATCAGTAAAAAATCATAAAATCCCCTCATGCAAAATAACAGCAAACAGCACAACCTTGAGACAGGTTGATAAGTTTAAATACCAGGGAACGATCATTTCACCAGACGGCAGATGCACATCAGAAATAGCCGGCAGAATCGGCCAAGCCAAAACAGCATTTAAGAAGATGAAAAGCATTCTTACCAACAAATACCTATCACATAACATCAGAAAGAGAGTTCTTGAATGTTATATAGAACCGATAATGTTATACGGTTGTGAGGCGTGGACAATCAACAGGCAAAGCCAGAACAAGATAGAGGCAGCTGAGATGTTGTTTCTAAGAAAAATTTGAAAGTTCCATGGACAGCAAAGAAAACAAATGAGACAGTCTTGATGGAGGCAGACACAAGAAGATCATTCATAAGGAAGATTAGGAAAAGACAGGCAACATTTATAAGCCATTTTATGAGGAAAGGGGAATTGGAGCACCTGGTCACAACAGAAAGCTGGAGGGAAAGGGAGCACCAGGTAGACCAAGGGAGAAAATATTGGACGGACTTGCAGAGTGGCTGAAGACAAAGAGGGTGGAAGAGGTGCTTGAGACAACAAGGGATAGAAACAGATGGAAGGCCATGATCGCCAACGCCATGTGGCAAGGCACTTGATGATGATGATGATGTGTATATGTGTTTGCATGTCAGTGTGTGTGTGAGTTAATGTGTGTATGTGGTTCTGTATGTGTGTGTTAGTACGTGTGTGTGTGTATGTTTTGTGGTGTGTGTGTTTTGTGGTGTGCGTGTGTGTGTGTGTGTGTGTGTGTGTGTGTGTGTGTGTGTGTGTGTGTGTGTGTGTGTGTGTGTTTTGTGTGTGTGTGTGTTGTGTGTTGTGTGTGGTGTGTATGTATGTATGTGTATTTATGTATGTATGTATGCATGTATGTATTGTATGTATGTATGTATGTATGAATGTATGTATGTATGTATATATGTATGTGTGTAATTTGTTTGTATTTGTGTGTGTGTGAGTGTAATTTGTTTGTATTTGTGTGTGTGTGTTAGTGTTAGTGTGTGTGTGTGTGTTTGTGTGTGTTTTGTGTATGTGCGTGTATGTGTTGTGTGTGTGAGTGTATGTGTATGTATATGTATGTATGTATGTATGTATGTATGTATGTGTGTGTGCGTGTGTGTGTGTGTTTGCGTGTGTGTGCGTTTGTGTGTGTGTGTGTGTGTATGTGTTGTGAGTGTGTGTGTGCATATGTATGTATTATGTATGTATGTATGTATGTATGTATATATATATGCATGTGTGTGTGTGTGTGCGTGTGTGTGTGTGTGTGTGTGTGCGTGTGTGTATGTGTGTATGTTTGTGTGTTTGTGTGTGTTGTGTGTGTATGTGTATGTACATGTATGTGTATAAATGTGTGTGTGTATGCACGTGCGTGCGTGCGTGCGTGCGTGCATGTGTGCGTGCGTGTGTATGTGTGTGTAGGCTACTACCACCAACCGGTAAGATATTGCCCACAACAGAGAACACTAGCGGCAGCTGTACAGGCAGGTCACAGTCACAGTCACATTTGAACAGCACACTTAACCCTTTCACTCCCGCACCCTGTCACCAGCATCCTGCATTGTCGGTCATACTAGCCAAGCAGAAACTTAACTCTATGTCTCCCTCATCCTATCCATCAGCTTCCTGCAGGAAGCTGGTGGATAGGGAGAGGGAGTCAAAAGGTTTTAGTTTTCGCAGTTGGTGGACAGCGTTCGGGAGTCAAAGGGTTAATGTTTTTTAGAGTTCGGGAATCAAAGGGTTAACAGTTTTTTAGGGTTCGGGAGTCAAAGGGTTAACATTTTTTTAGGATTCGGGAGTCAAAAGGTTAACATTTTTAGGGTTCGGAAGGGTTATTTTTTAGGGTTTGGAAGTCAAAGGGTTGACAGTTTCAGTTTCACAGTTTCTCAAGCGCTGGGACTAAATTCCACATGCGTTATCGTCATATCAGCTGATCATAGCATAAGCCCTAAGCCCGGACATAAGCCTTAAATGTCCAGCTGGGAAAGGTTTCGTGGTCCTACCTAGCATGTGGGGTTTTTTTGTGTCTGTGTTTATGTCAGTCTGCCTTTGGGAACAACCTAGCCTGCATTGTTGTGAAATGTATATCTCCATCTTCATTACAAAAATAAATAAATAAGTAAGTAAATGAGTAAGTAAATAAATAAATAAAAAATAAATACATGTAAACATAAATAAATAGATAAATAAATAAAATAAAATAAAATAAACATAAATAAATAGATAAATAAATAAAAAATAAATAAATAACATAAATAGATAAAATAATGAATCTATATACATATACATACATACGTTACATACATACATACATACACATACATACATACACATACATACATCATACATACATAATATACACACATACATACATGCATACATACACACACACACATACATACATACATACATACATACATACACATATATACATATATACGTAGATTCCTACGCCAAGATGGCGGCATTATAACTGAACGTTTACAAAGAGGAATGAACTAGGCTAAAAATGACAAGGTCGAAACGTTGTCTCAACAAAGAAAACGCAAAGAAGACCACCCGTACGACAGACAACACCAGGGCAGAGACACCACCACCTGCAGAGACCCCAGAAGCCTCCGATCATCATGAAGTACAGACCTCCAGTCGGACCCTTTCACCATCCAGAAGTCAGCCGAACGTCCCACAGCTACGATCGATGTCATCATGTGGCTGCAGATGTCATGAGGCGGTAAGGGAAATCGACAATTTGAAAAATACCATACAAGAACTGTCAAAACAAATAAACAGCCTCACAACCATGCTACAAACAGAGAGGAAAATCGTATTAGAAAACAACACAACGTTAAAGGAGCTGCGCGATGTCAATAAGTGCCCAATACTTACGACCACCATTGCGAGCCAAACTGATTCCGCGGTCCACGGTGACTTTTCCACCATGTCACCGATGGACAAATTCACCAGCTATGCGGAATGCGCGGCTCAACCTCCAAAACTACAAGATCGGGAAAAAACACCCAAAGGAAGGAAAAATGACGTCAAACAAAGACCAGACGTCTCTACAAAACCTCACCGTGACGTCAAAACTGCGGTATCATCTGCACATTCCAGATTGAAATCTAATATTCTTCCACGTGTCCTTATCATCCACGACTCCGTCCTAAATAAAGTGGATGGAAAGAGACTGGGCTCTTCTTACGGTTTTCAGGTGGCGACGAGAAAAATCCGTACCATCGACGACTGTAAGACAGCCATTGAAAAATCGAAAGAAGAGCTTACATCTGAACCTGACTGTGTTGTTCTACATGTGGGGATTACAGATTTGAAAACAAAGGAGCCCACTGAATGTAGCATAAACCTAGAAGTATGTGTGAAAATCATCAACACACAATTTCCGAAAGCTAAGGTAGGGTCAGTCAGGTCGCTCCTGTGAGGGACAAACACCTAAATGTTAAAAGAGAGCTTCTTAATGCCCTGACAAAAGCGCGACTCCTAAAAGCAGCAAGTGTCAACTATGTCAACAATGATAATCTCCAAACTATCAGTCACACTCAAGTCAGCCAGGACGACGTCCATCCAACCACCAGAGGGGCGAGCGTTCTGGCCAGAAACTTAGGGAGGCAAATCCATCAGCTTTTCTGGGAAAAACCGAAGAGGAGATCAAACCGGCAACGACATCAACAAAGACCCGGCTTCCACTCTCAGTTTTTCTTCTCTCCCTGGTCATTTTAGATTCAGCCCAGATTCAGTTCCTCTTCGTTCAGCTCTCAACTATATTGTTTTACTTAATTATTTACTTGTTTACCTACTTCGTTTTTATGCTATTTGTACCTTTTGATTCCAAGTTAAATGAATATTTAATTATCTAAACTTACCATATTGTTCTAAAGTTTATCAACCGTTCTTCATGAAGACGTGTGTAGTAAGTGATATCAACATTTTTCAGTGGAACACTCGTTCCATTGTTAAAAACATCTCATATTTGAGTAACTATCTCTCTTCTAAAAGCGTCCATGTCATGCTTCTACAGTCGCTGAATACCATCAAAATCAAATTACCTAAAATATCCGGTTTTTATTATCCACCAATATGTGACTCTGTAAATGACGGTGGCCGTATACAAACAGCTATATATGTTCGTGAAGGACTGAACTATTGTGAACGAACATCGCCAGTACCAAAATCTACCGCATTTATTTCATCATGTGCAATCATTATAAAATTTTCCTCATCGTTAGTTGTGAATATGGCCTCTGTATACTTATCAAGAAGCCCAGACTCTGTGAACACTGAATGGTTAAGACACTTTCAAGATCAGGACGACAAGTGGATAATTGGAGGTGATTTTAATGCACATGCCCCATTTTGGGAAAAGTATTGTACAAACATAACAAGCAACAGGTTGATCGAAAATATTGTAGATTCCAATTTATATTTACTTAACAACGGACACGTTACCCGGATCCCCGATATACCAACCCACAGACCCACATCTATCGACCTCACTTTAATCTCACCATCTCTAGCCCCAAACGCCACGTGGCAAACAGAGGATGACTTGTTGGGATCAGATCACATCCCCATACGTCTTACCCTAAACCATACTACTGAAATAGACGCCATGCCACAAGATAGTTTACCCAAGTTTAATTATAAAAACGCAGACTGGATCAGTTTTAAGGCAATCCTTGAAAAGACAAGAACAGATCTATCTGAAGCAATGAACATAAACGACATGTACGAAGTTTTCTGTAACTCACTGTTAAGAGCTGCTAACATTTCAATTCCAAAACTTACAGTGTCGAAAATAGGAAAACATCATGGAAATGTCTGGTGGAATGAGGATTGTCAAAAGGCAGTGAACGAAAAGAAAGAAAAATACAAAATCTATTTAGCAAACAGGTCACCTGAAAATCATACAGCGATGAAAAGTGCCAACATTAAGTGTAACAGAATCATAGAGCAAGCCAAAGAACAACACTGGACGTCTTTTCGTAAATGTGAAGTAAATGATCACAAAGACATGATAAAGATTTGGGAAAAACTAAAATTAATGAAAAACGGGATTAAGTTGCCATCAATTCCAGTAAAGCTAGAAAATAACCCTTTTCCTAGCTCACTGGAAAAAGCAGAAGCTTTTGCAGACGTGTTTGCTGAGACCTGTCGTGTAGAAGGACTTCCTGTCTCTAGTAGAGACTATAGGGAACGAGAAGAAAAGAAAGATGTATATAAGGATCCTGCCTCTGACAATACTCACTACATTAATGCATCACTCACACTTCAAGAATTAAAAGATGCCATTCAGTCCCTTCCAAGTAAAAAAAACGTCAGTTGGACAAGATGCAATTTCCAATGAGATGCTGAAAAATTTACCAGAAAATTTTATAATTTTGCTACATGACATATTTAAAAAATGCTGGAATAGTGGGAAAATGCCCAACAACTGGAAAGAAACAATAGTGGTTCCTGTACTAAAATCAGGTAAATGTAATACCGATCTGAAAAACTACAGGCCAATTGCATTAACATCACACGTATGTAAACTAATGGAGAAAATAATCTTAAAGAGACTGATGTACTATTGTGAAAAGAATAAAATAATACCAGTAAATCAGGCAGGATTTCGAAAAGGCAGGTCACCAGTAGAAATCCTAACAAAGCTAACTACTAACATAAAACAACAATTTGCAAGACGTCAATGTGTTTTAGCTACATTTTTTGATATAACGAAAGCATACGATCAAGTGTGGCACTCCAGATTGTTATTTAAATTTAAAAGTATTGGGCTGACAGGTCACATTTTTGACTATGTTAAGTGTTTCTTAGAAAACAGAGTATTTCAAACGAGGATTGAAAATGTATATTCCACGAAACGAATTCTTCAAATGGGTATCCCTCAGGGATCCATTATAGCTCCCCTTCTTTTCATGATATTAATGCATGACTTACCCAGTAAAGTATCTAAGCATGTAGTTTTAGCTCAATATGCTGACGATTTATGCATGTGGGTGCAGGTAAATATGAAAAGGAAAACTCCTTTGCGCTGTATTAATTATACACGCAAATGCTACCAATTAGAACTTGATAAAATAGCACGATACATGGTAGAAAATGGGTTACATCTATCCCTGGAAAAATCAAAAATAGTTTTATTTAATAATGGAGCTAACCCAGTAAATATTCCCACTTTCAAACTGGGAGATACTCTTCTTCAGTTTAATGAGTCAATTAAATTCTTAGGAGTTTTTCTTACGGCAAAATTATCTTGGAATCAGCATATTGAATACTTATTAATTAACCAAAGCTCAAAAAAGTATGAATTTCTTAAAAATAGTTCGCAAACAGGCATGGGGTCAAGATTCATCAACATTTGTTCATCTTTGTAAATCGCTTGTTAGATCTAAATTAACCTATGCCCAAGAAATCTTCTTCAGTGCACCGAAACACTTTCTGAAAAAACTGCAGAGCATAGATTGTAAAGGTTTCAAACTTGCACTGGGTCTTCCAATGCATGCTTCCTGTCTTCGCACATATAATGAAATCAAACTGTTGCCACTTGATGAGCAAAGGAAAGTCGCTTCTACTAAATTTTTGTTAAGACACACCACCGTAGAAAACATCTCTGAAACAGAAATTAAACTGAGATCAGATACCGACTTTCCAAAAAGAGCTAAATCAATATCTTCACAGGTCACTCTTGCAACATACATATCTGACGTCATGAAAGGCTCAGGAATTGATCTACACGTAGATCCTGTATCTATAAGACCTTCCTTTTCGCCAGTACCCAGTTGGGAACTCCAAAGAGCACAATTTGACGTACACCACACTAATTTAAAAAAAGGAGACAATATAAACTTACTGGCAAGTCAGGTTAAATGTCATATAGACGACTTATATTCCGATCATTTGAAAATATACACTGATGGATCAGTAACTGAAAGAAAAGCAGGCTCAGCGTTTTTAATACCTGCTCTCAAAATTGAAAAATCTTTCTACATAGGACTTGATAAATCTGTCTTTACAGCTGAACTCTTTGCAATATTAATGGCTTTAAACTTTATGATAAGTCTTCCTAGGACAATTTTTCAAACACTTTTTTGCGTTGATTCAAAATCAGTACTTCAGGCTCTTGAATTATCAAAATTACAAACAAGATCAGAAATGATTCTGGAAATTAGTCACTTGATTCATAATTTATCTTTAAGAGGCACTGATATTACTTTCTGCTGGATACCTTCTCATAGTTCTTTTCGTTATAATGATAAAGTTGACAGGGCTGCCAAACGGGGAGCTAATAACTCACCAGATTCAAACAATATCCAGCTTTCTCTCTCGTTGCACGAGAATTACACTTTAGTAGACAACTACGTCTGGAAGCAGTTCCAATTAAAACAGAAAAAGTATGATAAATGTCACATGAACTTTGAAGTTAGCAAAATACTTAAGCAGCTTCATGCCAGCAGAATTATACAATCCCTTATGTATAGATGGAAACTTGATGCATTCAAAACAAAATACACCAAGAACATAGTATGTCTGTGTGGAAAGAAGATAACACATAGTCATATTCTTTCTTGCGTTAAGGTAAAACGACATATTCCAACACTATCTATGAGTACAGTTTCTGATATATTTGCCTCATCATCATTACTGTATGAATTTTTTGTTAGCCTGTCAAAAAGTCCTATAGCGAATTACCTTTAAAATGTTATTTCACTTGTTCACTGTTATGGTTAGTCAATTATTAGTTTTATTTTTTTCTTCGTTTCTTCCAGATATTTATCAATTTTGTTTGTTAGTTTGTTTGTTTAAATCGTTAATTATGGTAACATTATTTGTTAGTTTTACCTTCCCCTCTTCAAAACAGTTGTTTTCTGGATCATCTTTTCTCAAGTTCAAAATTGACAATTTTCAAATATTCTCTTCACTCCTCCTCTTATCACCCCCCCCCCCTTTTTGTTTTGTTTTTGTTTTTTTGTCTAAAATCACTTTAGTGAATAGACATTAAATCAAAGACCACCACCACCACAATATATACAATACATATACATATTACACATACATACATACATACACACATACATACATACACATACATACACATACATACATACATACATACATACACATACATACATACATACACATACATACATACATACATACATACACATACATACATATACATACATACAACATACATACATACACACACACATACATACATACATACACACAATACATACTAAACATACATACATACATACATACACACAATACATACATACATACATACATACATACATACATACACACATCATACATACATACATACATACATGCATACACATACATACATACATACATACATACATACATACACATACATACCTACATACATACATACACACACATACATGGATACATACATACATACATACATACATACACACACATTACATACATACATACACACATTCATAGATACATGCATACATACATACATACATACATACATACACACATACACACATACACACATAATACATACATACATACATACATACATACATACATACATACATACATACATACATCATACATACATACATACATACATACATACATACATACATACATACATACATACATACGTACTACATACATACATACATACATACATACATACATATACATACACACATACATACATACACACATATACATACATACATACATAATACATACATACATACATACATACATACATACATACATACATACATACATACATACATCATCATCATCATCATCAGGTGCCCTGCCGCATGGCGTTGGTGACCATGGACTTCCAACCATCTCTATCTCTCGTTGCCCCCAGCATCTCTCCTACCCTCCTCATCCCCAGCCACTCTGCAAGTCCGTCCAGCATTCTCTCCCTGGGTCTACCTGGTGCCTCTTTCCCTCCAGCTTTCCAGTTTTGACCAGGTGCTC
>JAPXFY010000018.1:29886369-29906369 GCA_030674185.1 Monoplex corrugatus | reverse complement strand
TGAATTAAAAATATATTTCCCCATTTAAAAAAAATATCTGAAAATTGTTATGATGCTTTATATATCTAACTCTTCTACAGTTTTGAAAAATGAAAAATATTTTTGAAGAATCTGCTCTATATTTTTGCCACATGAAATCAAAACCTTTCGATATAAAAGTATCTTTATATCCACAAAGTAGTTTTGGAAGAGAGAAAGAAAGAAAGAGAGAGAGAGAGAGAGAGAGAGAGAGAGAGAGAAAGAGACAGAGACAGAGACAGACACAGACACAGACACAGACACAGACACAGACACAGACAGAGAGACAGACAGACAGACAGTCAGACAGAGAGACAGAGAGAGAGACAGACAGAGGGACAGAGAGAGAGAGAGACAGAGACAGAGAGACCGAGAGACAGAGAGAGACAGAGGAACAGAGAGAGAGAGACAGAGACAGAGAGATAGAGAGAGAAGGAGACAGAGAGAAAGAAGAGAGAGAGAGACAGAGAGAGAGAAAGAAGAAAGAAAGAAAGAAAGAAAGAGAGAGAGAGAGAAAGAAGAGAGAGAGAGAGAGCGAGACAGAGAGAGGTGTCACTACATAAGGAAACGATAGATTTCATATGAAGACCTATCATTTGTCCTAACCCTAATAGGCTACCGAAAATAATAAAATATATCGAAAATATGGAAATCGCTGCAACATAATTTCTTTTTGCTGAATGTTAGTCTACATGGTTTGTAGAATCTTAAAATCAACCCTAGGACACATAGGTCACTATCCTACTACCTGAAAATTGGGTCACATTACGCAATACCTTGTACAAATGACCGACTTTAGAAATATTTATGGAAATATATAGAAGTTGCACCTCGTTGGATAGGTCTTGAAAAATTACGTTCAAATCTGTCATCAAAACAGATGTATAGCAAATATTACAGCAGAGAACGGCTTGTTTTTGTGTGCCAGTCATGAATCAGCATGCGTAAGGTCTGTTTGTCCTAGTATTCCTCGGTCGCCTCCTCCAGCAATGTCACAAAAGAATTTGTACAAGTAACACCACGCCAGTTACCATAAACAGTGGATCGGGCCTGTCAATGTTTCTTACAGCTACATCTCCCTGAATCACGGTGTGTCCTATAGCTGCATCTGATGATTTGAAGAAATGAGTCTGGAGCAGGAGGCAGATCAGCCATGCAAGGCTCAGGGATTGTCATTTACACGCCATCCCCAGTCCTCTGGATTTAGGTTGAGGTCCCGGTGCATCCATTGCTAGACTTGAAGGTGTGCCTGCATACTATGATATTTGCAGGCATCACTGGTTGGTGGTAGATAATGGACTTGTACAAAGCTGGTGCTTAAAGCCACTTTCTCTGTAAAATTCTAATAGTGTAGTTCATCCAGTGCATTGATGCGGTTTCCGTTATACATGGAGATGATGACTTTCTCACCTACAGACACCACCTCTTCCACTGTGGCTGTGCATTTGGAAAACACGCCAGCATCTTCGTGAAAGACGTTATCTGCCTTCATCTTCCTTTGTGTGGCTGTGCCTTTTCCCACTCCAAACAACACTGAGGTTGTATCACATCCTGTGATGGCAAGCACAAACAGTAATGTCTATAATAATAATAATAATTACAATATTTATATAGCGCAAAATCTTGATAAAATCAAATCTAAGCGCTGAAACACACACACACGCACGCACGCGCACACACGCACGCACGCACACACACGCACCCACGCACACACACACGCACCCACGCACACACACACACACACACACACACACACACACACACACACACACACACGGCTATAAATGGGGAGAAAGAATAAAAACAATGGAAAATTATAGAGAGCATATTATATACAATTATATATTGCAATGTGATTCCCCTCCGAGTGGAGACAGGCTGCAGAGGGGATTGAGTGAGGTCAGGATTTTATGCAGAGGAGAAAAGGTGAGTTTTGAGAGCGGACTTGAAGGAGACAAAAGTAGGTTGCTGACGGACTGAGAGAGGAAGTTTGTTCCAGGAGAGCGGACCAGATACAGAGAAGGCTCGTGGACCATAGGTATTGAGCTTAGTGCGTGGAAAGCGAAAAGTCAGAGGATCGGAGGCAGAGCGGAGGGTACGTGAGGGAACATAGATCTCAAGTAGGCTTGACAGGTAATCGGGGGCTGCGTTATTGAGGCTTTTGTAGCACATGGTGTCTAGTTTGTACTGTATGCGCTTTGATACAGGGAGCCAGTGAAGTTGTGCCAGGAGAGGAGATAATTATGTGGTCAGCTTTTTTCTTTTTGAGTACAAGGCGTGCAGCATTGTTTTGAATGCGCTGTAGGATGTGAGTGGTGGAGGCAGGAAGACCGGACAGGAGTGAATTGCAATAGTCAATGCGAGACATTATGAAGGAGAGAACGAGTTTTGCAGTTGTTTCCACAGAGAGATACTTCCTGATCAGGCTTATACGATGGCAAATCTCCTCTCCAAGGGCCTGCTGTGGTCACTAAATATCCCGTACTCGCTGGGGTTTTTTTTCTCTTAGACTTTGAATCTGATCTGAAGATGATAGTTCTCAGATCTGGGCTAATATGGCGGCAGAGCAAAACCAGGAGATCGGTGTCTTCTCCAATGACCACAAGAGGATGATCAGTTGCACCTCTGATGGAAGTCTCAACAATCAGGAAATCTGCATCATTTTGGCTGTGAAATGTTGGATGTCCATTTGCCAGAAGCATATCACTAAGCACAATGATAAATCTCTTGCTTGTTCGCATGGTTTGCCGGGAATTATCCCTTTTCTGATGATAAAACCATGTCAGCATTGAAATTGACTGTAGTTCCAACAACACCTCCTTTTCCAATCTGTCCAATACTTCTCTGGTAACTGATAGCGTCTCACCTTGAATCAAGTTGATAACATTCACGCTTTGTCGTGTGTAACTCGTCAGATTCGTACTGCTGAGCGTCTGCTTGAGCCATGGCATCCCTTTCTGATAAATGTTCGTCTGTAATGACAGCTGGTGACACTGGAAGGTACACAGTAAATGATATAGCTGTAATAATAGCATTCAGAGCAGCATCAACCAGAATGTGACCTCTGAAAGCCCTTGCCATTGCTTTTCCAGTCAGCATGTGTCCAACAGTATTGGGGGCATACACAACCTTAAGCACTTGCTGAAGTCCAGAACCCCACTTGATCCTGCCTATACAGCCATGGAAATTCATTTGAGTGTGAAAGCCTCCCAGATGGAGAACAATTGATTTCAGGTCGCTATCTTCAGGCTCTTTCTGGACGATCAGCTGGGACTTCTACCAAAGTGTTTGGTCAAACGTCAGCACAGGATTGATTCCAAGACATCTGGCTTCAGCATACACAAACTGCAAAGTAGAGTAAATGCACTTCATACTACTTGGATTGAGATCAATCATCAGAAGGCAGAACATACATGACCATCCAGGATGTTCTCCTCGGCTCAACGACTTCATGAAACCTGATCACCCTGGTCTTGGTAAACGCAAAGGCCAGGATAACTTCCACAGAAGGCCCTGTGTTGACTGGGGATCCTCACAATAGAAATCATGCAATTGAGTGTATCTGAAACAATCAAAGTCCTGTCTACGAAGGTTGTAAAAATGGATGTTGATCTTCCTAACTGCTGTGACATCTTCAAGTGTTCCAGATATTCTTCGAATTGCTTGTTGCCTTCTAGTACCTGGGGTAATGACAGAAATTGTACCCATACCATGGAATGTACTAAACCATCAAGAGTGCACACACTGTGATCAACATTATCAGAAACATATTGTATAGTGTGACCTTTTGTTATGTCGGGAATGTCTGTTCCCTGGGTCAGTGCTGCAGATACTTTAAACTTCTTTACTTTAGAATGCGATATACAGAATCCAAGCTGGAACAGGATGTTAGTTAAAAACTGAGATGCAAACTGGTGGTACATTTGAACAGCTAGGCCAACTTGCAAAGGAGCCAGGAGCATTTTGGGTCTTGCAACTTGTATGATGGCTTGGTCTATGGCGGCTATTTTCAGATCGTTCTCAATTCCACAGAAGATTGTCTTCAGGAACAACTGGAGTGAGTCAGGGACAAAATTTAAGTTCCCTGAGACAGACTTGATCTTATCTGATCCTGGATACACATCCTTGATAGCAAAACTCCTTTTATATCACTTTCAATCGATTTTGTGGCAGTTTCGTATTAGGTTCAGTTTTTGTTGTTGTTGTTGGTTTTGTTTTGTTTTTTTGTTGTTCTTCTTTGCATCTGAATCTTCTGTCTGTGGGGTGTCAAAGTGCTGTCTGTTCTAAGAGTTACCACAGAAATCTTTTTGCCTCTGCTTGATATTAATATATCTAACCCAAAATGTTCAATAAGTTTGTTTTTCATATGTTTTGTAGTGTATGCACCAACTCCATCCCCGCAAAACTCCTGCACTTTTGATACAAGATCAGACAATGTGGCTTGTTCATCATCATTCTCGTCCAAATATTGGCAGACTTTTAGAAAAACTTCCTGCCTAGCCTGTTGAGGATCTTCATAGAAAGTAGCTGGTTTTGTTTTCTTTGCATCGGTAAATCAATCAGAACTATTTCTGTGTGTTCTAAAGCTGACACTGAAGGCATCATGGTACACAGCATCCCATGCAATGAGGTTTTCCCAACATGTTGACTGGATTCTGTCAGATACTGTTTTTGCCCAGCTGTCATCTCATTCCTTGCAAACACCTAGGATAGCTGCCTGAAATCCCTCGTGTGGTTTGGTTTTCACTGGGAAGGCTTCATGTCCTTTTCTGTGAGTATTGACATCAGCAGTGGTGCCACAAAACAGTGAATCCTTGGATCATGGGCAGGCTGAAAGGATCGTCTGGATGGCCTTGGGTCATCTCTACAGGCGCTTTGTTTCTTCTCTAGATATTATATCTTTATTGCTTTGGCATTTGTATAGTCAATCCGGCATTTTCTATGTAATTTCTGTCCTTCAACAGTCACAATGTTAACATCACGCTGTGTGCTGCACCAATTGACAATTTTACATCCAGTCTCACCTAATTTTACTGTTGGTTGACCATTGTCAAGGGATTCTTTGCATATGACGCAGTTTGCTGTACATTCGGCTGCAAAATAAGACGAACGAAAGCTGTTGCATCACACGGAATACAGAATATTTTATTGCCCTATTGATAAACAAAAGCTGTTACATCACACGGAATACAGAGCACTTTATTGCCCTGTTGATAAACAAAAGCTGTTACATCACACGGAATACAGACGACTTTATTGCCCTGTTGATAAACAAGAAAGGGCAGTTTAATGGGAGGCGTGGAGATGGAGTGCATTTTAAATGTTCAATGAAATACAGTGATACAGACTTTACAATATGTTATACTTTACACACACACCACACACACACACCACACACACACACCACCACCACCACCAGCACCACCACACCATACCACACCACAAACACACACACACGCACACACACACGCACACACACACATGTACGTTTAAACAAGTATCCATCATCCAGAATAATAATCAAAGTTTTTCTTTTCCGTTTTTTTTTAATTGACAAGGAAAAAAGAGGCTGGGAAACTGAATTGATACCATAATTATCTAACTGATTAAGAAACATAGCTTCATCACATTTCAAATTCAAATTGATAAAGAAAACCAACAACAAAAACAACAAAACAGACGATCAACAGCAAAGTAATTAGTCAAAATCATAAAAAGCATGCGTACTTAGCATTTGTATCATTATTATATCATTGATGCACACAGATAACTACATAAAAATATTGTATGGCGAGCTAGGTCACGTAACCTTTGTGTTACAGAATAAAAATATTCAAGAAAACACAATACTCTTAACTCCTGTCTGGTTTTCTTGTACGGGGAGATCTGCCCTGGGATTTTGACTTGCTTGCTTTGCCATAGTTTTTCAGGCGTTGGACGCTTCCATTGGAGAGCAAATTTGACAATGGAAGAGTCCACACTTCATTAGCATGCATTATCAGTTTTACACACACACACACACACACACACACACACACACACACACACGTGCTACGGATCATATCTATAATGCCGCATGTCATTCAAGTTCAAGAAACAAATTATTGAGAACTTCAGTATTGATCCCAATTAAAAAAAAATCATAATAAACAAAAAATAAGCCTTTGCTTACCTGCAAATATTTGCTGCCAAACTTGCATTCAAACGGCCAAAACACTATTCCAAACGTGAAAAATGCAACCCGCTCGTAGATCATAGTATGTCCGTGGAACGCGCTTCTACCATAGTATCGGTATATCGCGGTAAACGTAAGGTGAAGATGAGAGTTACGCTTTTCTGGGTAACGGATGTAGCCGTTTACACGTCAACTTCAAGTGGCACCCCGGCTGCGAATTGTATGGTACGCCAGAGCGGTCATATCGCATACAAATCACAACGCTCGTAAATCTAATTAGTTAATTGTGACAATATACCAAACTTTTGTGTGTCCTAGGGTATTTTTTCTTGTTTTTGGTTATTTTTTCCTTGCCTGTGAGAAGAAAAAAAATTCTGTTGCAGAGATTCCCAATGAAAAATTATATTTGGTAGACTATAACCCAAACACTGTGACCATCAACAGTCACTGGCAGAAACCCATCAACGGTCAAGCCGTAACACTGTTCTAGCGGACAGTAACTTACCTTGAAGAAGTAGTCCCTGAGGTGAGACAGAAAAGGCACCTGCTGTCTGTCTGTGTTGAAGAGAGGACAGTGATAACCGTTGGGCACCCACACCATGTAATCAAACACGGTGGGCTGGGGCAAGTGGCCGGCTCTCAGCACGCCTCTACCCCCGAACATGTTGGCCCAGGTGGGGTCCAGCTTGCCCCAGGGGTGGCCGTCCACGATGAGGAAGGTGGTGGTGCTGGGGTCGATGCCCAGGATGAGAACGGAGATGAAGGCGTTGTACCAGTCCAACATGGTGTGGTACACGTTGGCGTACTCGTAACGCTGCAGAGCTAGCGTCACTCCCGGCACGTAACCGTGTAACACCCCATCCAGACTAGCACGTAACACGTCACTGCCATTTTCTAGTTCCGTTCTCACTCTTCACCTTCTCTCCCGATTCAGCATTCCGGCAGGTGAGAGTGCTGTACCACTGGTTCAGGTGGTTCGAACGCCGGTAATTACGTCTGTCCACGTGGAACTTGATTCCTACGGGCGGACTGCTACAGGGCAAGGAGAAAAATCCTTTCTGCACTTTGAAGTACTCAGAATCTTCCCTCTGCTTGAAGACGCTGGCGATGGCCTCTCCACCTTTGGTGCCCGTGAACTTTTTAGGGTCCAGAGCCACGTCTTTGAGCACGGCCATTTCCTCACCCAGCGTCACAAAGTTCTGTTCTGTGTTCCGCACGGAGCTTTTGATCCAGACGCAGGCAGGGTCCTGGCTCAAGTCAGCAACAGTCCCGTTCATGCCCAAGAAAGTCAGAGGCAGCTTCTGGGGACAGTCCAGGATGGACTCAAAGACAGACACTACTCTGGAGGTCAGCGTACGACCTTTTCTTCCTTTCCCTCCTCCTCCTCCTGCTCTCTCTCCTCCTCCTCCTGCAGCAGAAGAATCGTTTACTGAGGCTTTGTCCAGTGTTTCTGCTCGGATCACCAGCTTAGCTTTGAGTTTCGAAGCATCTGGCGTGTCAGGTGATTTTTGTGGTATGTCACCTTGTTTGTGGTCATTCTCTAGAGCTTGGTGAGGACGTTCAGCTAAAGGCACGTGATTTTTGTCCATGACGATGGGCTGTGAGGGAGGTGAACCCTTGCTCTCACTCACTTCCCGACTTGTGCTGTTCCGCCAACGTACATGATGACGGCAAAAATGATGACGTAAGCAACTATGACCAGTCGCAGATGTCGTTGCATGGACCTCGACGCCATCTTTGGCCAGTGGCGTCCCTGTTACCATGGACTGTGAAAACACAACACCCAAATATTTGTACGCATTCACGACAGGCACAACAGCATCATTATTAAATCTATTTTATAACCTGCAGTAATATATGCGTTGGCGATCATGGCCTTTTATACTAATCTGTCTCTTGTCACTGCAATTACATCTTCCACCCTCTCTGTCCTCAGCCACCCTGCAAGTCCGTCCAATATTTTCTCCCTGAGTCTACCTGATGCTCTCTTTCCCTCCAGCTTTCTTGTTGTGACCAGGTGTTCAAATTTCTCTTTCTTTATGAATATCCTATAAATGTTGCTTATCTTTTCTTCCTAATCTTCTTTATTAAGGATCTTCTTGTATCTGCCTCCTTCAAGACTGTCTCGTTTGTTTTCTTTGCTGTCCATGGAACTATAGCAAGAAGGAGTTTGTGTGTTGTCATCTATAACAGGTAGATCAATTGGGGATGTTTATAGAGGAGTTGTTTCTCTACTTACAAGTCACACGCACAACAAGGAGGAAGGAGAGAGATGAGTAGAAACGCACTAAGCATACTAGCAATAAGTTTCAAAAGCAGTCCACACATTGCATTACAATTCAATACAGTTTCTTTAATTAAACATATTCAACTGAAAGCATAATCATTCATCCTCTTATTCTTATTTGCCTACGTCCTAAAGCAACCTTACTTCTTTGCCTATCAGCCCTAAACCCTACATATAAATAAAATATCAACGTACTATGACAAGAAGGATTTTGGGGGATGTTCTGCACCATGTATGGCAAGAAGGGGTTTGTGTGTTGTCATCTATAACAGGTAGATGAATTGCGGATGTATATGAAGAATTGTTTCTCTACTTAGAAGCCACACACACAACAAGGAAGGAGAGTGACGAGAAGAAATGCACTAACCACACTAGACATTATTCTCATAAGTAGTCCACACATAGATTAATAACTACGACGTATTTATTTAAGCAGTCAACTTCAGCATAAACGTGATTCACCATTCCTACTGTCCTGGGTCCTATTATTCCTAAAATCCTAAGATGCACTACGAATCATCAGAACTTGCATATCACTAGAATGCTGAACACTTTCTTATGTACTACTCTATTCTTTGCTTTGTGGAAAATCAAACATACTACCTACTTCTATCCCTACCCTAACTAAGGTATAAAATGAGACGTGGGATTACATACCTCTAAGATAGGTTGGAAGGTCTCTGGCTGGGTGGCAATCGAATGGGTCAGTCCTATAGTGATTGACTTTCTGGCTTTTATACAGTGCGTTTCTGTTGTTTCTGTCACAAACCTTCCCATCTGTCTTTCATTGGACATCGAAATTTGAATAACTAACCTGTCTTTCACTGGACATCGAAATTTGAATAACCAAGCAATCTTTGGCACCTGGCGGCCCTGGACTTTTCGCTTGGACGTTGGTATTTGCTGAAACCTTTTGTGTACTAGATAACCTACCCTCTATAGTTGGATAAGACCAATGTGAGCGTTAGATCCTGCTCGGTGGAAAATGTTGAGTAACCAGTTAAATCATGGATGGCGTGATCTTCATTGCGCAAACCTTCCTTACCCGTCCAACAATATGGTCTGAGGGGGACCCTGTGATAGTACCTTCACTACATGTTTCTGGCAAAGGCTCAGCACCTCTGCCAAGTTGAGTGGCCCATCTCATATCACAACTGTGACTGACTGACTGTTCTGTCTCTCTGTGCCTGTCTTCTCTGTGGGTCTGTATTCCCCATAGGTCTCTATTCTCTTATGTGTTATTTTCACTTTTCCTTTATAGAGCGTGGATCAGAACACGCTGGGGCTCTGACCCCACCTATCTTAAGACGACTTTTCGAGAATGTTCTATTTGAGAATGCATGAAGGAGGGGTTGACGTGGACAAGCACAGGCCCGAACCTGTCCACTGAAACAATGGACCACTCTCTTCCACTGGGGGGTTTCTCGAACACCTCCCCAGCAGTGCTGTATGTACAGCTGGCTCTATTGTTTAACTGTGTCGTTTACAGTCTAACATAAGTGTTAAGACTGGCTGTGCTGCCTTGACGTTGTTTAATCCTAAGCCATCAGTTTCACACTGAAGTACCCGTAAGGGCCTGTTTCTACTTGAGGGGTTGTACGTTGATTAATCCTAAGCTTTCACTACAGGCTAGTTCGTCTGCCTTGTCAGACATTGTCAACGTCTTGGTTCAGACTGAAGTACATGAATGGGCCTGTTTCTACATGAGTCATTTCTGCGATAGAACTATCAACATTCTTCTCAGAAACCACATCTCAGTTGCCTCAATCTTGCTCTGACTTTGTGTATTGAATGTCCATGCCTCACAACCATACAACAGTATTAGTTCTACATAACACTTAAAAACTCATAATGGCTACCTGGCTGAACCTGTCTCTCAGTGAAAAAAAAAAAGCTACTTACTGCATAGCTTTCATCGGCGATCCGGCCGACTTCTTCAGCGCAACTGCTGGGTTGAGAACTGGCTTCAGTGCGCACTGCCGTGAGCGAACTCACGACAATGCGACTGAATAAGTGAGGAGTACACCGATGGCAGGTTGTGTTGCCCCCGGTCATGGTTGAGGATGGGGTTCCTTGCTGCGATGTAAACTGCCTCCTTTACTCCCCTCTGGAACCATCTTGCTTCTTTGTCAAGAACTTGCACACCGTCCTTTTCAAAGTGGTCTTGGGTGTGGGTGAGATGTTCTCCCACTGGAGAGGACTCACGTTTGTGTTCTTTTAATCTTTTGTGCAAGTTGCGCTCAGTTTCGCCAATATAACTATGGTCACAGTCCTGGCAGTCTATCTTGTATATCACCCCTGATGTGTCCAATGTGTCTGTTTTGTCTTTGGGGTGGACTAACTGGCTTCTGATGGTGTTGGTGGGCTTGGCATGGACACTGACTCCCAACTTCCTGATCTTCCTGCTGAGAGCCTCAGTGACGCCGCTGACGTATGGCATGGAGACGTGCCCTCTCGAAGAGGTTGGCCATTCAGTGGAGGGTGGGGTATGGTTTTCTTGCCCCCCGGAATATCCCAGGCCCACTTCTGGTATCCTGACACACTGAGTACTTTCTTGATGTACTGCACCTCTTCTTCTCTAGCGGTGTCGATAGAGCAGATGGTCTTCGCTCGGTGGGTGAGGGTGCGGATTACTCCAAGCTTGTGTTCCAGTGGCTGGTGACTGTCGAATTTTAAGTACTGGTCCGTGTAGGTCGGCTTTCTATAGACGGAGAAGGTGAGGCCTGTCTCCATCCAGGTGATGCGGGGTATCCAACATCGCGATGCTGCCGTTCTCTTGTACCTCATAGGTGAGCTTGATGGCAGGGTGTTGGTTGTTGAGATGGTTCGTGAAGTCTTCTACTACCGATCTTTTCAGTACAGTCATAGCGTCGTCCATGTAGCGGCCCCAGTAGCGTGGAGGAGTGTGGAACGACGCCAAAGCTTTCTACTCGAAATTTTCTGGAACTGTTCTGAGGAGAGTTCTCCTGACTTCTGTAGGCCTTGCCGTAGTTTGGTCAGACGGGCAGTATACTTGCTGGTGGGATCTTTGCTCAGCTGTTGGTAGGTCTTTTTGTCATCTAGCAGATTGTAAGCCTTCTCACAGTACCGCCCCTTGGGTAAGATGACTGTGGCACGGCCGTAGTCGGCTGGGAGAATCATGATGGAATCCTTCTTCCTCAGTCCCTGTAGTGCAAGTCTTTCATCCCTGGAAATGTTGGATTTGGGGGGTTTGCTCTGTTTGAGGATATTCACACACTCTGATCGTAAGTGTGTGGTCTCTTCTGTTTGAGGACCAATCCATCGACACGCAGTTTCAATGCTGGTAATGTACTCCGTGATGGGAAGTTTGTCTGGAGTGACCGCGAAATTGAGCCCCTTTCTCAACACTGACAATTCTGCTTCAGTCAAACTTTGATCCAACAGATTCACCACTCACCTGTTTTTGATTTCTTGCTTTTCTTGATCAATGACGGTAGTAATGGGCACGCAATCGTCATGTTTTGGTTTAGCCTGCAACTTAGCAAACTTTTTCCTGTGGCGCATGCACACTGTCCCATTCACGCCTGACAGTGCAGTCGGACCAGGCAACCATCTCCGCCATGATAGTATCTGGTACACAAGCACTGAGTTCATCCTTCAAAATGGCGATCCTGTTGTTGATGATAACCAAACGACTGTTGATTTGTTTAATCCGTTCGTTCATGAGCGCACGTTGAGCACGATGGATGATGTTGTTAGCTGCCTGGCCTTTCATACTAGTTTTGATCTTAAGACTTGTAGGGCACACATTTTCATGTTTACAATGCAGCGTGAAATGAAGATGGTTCCTGAACCTGGCTAGCAATCGTTGTTCCTCTTCTAGTTCTCTAAAAAATTTGATGACTTTCCCGTCGAAATCGCGTATGAGACGTTGAGGAAGTTTTATCGACTGAGGGGTAGAATAAAAATAAAAACTCTTTTCCTGAGTAAGATTCCTATCTTTTCTAAATACAATTACTCTTATTGAAATCTGCTTTTAATTCCAACAAAATTGCTAACCTCTCCACAAGAACCTGAGCGGTGGACTGGGTGCTAGATTTTCAGATGTGACAATAACTGGAGTCCAGTGTACAGCATACACTTAGTTTATGGCACACGACAAATACCCCACAGCAGCAAGAGTTGTTCCTAGCAAAATTCCGAGGAAAAAAATCACTATCATAGAAGAACAACAGTGTACACTCACAGGAGGAAAAAAAGGTGGCGGAGTACGATGGCAATGTGCTTAACCAGGGAGAACAACCCAATTTTCAAACGGAAAATTTCCATTTAGACACTGTCAGGTCCACACACATAATGACCCGGAAGCCAAAACTCTCGTAACCTCGTGTACTTTTTCGTTTAGATTATTGTAACAGTCATTTTATTGATGCTCCCTTGTCTGTTATTCAATTTCTAAAGAAAGTTCAAAATGTTGCTGCAAAATCTTTAAAGCATGTCGATATGAGAGTTCAACATCCCTGCTTTTGTACCTTATAATAATAATAATAATTACAATATTTATATAGCGCAAAATCTTGATAAAATCAAATCTAAGCGCTGAAGCAGACACACACGCAAGCACGCACGCACGCACGCACGCACGCACACACACGCACGCACACACACACACACACACACACACACCACTCACACACACGCATGGCTATAAATGGGGAGAAAGAATAAAAGCAATAAAAACAAGAATAAAAGCAATGGAAAATTATAGAGAGCATAGTATATACAATTATATATTATAACCATGTGATTCCCCTCCGAGCGGAGACAGGCTGCAGAGGGGGGGGGGGGGGGGGTTGAGTGAGGTTAGGATTTTATGCGGAGGAGAAAAGGTGAGTTTTGAGAGCGGACTTGAAGGAGACAAAAGTAGGTTGCTGACGGACTGAGAGAGGAAGTTTGTTCCAGGAGAGTGTACCAGAAACAGAGAAGGCTCGTGGACCATAGGTATTGAGCTTAGTGCGTGGAAAGCGAAAAGTCAGAGGATCGGAGGCAGAGCGGAGGGTACGTGAGGGAACATAGATCTCAAGTAGGCTTGACAGGTAATCGGGGGCTGCGTTATTGAGGCTTTTGTAGCACATGGTGTCTAGTTTGTACTGTATGCGCTTTGATACAGGGAGCCAGTGAAGTTGTGCCAGGAGAGGAGATATGTGGTCAGCTTTCTTCTTTTTGAGTACAAGGCGTACAGCATTGTTTTGAATGCGCTGTAGGATATGAATGGTGGAGGCAGGAAGATCAGACAGGAGTGAATTGCAATAGTCAATGCGAGACATTATGAAGGAGAGAACGAGTTTTGCAGTTGTTTCGACAGAGAGATACTTCCTGATCAGCCTTATACGATGGAGATGATAGTAGCAAGATCTGGCAGTTTGAGAAACAAAGTTGTTCATGGAGAGGGTAGAGTCAATGCAGACACCAAGGTTTTTTGCTGAATCAGAAATTGGGACTGATGTGTTACATAATGGGAGAGAAAGAGGAGGCAGCTGAGAAAGTTTCTGATGGGTGCCAATGAGGATAGCTTCTGTCTTGTCGTCATTAAGCTGAAGTTTGTTGAACGTCATCCAGTTCTTAATGTCTGAGTAACACTCAGTGGTGCGAGTCAACAGGCGCTGTATATTATCAGGTGAGTCACTGTCTTGAAGTTGGGTGTCATCAGCATAGAAGTGGTGTTTTATAGAGTGGGAGTTGATGATGGTGGACAGGGGGGAGGTGTAAAGAGTGAAAAGAACAGGGCCAAAGACAGATCCTTGTGGAACACCACAGGTCAGGTATGCAGGTTGAGAGTAAGTGCCATTGATGAGAACAGTTTGTTTTCTGTTTGATAGATACGAAGTGAAAAAGGAGAGAGCAATGTCAGAGATGCCAAAAGTATGATGAAGTCTAGAAAGGAGAATACCATGGTCAATGGTATCGAAGGCTGCAGACAAATCAAGGAGTGTGAGGAGAGAGACTTTGCCAGTATCAGTTGCAAGGAGGAGATTGTTGAGAATGTGTAGTAGGGCAGTTTCAGTGCTATGGCACTGGCGGTAGGCTGACTGGAAAGGATTGAGGAGATTGTTGGCAGACAGGTGAGAGTTCAGCTGCTTGAGGACGACTTTTTCAAGGAGTTTTGACAAGAAAGAGAGATTAGAGATAGGCCGGTAATTTTTCAGTTCATTTAGGTCTAAATTGTGTTTCTTGAGGAGAGGGTGAACAATAGCAGACTTGAAAGAATCTGGGACAGTTCCAGTTTGAAGAGAAGTGTTGATGATGTCAGTGATGAATGGGAGGAGAGTAGGGAGACAGTCGGCGTAGAGAGAACCTGGAAGAGGATCCAGTTCGCAGGTTTTGAACGACATGGATCTGATTGTGTTGAGAATTTCTTCTTGTGAGACTGGGGTAAAAGTAGTAAAAGGTGTGCCAGAGAAGGAAGGGTCAGGTGGGCATGGTTGACAGGGTGTCCTGTCAAGCCTGTCACGAAGAGTTTGTATTTTGGTGGTGAAATACTTGGAAAATACAGATGGGAGTTCTTCATTTGTATGTTTTGTTGGGAGAGGTAAATCTTTTCGTGTGCCAAGGAGATGATTCATGGTTGTAAAGAGTTCTTTTGAAGAAGAGGCATTCAGGATTTTGGTTTGGAAATAGCTTGTTTTTGCTGATGCAATGAGGGTGGATACTTTTGTTTTAGAGGCTTGGAAAAGTTGCCTGTGTACAGTGAGTTTGGATTTGCGCCAGCGGCGCTCTGCTCTGCGGCGGGCACGTTTTGCACTGGCGATCTCATGAGTGAGCCAGGGGGTAAGGGGGGCGGTCAGGTAAAAGATGGGTTGTGGCTGGAGCATGAGTGTCCAGAAGATGGTGGAGAGTAGTATAGAATTCATCGGCAAGGTTATGTGACTTTTCAGAAAGGAGACGGGAGGCATCAGATGAAAATGTGGAGAGGTCGATAGATTTGAGATTGCGTCGAGTCACTGTGCGCATGGTACGGGAAGGAGGAGAAATGGCTTCCCATTCAGCAACGTATTAGATACAAGGTTGGTTGCATATGTTACAGTGATATCCCTGATTATTCAAGACCTGGCTAGCTCATGGGTTAATGTGCAGGCTTAAGACATGGGCCACGGTCACCACACACTGGCACCTGTTCATATGGAATTCGTTCCAAGCGCGGAGACGTCATCTTGAGAAACTGAAACTGAAACTGTCCCTGGTTTGGTCAGTTCAAGAATAAAAGACTATGTCAATCTTGAATATGAGACCAATATGTTGTGTGCATTTCTCTCCTCCCTCATAGTTGTGTGTAGGTGTAGTTGCGGGGTATAAAGGTAGGCTTGGGCATTCCTTTTTGGGGGGAATGTTCTGAGCTTACAGTTTTGTGCTTTGTGGCTACTTCTATGCCAGCTGAATGGGTAGCGCAAACTATGTTGGATTTTGAGAAATTCTACAGCATGGGAAATAACTCCTACGTGACTCTCAAGAGTTACTATATTTGATTAAATGTCCCTGGTACTGCTCCTGTTTATACCTTTGAACTGCTCCATTCCTATTCTCCTTCTCGTACTCTTTGCTCTTCTGACACCCGGCAGTTCAAAATCCCTCCATATAGACGTAAGACTCATGCTTTCCCTTGTTTTGCCCAGATTCGACCTTTTCTGGGGAATAATCTGCCCTTTGATTTGAGAAATTGGCCTAACCTTTCCACTTTAACTTTCTGACTCCCGCACCCTGTCCACCAGCATCCTGCATTGTCAACCATGCTAGCAAAACAAAAATTTCAGCAGGAAGCTGGTGGATAGGGTGAGGAAATCAAAGGGTTCAGTTTTTGCAGTTGGTGGATAGCGTGCGGGGGTCAAAGGGTTAAAATCCTGTCTTAAAGTCTATCTTTACCGTGAATCCTTCCTTTGAAATTAACTGCGCTATACTGACCGTCCCACGCTGTTTTAGTGCGTTCTTGAATGTTTTGTGTAGTGGATTTTATTGAGTGTGTGTATGATGCTTTACCTAGTCTATATGTTATACTGGTATTTTATCAGCCTACCACTGGAATCTGAAATTGAGGAAACAGACCAAAAACAACATCAAATTAAACCTTGGACTCTTAAAGACAGATGAAGGGATACGTAAAAAATTTAATGTGCATGTTCAAAACAAATTCAGTGCTCTGGAAGACGTTGGTGACAGTGAAGAACAATGGACAAAATTGAGGAATTCGATAAATGAAGCTTGTGAAGAAATCCCTAAAGCAGATAGCAAAAAAGAACTGGATGACTAATGAAATTTTGGGCTTGATGGAGGAAAGGAGGAAGGCAAAGAGAAATGAGGAGATCTACAGGAAGATAAACAAGGAGATCAGGAATAGGTGCAATGAAGCTAAGGAAGCTTGGCTGAAATCAAAGTGCAAAGAAATGGAAGACCGACACAAAACGGATCCTCAGGGTATGTACAGACGAAATGAAGAAATTGTCCACAGAAAAAATACATGCACATCAACTGGTTGCTTGAAATCGAAAGATTGCACGCTTATCATGGAAAAAGACAAAATATTAGACAGATGGGGAGAGTACATTAAAGACCTTTTTGAGGATGACAGAAACGAAGAACACATTATAAAAAAGAACTTTGAAGGACCACCCATAATGAAAGATGAAGTTAGAGCGGCACTGAAAAAGATGAAACCGGGAAAAGCCCCAGGACCAGACAACATTACTACAGAGATGATTGAAGCCCTGGGGAATTTGGCATAGAAAAAATAACAGTCCTCCTAAATGAAATTTACGACACTGGAAAAATCCCCAAAGATATGTCAAAATCAATTTTCATTGCACTTCCAAAGAAGACAGGGACTATAGAATGCGAACTCCATCGCACAATCAATCTGATGAGCCATGTAACAAAAATCCTGTTAAGAATAGTCATGATGAGGACAAGGAATAGAATCAAAAGAGAAATAGCAGAAGAACAGTGTGGATTTGTGGAAGGGAAAGGAACTATTAATGCCATATACATCCTAAGAACTATCATAGAGAGGTCAAATGAGATGAATAAGGATTTATATTTATGCTTTGTTGACTACACCAAGGCTTTCGATCGGGTAAGACATGATGAATTGATCAACCAACTGGAGAGACTCAATGTTGATGGAAAAGATCTACGAATAATCAGAAATATGTACTGGGAACAAATAGCTGCAATGAGAATAGAAAACAATGTAAGCTCTTTCCAAAATATCAAAAGAGGAGTCAGACAGGGTTGTGTTTTGTCACCAGATCTGTTTTCACTTTACAGCGAAAACATCATGAGAAACCTAGAAGAAGACCCTGGATTAAAGGTTGGAGGGAAAATGATAAACAACATTCGATATGCAGATGACACCGTGCTAATTGCAGAAAGTGAAAGAGACCTACAAAACCTTGTGAATATACTAGAAATAGAAAGCAAAGGTAAGGGGCTGGAACTAAACAGCAGGAAGACTGAAGTCATGGTGATCAGTAAAAAACATGAAATCCCCTCATGCAAAATAACAGCAAATGGCACAACCTTGACACAGGTTGATAAATTCAAATACCTGGGAACGATCATTTCATCAGACGGCAGATGCACATCAGAAATAGCCGGCAGAATCGGCCAAGCCAAAACAGCATTCAAGAAGATGCCAAGCATTCTTACCAACAAATGCCTATCAATTAGCATCAGGAAGAGAGTTCTTGAATGTTATATAGAACCAATACTGTTGTACGGATGCGAGGCGTGGACAGTCAACAAACAAAGCCAGAACAAGATTGAGGCAGCCGAGATGTGGTTTCTAAGAAGAATGTTGAGAGTTCCATGGACAGCAAAGAAAACAAACGAGACAGTCTTGATGGAGGCAGACACAAGTAGATCACTCATAAGGAAGATTAGGAAAAGACAGGCAACATTTATAGGCCATTTTATGAGGAAGGGAGATTTGGAGCACCTGGTCACGGTGGGAAAGCTGGAGGGAAAGAGAGCACTGGGTAGACCAAGGGAGAAAATGCTGGACGGACTTGCAGAATGGCTGGGGACGGGTAGGCTGGGGGAGATGCTAGGGGCAACGAGAGATAGAGGCAGATGGAAGTCCATGATCGCCAACGCCATGCGGCAGGGCACCTGATGATGATGATGACCACTGGAATATTCTTGGTTACATGTAAATGACGTGTGTATGTGTGTAGCTTACTTTCAAAACAGGAACATATGTATGAAGTAAATATATAAATAATTAAAGGTCTGAATCACAACTAGCTGTCCTGTATAAACTCGTCTCACATGACAGAACCCTCCACCACCACCCACCCAGTCAATGCCCAAGTGCTCAGCTGTCTATCAACTAGGTGAAGACAATATTTTCTTAATCATAGATAAGTGAGAAAGTAAGTGAGTGAATAAGTAAGCAAGCAAGCAAGCAAGCAAGCAAGCCAGTAAGTGAGTGAGTAAGTAAGTAAGTAAGTGAATAAGAAGTAAGTAGGTGAATGAATAAATACAAAATAAAGGAGTATGCAGATAAATAAACAGGTAAGAGATGAAAATAACAAATAACCTAATACATGCATATACCCACATGCCCGCACACAGACATATACACATACATTCAAACACACACACACATATCCACACAGCATGATGGACAGCAAGAGCTACAACGATAGCAGCAACAACAATAACACCAGCAAAGAGGAAACACCCATATAGACATGTCGTGACAAACTTACAGACATATCTGGATAACACTCAGCAAACAGCCCACAAACACACACAGACGGTTTGGTAAACTTGCTTGTTCTTCAGTTGTCTTTTTCTTTTCTTCACTTTTCCTTTATCTCTGTTTCAGGAAAAGCCCAAAACACTTTCCACTCTACGCTGTAAGAGTCTGTGCATTGTTACTTTTGAGACGATACCAATGTTGGTCTGATTAATGATAGCTCTTGTTTTTCCTTTCACAGTGGATTTCCGGCCACTTCCTCTATCTATTCCTTTTTGGGTAAGATGTTCGATGGTATTATGACTCATATTTTGTGCACAAAGATATGATTTACAGCATTTTGTTTACAGAGTACACTCACATACTGAACACGTTACAAATGTAATAAGCTAGTTCGGTGCTCGTTGATGAAATGAATAAGCTTACTTACAACTGCCACACGACGAACGCCATCAACTTCTCACTGCTTACGTCCAAGTACAGTGAGCTACAGTGCCAACACAACGTGAAGGATTAGGACAAAGCTCTGTGGGACAAACTGTGTGGGTCCCATTGAAGTGTAACAGCCGACATGTGTGTGTTATTGCTAGTTGGTTTACCAGACTTGTCCGCTAATGTAAGTTTCATGCTTGCACACACACACACACACATACACACACAACACACACACACACACACACGCACGCACGCACACACACACACACGCACGCACGCGCACACACACACATACGCACACACGCACACACGCACGCACACGCGCGCGCGCTCACACACACAGATAAACACACACCACACACACAAACACAAAC
>JAPXFY010000018.1:29788869-29881369 GCA_030674185.1 Monoplex corrugatus | reverse complement strand
TTGATCTCTCAGCTCTAAACCCGCACTGCGCCTGAGGGTAGACGCGTTCTGCAAGCGACTGCAGTCTGTTCAGTACGACGCGGGCAAAGGTCTTCCCGACAATGCTTAGGAGAGATATTCCGCGATAGTTGTTACAATCGCTTCGATCGCCTTTGTTCTTGTAGAGCGTGATGATGTTGGCATTTCGCATGTCCTGAGGCACAGTTCCTTCCTCCCAGCACTGTAGCAGGAGTTCGTGGAGGTGATCGAGGAGGCTGGTATCTTTGCCTGCTATGATGACCTCGGGGGGGATGCCATCGTTTCCTGGGGCTTTGCCGCTGGCTAGAGAGTCGATGGCCATGCTGAGCTCTTTGGTGGTGGGTGGGTCGTCGAGCTCTTCCATGACTGGCAGGAGGCTCGTGTTTTCCACCGCTGAGTCTGTAACAATGGTCTCCCTCGAGTATAGCTCTTGGTAGTGTTCTGCCCATCTCTCCATTTGCTTTGCACGATCGGTGATGATTTCGCCAGTGGCGGATTTCAACGGGACGATCTTGATGGCGCATGGGCCAAAGGCCTTTTTCATACCCTCGTACATGCCTCGAATGTTGCCGCAGTCGGCAGACAGTTGGATGCTTTGACATAGGTTCTGCCAGTAGTTGTTGGCGCACTGCCTAGAGATCCGTTAGGCGTCGCTTCCAGCCCTCCTAAGGGCGGCAAATGTCTTTTCACAGGGGTCTTGTTTGTAGTTGAGTAAAGCAGATGAGATGGCTGGCTCAAGGTCCACAATTCCGGCTTCAAATCAGTCGGGATTTCTCTGCTCTTTCTTTCCGAAAGCGCCAACAGCAGACTTGTATGTGGCATCACGGATGTGTTTCCATCTCTCTTCCGCACTGCTGGTTGGGCAGTTGCTAAGGGCTTCTTGGATGGCGTCTGCAAAGCGTTCGCCTAGTTCAGGGACTGATGACATGGCTGTATTGATGCGAGGGCGTCCTTTCTGCTTTGATCGATGGATTCACTTGGGTTGAAGACACACCTTGCTGGCGGCCAGAGAGTGGTCAGTGTCGCAGTCAGCGCTATGATAGCTGCGAGTAGTGAGAACACAATTCAGCGAGGGTCTTCGAGTGATGATGAGATCCAACTGGTGCCAGTGACGAGATCTGGGATGCCGCCAGGACACTCTGTGGCTGAGTTTTGTGGGGAAGAAAGTGTTCGTGATGCAGAGGTCATGAAAGGAGCATAGCTCAAGGAGTCGTTGCCCGTTCTCATTAAGTTTGCCGACGCCAAAGTGGCCGATGCATCGGGACCAGGAGATATGGTCTGAACCAATCCGAGCATTAAAATCACCGAGTAGGTACAAGTGTTCTGAGGTGGGTAGCTTCTTGAGGGCGGTCTCAAGCTCCTCGTAGAACTCGTCCTTCGCCTCTGCTGAAGAGCAAAGTGTGGGGGCGTAGACGCTGATAATGTTCACAGGGCCTGAGGTGGTTGAGAGGCGAAGAGAAAGGATGCGAGCTGTGCCTTCTGAGGGTGGTTCGATTGAAGACAGTAGAGAGTTTCTCACTGCAAAACCGACGCCGTGCACTCGGTGCTCCTCTGGGTCCTTCCCCTGCCAGAAGAATGTATAGTCCTTTTCTTTTAGGCTGCCGTTTGATGGAAGTCTGGTTTCCTGCAGTGCAGCCTCATGAGCCTTTTGAGCTCGCGACTGATGACTGCTGTCTTTCTTGCATCGTCGACCTGTTGAAGATCGTCAGAGAGGCCAGAACACATGGTCCTGACGTTCCAGGTTGCCAGTCTCAGCACTGGCGGCTTTGTTTTATTTCTTTTTTCTTTGACTGGTGCAGGATTTACAGTCTGCTCTTCGGTATTATCCTGAGCTCCAAGCACCCACTGAAGCAGGCACACTGTGACGGGTCAGCACCTTACTGGCTGGGGGCTGCCCAGCTTGAGGCGGGTGATAGCTGACCAGTGGGATGCGATGATCCCTCCCACCGTCGGAGGCAACCCGTAGCGTCCGAGCTCACGCCAATATGCTCTAGACTTATAACTCGTAACTGATGCCTCCCGTGTTGTTTCTTCCCCTGAGACAGCGGCACTGAAGTGACCTCTCCAGGGCGCAAGCCTGGGCAAGATATATGGAGGTCCTGGGTTACCCAGTCGTCAAGACCCCCCTCTCGGCCTCGCCGGTGTACTCCAAAGGAATGCAACGCAGTACGTTTGGCACCAGGTTGGCTGCAGAAGCTACAGGAGTCAGTGAGCACAGCGCACTGGTCCGCCTTCGGGGCTCTACTCCTGATTTTAAAGGTTTACTCCCCTACACTTGGCCGTTGGATCCACCAGGATCTCCTCCGCCCTCTAGCCGTTGGCTGCAAAGAGCAGCTCCTCCGCCTAACGGTGCAGTGTAAACACCACCCCCTCACGTGGTTTAGCCCGCCGGCTGAAGCGGTGTCCCGGGGTGTGGCACTCATGATAACCTACTATTTTCAAAGTGGTCAAAACAAATAAATCTGAAGGTCGTGTTTGAATCAATTATAAGGCCTTTGAGCTGAAACTGCCAGCCATCCTCTCCATCTCTGCCATGTCAGCCAGCCCCCGCCACATCTTTTCACCTCGTTCACACGTGGTGATCTGTAGTTTTGTCTTTTTCTCGACTGGTTGTTGTGATATCCTTCACAGAACTATTGTTTACCATCTCTAACTTTTTTATTTCCACGCTTCTTTCATCGATTTTTCCTTCTGGTGTCAACGTGGTAAACAATACAAAAGCATGGAATGGACAAAGCCAACACGGACCACTCCGCAGACTCGCAGACGCGACCTGACAAATACTGTAGGGAAGAAAATGTAACTCCTCCTGGACTGGAGTGGCGTCATCTGCACACAGCCCAAACTGGGCAAGTACCACAGACATCCTATAGATAGACGGCGCACGGTGTGTGTGGGGCTGGCCCCATCGCGCCACCATCTTAAGAAGACTGGTCTGCTCGTTATCAGCAGCTGGGCTTAATACGTTTTAGTAATGACCGGCGTGTTTATTTGACTGACAAACGTGTTTTACTTATCGCTATACAACTCGACGGAGAGTGCAAGGTTAATAGGTGAGTACATTAATTGTCTGATGATCGTTTTGAGTAATTATGTAATGTTTGTTCACTTATAAATTAGATACTTCCATTTAGAGTTGGTTGAAGCGTATGTTAGTAAGTGAAGGGTAATCGCCATTTCATGTCCATGGTGTCAAATGCCGATTTTTAAGTCACTGGATTATTCTCACAGAACAAATCTTCATTATGACTGAGACTAGTAACTCTGGTGATTAACTGAGGTCTTTAGTTTTACATAATTAACAAAACCTACTGCAATTCTCTGTGTGTGTGTGTGTGTGCGTGTGTGTGTGTAGTGCGTGCGTGCATGCGTGCGTGTATAAATGAGTGTGAACCATAAAAGATCCAGCCTCAATAATCGTATGAAACAAATTCTGTGGTTGTTTTTTTTTCCAAAGTTTGAGTTATGGAAATGTCTGAGACCTGTTGTGTGGCATGGGGCTGTTCAAACAGAAAGAGAAAAACGAAATCGTTTCACAGGTAATGATGTGTGTGCGTGCGTGCGTGTGTACGTGCGTGCGTGCGTGCGTGTGTGTTGTGTGTGTGTGTGTGTGTGTGTGTGTGTGTGTGTGTGTGCGTGCTGCGTGCGTGTGTGTTGTGGGTGTGTATGTGTGTGTGTGTGTGTGTGTGTGTGTGTTTGCACCTGTTCGTGATTTTTTCAAACAATGTAAACATTCAAATCTATAAAAAGAAATAATTTTCCTTTAAAAGTTGTATTTTAAATCAACATGCCAAAGTGTTGACGTTAATTGGCATGTGCATAACTGACTGACCAGGTGAATCTGATACTCTGTGTTTTTCTTTGTTTCTAGATTCCCAAAGAATGAAAAACAAAAACAAACAAAAAACAAACGAAAACAGTGGATTGCAGCACTGAAGAGGGACAGGTTTCAAGTCGCTGAATACTCCAGAATATATGCAGATCATTTTAAAGAATCCTGTTTTGATCACACTGGCCAAACCACCCCCCTGAAAGGCACTGCTATTCCTGCCATTTTCAACTTCCCTGCACATTTGCAGAAAGTAAATTGCAAACCTGTGTACGAACTTGGTATGGGCACTGGACAGTCGATGTTTAATTCAAATAGGCCAAAGTCCCTTATGAAAGTTGTGAACAATATCCATCACAAATATTATACATAATGCATGTTCGTAACTTATACAGAAATATACATTGATACAACCGAGTTACATCATATATGACTTATGTTTGTGATGCAATCTCTCCAAGACTCTTTTGACATTTGTACAGAAGTATTGCAAGCATCTTGATATCTTCTTCATCTCTGGACAAAAACACAAAAAAACAAAAACAAAATAAAAAACACTTGTATTTTTATAATATCTAGATGAAATTTATTGGTACGTAAATCATTTAGACTGAGGCAACATGAAATAACATGTACCTCATCTTCAATGGAAGTCTGACAAAAACAACAGCCGACATTATGCTCATCAGGATGTGTGTATCTTACACGTGTAAGTGATCTGTGACATCGACAGTCAATTCACTTGACAGCTACTGATAGTTTATCTCCAGAAACTACAAAATCACTGTGTTCTTTGTCGCTGAATTAACTCGCACACACGCCCATGCCAGTTAATTCAGCAACAGAGAGAGAGAGAGAAAGAGAGAGAGAAAGTGTGTGTGTGTGTGTGTGCGTTTGTGCGTGCATGCGTGTGTGCGTGTGTGTGTGTGTGTGTGTGTTTGTGTTTGTGTGTGTGTGTGTGTGTTAATATCTCTCTGGTGTTTGTTTGTTTGTGATCTTACGCTTGACAAAATTTGTGCCTGTCTTGTCTTGTAATATTAAATACGCGTTCTTATTCTTTTTTCGTGTTTTTTTTTTCTTTCTCGTTCCTGTTTGCTTGAACGCGGGCAGTCACACTTGTTTTGGATTTTGTTTTGTTTCGTTTTCAAGAGGCCTAACGACCGACCAAGTCACAATGTCCCGTGACGCTGATATCGACAGGGGCGGGAGTGTTTGATCTGTACTGGGCAAACTATTAGCCAGAAGAAAAGGGTCTACTAGACTTCAAAGGCTTGTTGACCCCTTGACTCCCGCACCCTGTCCACCAGCACCCTGCATTGTCAACCCGGTTATGTTAGCAAAGCAAAAACTTCAGCCTTTGACTCCCTCACCCTATCCACCAGCTTCCTGCAGCAAACTGATGAACAGGGTGAGGGATTCAAAGGGTTAAGTTTTTGCAGTTGGTGGATAGAGCACGGGAGTCAAAGGGTTAATTCCAGTCAGTGGACCATGACCTGTCGTCTGCTAGGTGGACAATTAACCAGGAACCGGTTTGTTCGTCATGGCACATACACACCGAAATACTGTCATAGAGAGATTAGGAAACAAAGGGAGAGAATGAGAGATGGGGGTGGGGGGGTGGGGTTGAGGGTTGGGGAGACGGGGAAGGGTGGAGTTAAAGGATCTATACTTCTTCCGGACGAACCCCTAGAGGGAGAAGAGTGGCAGAATGATTCAAACGTTTGCCTGCCAATAACTAAACTCGAGGTTCCAGGGTTCGCTCCCAGTAGAAGCCTAGACTTTTCTCCTCCGTTTGGCCGGAAAAACGAATTGAACGTCTATTCCTTCGGAAGGGGACGAAAACACACACACACACACACACACACACACACACACACACACACACACACACACACACACACACACACACACACACACACACACACAACACAACGAACACACACCCCCAAAACATTGTGTTAATAAGGGAACCACACTACAAGAATAGTGTCCTATAAGGGAACTATAGGGCAGTGGAGTGTACACATGTATGTAGGCAGGCCTACACCAGGGCTTAATATAAGGCCTAACAGAGAGACGCGCCATGCACCAGCAGTGCCAGGTGTATTGCTCATTGAAAGGCCGGTGTAACAAGCGGAATTTACTCCCCGCGGAATTTACTCCAGAGTAAAAACCGCGTGTGCCAATTTTTACTGAGAGTAAAAATGGCGTAGGAGAAATTTACTCCCTTGACCGAGCTGAAAGTACTCCCTCCACGAAAAAGTTGGCCCGCAGAATTTTACTGGGAGTAAATTGCGTGTATGCCAAATTTACTCCCCTCCCCCTCTGCTTCTTCCATCCTTTTCTCTTTTTTTGAGGGTAGAGGGGGGGGGGGGGGTCGGGCGTCTCCGAGCATTCTAGGGGGTGTGTTAGGGTATCTTACTTAGGTTTAGACGTATTTATCTGTGCGTTCGTCAGTGTGTACCTGATGCATAAATGGCTGGACGGGTATTTAGGAGTGTTTTCTGGCATCTTGGAGTATTCTAGGGGGGTTCTATGGTATCTTGGATGGGTACAGAGGTATTCGTCACTGCGTTTGTTAGTGCGTACCTGATGCATAAATGCCTGGAGAGGTAATTTTTGGGGTGTTTTAGAGTATCTGAGGGTAGCTTAGGGATGCTTGAAGGTGTCTTAGATGGTTTTAGAGGTGTTTATGAGCGCGTTTGTCAGTGTGTACCCAATGCATAGCTGCCTAAAAAGGTGTCTTGGGAAGTATTTTTAGAGTGTTGTGATGTCGTAGGGGTGGTTTTGGGTGTCTTGGACTGTTTTGGAAGTGTTTGTCAGTGCGTTTGTCAGTGTGTACCTGATGCATAAATGCTTGGAATGGCGTTTTTTGAGTATTTTAGAATGTCTGGGAGTTTTCTAGGGTTTTGTCAGTGCGTTCGTTAGTGTCTATCTCATGCAAAGATGCCTGGAAATTTTTTTTGGGTGGTGGTGGTGGTTTCAGGCACCTGCAAGCATTCTAGGGGCATTTTAGGGTATCTTAGATAGGTTTAGAAGTATTTGTCTATGCGTTCGTCAGTGTGTACTTGATGCATAAATGACTGGACGGGTATTTGGGAATGTTTTCGGGCATCTTGGAGTATTCCAGGGGTGTTTTATGGTATCTTGGATGGGTTTAGAGGTATTTGTCACTGCGTTTGTCAGTGCGTAATTGATGCATAAATGCCTGGAGAGGTAATTTTGGGGGTGTTTTAGCGAGTCTGGGAGTAGCTTAGGGATGCTTGAAGGTGTCTTAGATGGTTTTAGAGGTGTTTATGAGCGCGTTTATCAGTGTGTACACATGCATAACTGCCATGAAAGGTGGTTTGCGGATCATACAGAATAACATGTGTCAGTGCCATGAGTCAGTGTGCTGTGTATGTCAAGGTGTTGTATTCAGTGAATGGGTGCGCACACGCCTGTGTGTGTGCTTATGTGTGTTTGTGTGTGTGTGTTTGTGTGTGTGTGGGTGTGTATGTATGTATGTGAGTGTGTGTGTGTGTGTGTGTGTGTGTGTAAAAGAGAATGAGAGAAGGGAGGGTAGAGAATAGGTGTCTCAGCATTGCTGGCACTGGAATATTGCTGTGAGTGTGTGTGTTTATGTGTATGTGAATGAGCACGTTGTTATGTGCCTATGTGTGTACATTTCAAGAACAGATCTATCTGAAACAACGACCTTAAACGATATGTACGCAGATTTCTGTAAGTCACTCTTAAGGGCTGCAAAAATTTCAATTCCAGAACTTAAAGCGTCGAAAACAGGAAAACATCATGGAAAAGTCTGGTGGAATAAAGATTGTGAAAAGGCAGTCAACGAAAAGAAAGAAAAATACAAACAATATATAGCAAATAGGTCACCTGAAAATCAAATGGCAATGAAAAGTGCCAACATAAACTGTAACAGAGTCATAGAACAAGCTAAAGAACAATATTGGAAATCTTTTTGTACATACGAAGTAAGTGACCATAAAGATGTGCAAAAGATTTGGGAAAAACTGAAAACAATGACAAATGGGATCAAGTTGCCATCAATTCCAGTAAAGCTAGAAAACAACCCTTTACCTAGCTCGCAGGAGAAAGCAGAAGCTTTTGCAGACATGTTTGCTGAAGTCTGTCGAGTAGAAGGAAGAAAAGACCGACGCATACAAGGATCCTGCCCCAGATAATACGCACTACGTAAATGCACCAATCACGCTCCAAGAATTAATAGATGCCATTAAATCAATTCCAAATAAAAAGATCAGTAGGATTTGATGCAATTTCCAATGAGATGTTGAAAAATTTACCAGAAAATTTTTTAATCTTGCTACATAATATGTTCAAAAAATGCTGGAATAGCGGCAAACTGCCTAACTATTGGAAACAATCAATAGTGGTTCCTGTACTAAAAGCAGGTAAATGTAATACTGACTTGAAAAACTATAGGCCAATTGCAATAACATCGCACGTATGTAAACTGATGGAGACAATAATTTTAAAGAGACTGATGCACTACTGTGAAAAGAATAACATATTACCGGTGAATCAGGCAGGATTTCGAAAAGGCAGGTCACCAGTGGAACTCCTAACAAAGCTAACCACTAATATCAAACAACAATTTGCCAGACGCCAATGTGTTTTAACTACATTTTTTGATATAACTAAAGCATACGATCAAGTATGGCATTCCCGACTATTACTCAAATTGAAAAGTACTGGGCTAACAGGTCACATTTTTGATTATGTCAAATGCTTCTTAGAAGACCGTGTAATTCAAACGAGGATCGAAAATGTGTATTCCACAAAACGATTTCTTCAAATGGGTATCCCTCAGGGATCCGTTATTGCTCACCTTCTCTTCATGATATTATTGCATGACTTACCCAGTAAAATTTCAAAAACATGTAATTTTAGCTCAATATGCTGACGATTTATGCATGTGGATGCAGGTAAATATGAAAAAGAAAACTCCTTTGCGCTGTATTAATTATACACGTAAATGTTACCAATTAGAGCTTGACAAAATAGCACGATATATGGTAGAAAATGGACTGCATCTATCCGTGGAAAAAACAAAGATAGTTTTGTTTAACAGTGGAGCTAACCCTGCAAGTGTTCCCACGTTCAAAGTGGGAGATACTCTTCTTCAGTATAACGAGTCGGTTAAATTCTTAGGAGTTTTCCTTACAGCGAAATTATCTTGGAATAAGCATATTGAATACTTGTTAACAAAAGCTCAAAAAAGTTTAAATTTCTTGAAAATAGTTCGCAAACAGATATGGGGACAAGATACATCAACACTTGTTCATCTCTGTAAATCGCTTATTAGATCTAAATTAACTTATGCCCAAGAAATCTTCTTCAGTGCACCAAAGCACTTACTAACAAAACTGCAGAGCATAGATTGTAAAGGTTTCAAACTTGCGCTGGGTCTTCCAATGCATGCCTCTTGCCTTCGCACATACAATGCAATCAAATTGTTACCGCTTGATGAACACAGGAAAGTCGCTTCTACTAAATTTCTGTTAAGAAACACTACCATAGAAAACAGCATCGAAACAGAGACAAAAGTAAGATCAGACACCGACTTTCCAAAAAGAGCTAAATCAATAGCCACACAGGTCACACTTGCAACATTTACAGCTGATGTCATGAAAGGCTCTGGAATTGATCTAGAAACAGATCCTGTAACTTTAAGACCTTCGTTTTCACCAGTACCCAGTTGGGAACTCCAAAGAGCACGATTTGACATACATCACACTGACTTAAAAAAAGAAGATAATATCAACTTACTGGCGAGTCAAGTTAAATGTCATATAGAAGACTTTTATTCCGATCACTTGAAAGTTTACACTGATGGATCAATAACTGAAAAGCAAGCAGGCTCAGCGTTTTTAATACCTGCTCTCAAAATTGAGAAATCTTTCTATATAGGACTTAATAAATCTGTCTCTACTGCAGAACTACTTGCAATCCTAATGGCTTTGAATTATATGATCGATCTTCCTAGGACGATTCCCAAGATACTTTTTTGCGTTGAATCAAAATCTGTACTTCAAGCTCTTGAATTATCAAAATTACAAACAAGATCTGAAATGATATTGGAAATTACTCACTTGATTAATAGTTTATCCTTAAGAGGCACTGATATTACTTTCTGCTGGATACCATCTCATAGTTCTTTTCATTACAATGATGTGGTTGATAGGGCTGCCAAACTGGGGGCAAAGAACTCACCAGATTCAAATCATATACAACTTTCCCTCTCCTTGCATGAGTGTTATACCTTAGTGGACACCTACGTATGGAAGCAGTTTCAAGATAAACAGAAAAAGTATGATAAATGTTACATGAACTTTGAAATTAGCAAAACACCTAAGCAGTTTCCTGCCAGCAGAAGTATACAATCCCTTATGTATAGGTGGAAACTTGATGCATTCAAAACAAAATACACCAGGAATGTAGTGTGTCTGTGTGGAAAGAAGATAACACATAGTCATATTCTTTCATGCGTTCGGGTTAAACGACATATACCTACGCTATCAACGAAGACAGTTTCTGACATATTTGCCTTACCATCCTTAACATATGAATTTTTTGTTAGCCTGTCAAAAAGTCCTATAGCGTATTATCTTTAATGCGCCGTTATTTCTCATGTTCAATGTTATGGTTAGCTAATTTTACTGTTTCAATCGTTAATTATGATAATGTTATTTGCGAATTTTCTTTCTCGTCTTCGGCACAGTTGTTTTTTGTTGTTGTTGTTGTTGTTGTTGTTTTTTTGTTCATTTCTTCTTCCTGAAGATTAACCATTTCCAAGTTTCCTTAGGGTTTTTTTGTGTGTGTGTGTGTGTGTCTAAAATCACTTTAGTGAATAGACATTAAATCAAAGACCACCACCACACACACACACACACCCCACACACACACACACACACACACACACACACACACACACACACACACACACACACACTCCATACATGGATGAGTGTTACAATATGGTGTGTGACGCACCACGCCAAAGCCAGACTAAAGTGTCAACTTTTCATTTTAGACTTAACTTCATTTTCTTTAATTACAATGATTGTGCACCAACATAAAAAAAAAACACACACACAACTGACATCTAAATTGTTTTCCTCTATACGAGTAGAGAGTTTGTTTGTCATGGCATGGGGGATTTATCTGACTATTTTTGCTCTTAGCTAAGTCGGAAAGCCAGAGCCGCTGAAAGACCCTCTGGTTAGCAGAACCACCAGCACAGCTCTCCAACAAGAACAGCCCATGAATTACAGACACCCTGGACCCCAGCCTGAATTTATGACAGGCACGGCTTCAGTTTCTCAAGATGACATCTCCGCGCTCGGAATGAATTCCATATGCACTAACGTCAAAGGTGCCATATGATGGAGAAGATCCAGAATGATCATGGCACCAGCCTTAAACGTGCATCTTTTGTTTTGGCCAACGGCCATACCACGTTGAAAACACAGGTTCTCGTCCGATCACCAAAATTAAACAACGTCGGGCCCGGTTAGTACTTGGATGGGCGACCGCCTGGGAACACCGGGTGTTGTTGGCAACCATTTTCATCGGAAGTCTGTCAGATAATTGCTGGCAGATTTGGGTGGAGCACATATGGAGTTTTCCGTGTGCAGTCAATCCCTCTTGAACAAACTATAAAAGGAAATTTTCCTTCTAAAATTACGTTTAATCTAACATACTTACCGTGGCTCACAAATGCAATAAGCGGCAGCGGTTTGCCAATTCTGCCTCGTAACAATAAAGTCCGAAGGGACAGTAACTCTGAGAGTGTCTACGTCTTGCGCATGCGCAGGTGCTCTTCCTCTTTTCGAGGAGACCTTGACCTTGACCTTGACCCTGACTGTGGCTAGAAGGAACCAGGAAGGCGGGGAGGTCGGGAGGGACTCTGCGTGAGCCACGGTAAGTATGTTAGATTAAACGTAATTTTAGAAGGAAAATTTCCTTTTAATTACACATACTATACCGTGGCTCACAAATGCAGAATAGCACTACCCGGATGGAGGGCTTACCTGGTTAACGCCTGGAGGAATGGCAGGAGTCAGGGCGTGTGGCTGAGATGGGGTGTTGGGCCACCACAGCGGAAGCGATACCCCTGGACCCATCTTCACGCAGACGGGAGACGTCGCGCAGGTAGAACTGGATGAAAGTGCCCGGGGAACGCCAGTACGCGGCGTCTAGGACGTTTTGGATGCTGGCATTGTGGATGACTGCCAGCGAAGAAGCCCATGCTCTGATCTCATGGGGCCTTGGGGAGAAGACAGCTAGCTCGGCGCTCGACCTGGCATACGCAGCCTTGATGACTTCCCTCAGCCATCGAGAGATGGACGTGCGTCTAATGTCCTTTCTATAGTTTTCGTTGTAAGAGAGAAAAAGGTGGCGCCGCTGCTGGCGAGAAGATTTCGTCCGCTTTCTGTACGCTCGCAGTGCGCGAACCGGGCAGAGAGTGCGATCCTCGTCGTCCGGAGCGAGGATAGACGTGAGGGGATGGATGTGGATGGCCGGCGAAGGAGAACCTGGAGACTGGTTCTTGGCCAAGAATTCCGGGAGTAGGCGGAGAGACATCGAGCCATCAGGTTCGAGAGCAACATCTCCGGGGAGACCACTAAGGGCGTGCACTTCGCTGCAGCGCCTCCCCGATGCGAGAGAGACGAGAAAGGCCGTCTTGAAAGAGAGGAACTTCAGGGAACACTCCCTGATGGGTTCGTAAGGGGGGAGTCTAAGGGATGAGAGGACGAGAAAGAGATCCCACGCCGGGGTTCGGCGGGGGTTCCTGGCTTCCTGGAGAGAAGCCCCTCTGACGAGATTCCGCAATAGAGGATCGTGCTCAAAGGACGGACCACCCAACTGACGGATGGTGGTGCAGATGGCCGCCCTGTGGACCTTCACTGAGGATGCGGAAAGCTTTTTCTCTGTGGACAGAAAGCCGAGGTAGTTGGCCAGCTGCAAGCGAGAGGGTGAATGGGGTGACACCTCATTTGAGGTGCACCAAGAGACCCAGCCATTCCAGTGGGCATTGTACACCCCCTGTGTGCCCGGCCTGTGAGCTTGCTGCACAAGGCCGATTACGGCCGGGGACAGGCCTAATGAAGACATCGAGTCCCGCACAGCATCCAGGCGTGAAGGTTTAGAACGTCTGGATTGCCGTGCGGAATGCCTGACCTGGGTTGGAGGATGGAGCGGCTCGATACCGCGAGTTTTAGCGGCGGCACATGGGACAGGTGCAGAAGTTCTGGGTACCATGCCTGTGCTGGCCATTTGGGTGCGACAAGGATTAATGTCGCTGCGTCCTCCCTGGCTTTCCTCAGCACTTTCCCCATAATGGGGAACGGGGGAAAGGCATAGCCGATGAGGTTCGACCATGGAATGGATAGGGCATCTACAGCCCAGGCCGCTGGGTCCGGAACTGGAGAGACGTACAAAGGGAGGCGGTGATTGAACCTGGTGGCAAAGAGGTCCACGTGTGGTTTGAACCATGCTGCCCATACTGGCTCCAGGACTGCATGGACCAGTGTCCATTCCGAGGGAAGAATCATGTGGGATCTGCTGAGAGAGTCCGCAAGTATGTTGATCTTCCCCGGGACATGCTTTGCTGAGAGCTGAATCGAGTGTTCCTCGCACCAGATGAGGAGCTGTTCCGCTCTCCGAGACAAGGAGTGGGAGCGGGCGCCCCCTTGCTTGTTGATGTAACAAGCTACTGTGGTGTTGTCCGTGTTGATGCGGACATGTTTTCCCTTCAGAAAGGGGAGAAACTCCCCGAGTGCCAGGCAAACTGCCTCCAGTTCCAACATGTTTATGTGGCAGGGCATGAGGTCGGTCGACCACCGACCTGCGGCTGTCAGCGTGCCGACATGGGCTCCCCACCCGGAGGTGGACGCGTCCGTGAACAAGTGCTCCTGAGGAGGGGGCAGTGTGATGGGGACTCCCTGGGCCAGGCGTGACTGGGAGCGCCATTTGGTCACTGCTGATATGAACCAAGGGCCCAGGTGGACCGGGAGGTCCCATGGCTGAAGCGACTGTGACCAACGCTTCCTGAAGCCGCGTTGGAATTGCCGCTTGAGAAGACGACCCAGTGGCACTAGGGGTGCCAGCGACTCCATAAGGCCCAGTAGGGAGGCCAGCTTCCTTGCTGGCGCTTGGAGTTGGGGGAGCAGTTGGGCTAAGAGGCCCTGAAGGCGCAGTAAGCGCTGGGGAGACGGGGTGACCCTCCACTTGGAGGTGTCGAAGGACATGCCCAGGAACTGGAATTGTTTGGAGGGAGTTAGGTCCGACTTCTCCTCGTTGCAGACAAAGCCCAGGTTGTGACAGAGTTGCAGGACCTGGGATGCTTGTTGCGCACACTGTTCTTTGGAGGAGGCGAGTAGAAGCCAATCGTCTAGATAGGCCTTGAGGCGGATGCCCTTCTCCCGAACATGCATGCAGAGTTCCCTCGCCACCTTCGTGAAGAGCCAAGGGGCGGGTGCCAGACCGAAGGGCAGTGCCCTGAATTGGAAGATCCGGTTCCTCCAGACGAATCTGAGGTACTTCCTGTCCCTGGGGTGAATGAGGAGATGGAAGTATGCATCCTTGAGGTCGATGGATATCCCCCAGTCGCCCGGGTGCAAGGCCTCGCGGATGGACATAGGGGTCTCCATACGGAAATGGAGGACGCGGAGGAACCGGTTTAGGGAGGAGAGGTCCAGGACGGGCCTCCAGCCCCCCGAAGTTTTGGGGACCACAAAGATGCGTCCATAGAATCCCGGGGACGCAGCGAAGGAAACTTCCTCCGTAGCCCCCTTGGCTAACATCGAAAGAACCTCCTGATCCAGGGCCTGCGAGGCCGAGCGATCTTGAGGAAGTGCGAAAGCAGGGGGAGAGAGCGTGAGAGGAGCCTTCCTTGGGCCCCAAGGAAGGCGGAACCCCGACCTGATCACCCGCAGGGCCCACGGGCTGGCGGGCAGCCTCTCCCACGCGTCGATGTGTCTGGAGAGACTGCCCACAGGATCGCCCGTGGGGGGTGATGGCCTCAGGCCGGGGGTGAGTCATTGGGGGTTGGCCGGCTGAGAGGGAGCCGGCCTGCGGGCCTTAGGCCGGGCCACCGGCCTGCCCGAATGCTGTTGCGGTCTCCTGTGCCCTTGGGGCCTGGGATCGGCCCGAAACTTGGTGTGGGTGGGCCTGTTTGGTGGGTAGGCCGCTGGAGCCGGGCGCTTCACGGCAGGGCGAGAGGGCCTCGAATGGAGGGCGAGGTCCCTTTTTATGTCCGCCTGGTGCTTCAGGACGGCCTGAACATGGTTCCCGAAGAGGGAGCCCGGCTGGACGGGCACCGCGCGCAAGGAGGCCCTTGCCGACGGTGAGGTGGCAACCGAGGATGCCGCGAGAATGGCATCCCGCCTCGCCATGACGGCGTTCAGATACGTGCGTGCTTGCGATTCGGCCACGGATCTGAGCCCCTGCGCCATGGCCTGGATAAAGGCCACGATGGTTGCCTGGTCAGGCGCCTGGCGGAGCGTGAAGGACTGCTGGTTGGGGTCCTTCAGGGCTTCCCCTAGGCCGCCCAAGAATGAGTCCAGGGCGGAGGTTGCCGCCAGCCCCCGTCTCGCGTTCTCCTCCCATTCCGTCAAGCATTTCTCCGTGATGGAGATATGCTGCGGCTGGGCCCGAGAGCGATCGTTCACAAGGAGGAGGTTCTCCTGTGTGAGCGAGAGGGGAGCGTCAGGGATAGGCCCATGGGCCATGAAGGGCTTCCGCTGGAAGGGGAGCGGTGCCGGCTTCAGGAATTTCCTGAAGGGCAAGGCTCCCGGGAAGTCAGGCACAGATCCTGGAACGAAATCTTGTGCCTCTTTCCCCCTGGCGGTGTCCTGGGCTTGCCTGAGGCAGTCAGCCACCATGTCGGACTGTTTTAGCAAGGAGGCCCGTGGGGCTGAGGTAGGGTGAGCGCTGAAAAGGCGCTCGGCCGAGCCAAGCTTGGGAGCCTTGGGCTCTGTCACAGTGGACACCGCCTCCGGTGTGAGTTGTGCCAGCCGGTCCATGGCATCCTGGAAGCAGAATGCCATGTGGGCAGGGGCCTCATCCTCTGAGGCCGAGTCCGAGTCCTCTGGCCCGCCTATGGAGGGGGCGAGAGTCTGCGGAGAGTCTGACCGGGGTGCCACGGTTGTGGGACCCGGGTCAGAGCCCCCAGGAGGCAGCCCCAGTGTTGTGTCCAACACGGGTGGTGCCGGGGGGGCTGGGCAGGGTGAGTCCTGCGCTGGTGGGGCGCCGGGCATAAAGCCGGGCCACCACGTGCATCCCGTGGCCGAGGCCGGGGGGAATCCCAAGGATGGGTGCCACGGTACCATGTGCGGTGCCATGGGATGCGGCATGGGCTGAGCCCAAGGGGCATCAGGACCCTGACCCCATGAAGGGTAGGGCCTGGCCCGGTCCCCAGTGCCCAAAGGGCCAGCCTGCTGGGGGCGGCTAGGCATGTGCCAAGGCGCCCAAGTGCTCTGTCCGGAATGGGACAGAGATGTGGCAGCCCGCCATGGGTCGCTTGGTAGTTGCCAAGGCGCCCAAGTGCTCTGTCCGGAATGGGACAGAGAGGTTGTGGCGGGTGCAGCAGCAGGCTGTGGGGGAGGAAGGGAGACAACCGGGGCGGATCGACGATCTGACGCCCGTAAGGGTGGGGTTGTCTCCCTTGGCCCACCTGGCGAACCAGGGGGTGTCCCGCCTGGCGAACCAGGGGGTGAGCCGGTTCCGCTCACATTACGGTCCATCTTGCCTCCCGAAGGAGACCCATGCCCAATGCGCCCATCAGCCATGGAGGCTGAAACAGTACCAGCAGAACCGGAGTTAAGCTGTACGAAGGGGGCGAGCACAGAATCGACAGAACCGGAGTTGAGTCGATCACCGTGCCGGGCAGTGTGAGGGCCGTAAAATGCCGAAAATTCAACTGAGCCGGAGCTGAGTTGAGGGCTCGTGGTCACCGCAACCGAACCGTAGCTGGGTTGCGATGACTTGTCGATAGTGTGAAAGAGAGAAGACGTAAAAGGGAGAGACGAAGTTGAAGGGAGAGCGGTTTGTGCACCGGTGGAACCACCCCTTTGTGGGTTTGAGAATTCGGCGGACGAAATCTTCTTAACCCTCGCTTTGCCACCCAATCGCTTCACATAAGTTTCTCCCTTAAACGAAAACATAGGCAAGACACAAAAACAACAACGACAATCGATCGATCGCGTAGCGAAATCGAAAAATACTTAGCTGCTCAGAGCGTACGAGGCGAGCTGGAAGATGGCTGCCGAGAAAAGAGGAAGAGCACCTGCGCATGCGCAAGACGTAGACACTCTCAGAGTTACTGTCCCTTCGGACTTTATTGTTACGAGGCAGAATTGGCAAACCGCTGCCGCTTATTGCATTTGTGAGCCACGGTATAGTATGTGTAATTAAACTACAAACTAAACACACGAGCTGGCCAAGTCCTGAGGTCCTGCCTAGCCTATAGAAAGGCCAGAAGCACGGAAAGGCCAGAAGAAAAGTACATGTATAGACATGCAGACAGACAGAGAGACAGACAGACAAACAGAGAGACAGGTTTAGTGACAGATTTGTCCGTTGTTTGGACAATATAAAGCATGAAATAAAGAAGAAAGCTGCTGTCACACTTTGTCATACATGATCAGCTACATGGTAGACAGTTCTCATTTGTATCTAAAGTCTTGATAAAACCGATGACTCGTGTGCTTGTCAGCCCAAGACTGCCACTGTTTAGTAAAGCTTTTTGGTCAGGCATATCGAAAAAGAAAACAGCAAAAAAGAAGAAGAGAGACGAAGAAGGAGAAGGAAAAATATGAAAATAAAAAGGAAGAAAATAAGACCAGGAAAACAGAAAGGAAAGAAAAATGGGACTACACAAACAGCAAACACTGAAAACATAACAAAACTATATGTACTGTACCTCAAGAACGTAACCTTTTGCCATCCATACCCCGTCCACTCAAAGAAAAACGTGTACCTGATCGCAGGTCAATACTTTTTAAACAGCGCCTCTCGTCACTCTCAATTACTGGTCACTGAAGTGTAAGTATGGCAACACAGCACACTCTGGTCAAAGTACGTGTGTGTGTGTTCATGGTCATTTACGTACTTCATGCGAAACCGAACGTCACGAAAGCGGTGTCGTGGGTGGAATGTACCCTATCCAAAACTGGCCCGTCAAAAATATATCCCCCAACTCCTTCATACCTCGATATGTAATGGTTCTTGCCAAATTATGGCCTTTAGTTTAAAATGGGCCCAGATGTTTAACCCTTTGACTCCTGCACCCTATCCACCAGCATCATGCATCATCAATCATGCCAGCAAAGCAAAGACTTTAACCCTTTGACTCCCTCACCCTATACACCAGCTTCCTACAGGAAGCTGGTAGATAGGGTGAGGGAGTCAAAGGGTTAAGTCTTTGCAGATGGTGCATAGGGTACAGGAGTCAAAGGGTTAACATCTGTCTGCTCAGTTTAGCGCTGTGTAGAGCATGCCCAGTCAATCAGTAAATGAAACAAGTACTCACCTAACTATGCTGGATGGGATTCTTTCCTTGAAGAGTTCCACGTGAGTTGATAGAGAAAACGAAAGAATCAAAATTTTTCTGCCTGTATCTTCTGTGCTAGATTAGGAACTGACAAGCAACATTTCTAGGACAGTTTATGGAGCAAGGGAAATTAGAGCACCTAGTCACAACAGGGAAGCTGGAGAGAGAAAAAGCGCACCAGGCAGATCAAGGGAGACAATGCTGGACGGACCTGCAGAGTGGATGAAGACAGAGTGTGTAGGAGATATGCTTGCAGTGACAAAAGATAGATTCGTATGGAGGGCCATGATCGCCAACGCTATATGTGCATATGTGTGTGGTATTTGGGTGTATATGTATATGTGTGTGTGTATGTGCGTGTGTGTGTGTGTGTGTGTGTGTGTGTGTGTGTGTGTGTGTGTGTGTGTGTGTGTGTGTGTGAGTGTGTGTGTGTGTGTGTGTGTGTGTGTGTGCGTGAGAGAGAGAGAGAGAGACAGACAGACAGACAGACAGACAGAGATAGACACTCACAGAGAGATAGAGAGCCAGACAGACAGACAGAGACAGAGACACAGAGAGAGAGAGAGAGAGAGAAAACTTGGGTCAAAGGTCATACGTCTAACAGACTGTGTGTACTCTGGTTCAGCATTCTGCATGTGTGTGTGTGTAGTGTGTGTGTGTGTGTGTGTGTGTGTGTGTGTGTGTGTGTGTGTGTGTGTGTGTGTGTGCTCGTGCGAGTGTATGTATGTATGTATGTATATATGTGTGTGTGTACGTGTGTGTGCGTGCGTGTATGTGTGTGTGTGTGTGTGTGTGTGTGTGTGTGTGTGTGTGTGTGTGTGTGTGTGTGTTTTAGAGAGAGAGATGGACGACAACTTGCATCAAGGGTAACACACCTTGCAGGCTGAGTGTATTCAACCTCAGCATCCTGTGTGTGTGTGTGTGTATGTGTGTGTGTGTGTGTGTGTGTGTGTGTGTGTGTGTGTGTGTGTGTGTGTGTGTGTGTGTGTGTGTGTGTGAGTGTGTGTGTGTGTGAGTGTGTGTGTGTGAGTGTGCACGCATTGTTTATTCTATTCCTGTAAAGTACAACGAGCATGCTTTTGACGTGGAATGTTTGCGTTGTAGGCTATAAGTGAAATTATTATCAGTGTTATCATTAATTCCTTCCGAACGCTGAAACGTCATCTCGAGAAACTGAAACTGAAACTGTCAGGGTTGCCTTGTTCATAGCCTCTGACCCAAAAAACAACAAAAAAAACAAAACAAACAAACAACAAACAAACAACAACAACAACAAAACAAAAACAAAAACAAAACAAAAACAGAACTGACCTGGGAGCACAGATGGGATTAATCAATACCTTCGAACTGCGACTTTAGGTGGCTGTTATTCTCATGATAACAAATAACAATAATAATAATAATAATAGAAATAATAATAATAATAATAATGTGATGGTACCGTGGTAAGGGTGAAGACTGGAGGCAGAAGAGCAGAAGAACGCAGGTGGTAAGGCAGCCTGACAAAGAAGACCCAGGGAAGGCAGAGCTGGTGTTTCTCTCTTTCTTCCGTCCCAACCAGACCAGAGGACAAAGGCATACATAGAGCTGTTACTGTTTTGTAGAGTTTAAAGTCCTACTACTCTGACAGTATACGAGGGCTAGCTATAAAAGTTGCTTAAAGAAGCCTTGAAAAATTATAGTTGCATTGTAAGATATCGATGCTTTTGCCGGATTTTCTTGATGAATGTCATATGATATACGCATACACAGCACTCACATTCATCTGCTTATATTCTCGGCATGTGAACCGCAATGACGGCACCGCAAGCCCGCAAGCCAATCGAATCTGGGGAAACCTCAGGGGCCATATTTGTGTTTCTTCTTGCAAGCTCAGCGGTATTTATCTTGCGGTCCACGTAACAACTATCAACACATTATACGTCAGAAAAATCGACGCAGCACACAGATTATTGTAGTCTACATCATTTTGCATAATATTTACTTAGATCGAAACTACGAGTGATTTACGTCAATGTATATACCTTGCTGAAAGGGATTTTAGCCGTATTTTTACATGTTTAATCAATTAATATTAATCCATGAAAAATATCAAACAAATGACGCTAATCGAAAAGTTTATGTGGGCATATTTTGAATAGGTAAAATCAATCTCTCAGTGCAGAAATTGATCAGTGAATAGGCAATAGAAAACATATTATTCTAATTTGGACACGCGCAGTTCGACCACAATACGGAATATCAGAATCTCTTCTAATACCTTGCTGCTTAGCAATATTTTATTGCGGTATCAGTTCTAGTTATAAAAGGAGCAAGAATGTAAATGAAATTGTATATTTTAAGTCAGATCTTAAACATTAAGAATTCGAGTCTACATCCTGACTAATGGCGGTCATTTTGGCGGTTTGCTGCGCTTTGACTTGGCCTGAACTTTCTCTAATGTAAGCTTAATATCTAATGATTAAATGTGCTGTGGTTCAAATGAAAGATTAGAACACCACTATTCTAATCGTGGTCCTAGAATGTCCATAATTTATTTAATTACTTTACAAATTTCCGATTATCGTCACGGCTCACTGGTCGGAAATTTGAATAGTACCGAACGATCGAACAACAAAATTACTGATTTCAGGAAAACGAGTGGAAATTTTACCTCGAAGACATTTCTCATAAGAAATACATACTTTTCTGCCAAACTAGAATGCACAAATTAAATCATTTCTTGGCTAGGGGAAGGGAGGGGTGGTGGTGAAACTGACGTGACCGATGACGTCAGTACCGTAACTAGAGATCAGGCAACGCTACCACCTCGTACTGAAAACGATATGATGATAACATTAGCACAAGTCTGGATTAGTGGACTAGCGTAACAAACCGATAAACTCACTTGTGTTTATTGTTATTGTTATTGTTGTTGTTATAGTTGTTCAAAGCCCAGCCGACTGCGTAGAGCAATATCAGGGCTATAATCGCTTCAAAACATGCAAAACTTCAACAGGAAACACACACAAAAATTAAGTACACAGATCAATTCATTCGCGGGCATGCCCCTGGCGTTGACCACTCCGTTCAATTGATTGCACAGATGATTTAAAAAAAACACCTGAATACGAATTTAAACATAACTAAGGACACCAGAACATGCATAAAAACGGGCATAAATTACCTAAAATTGCTTCTGCATATCTCACCTCCTTAGAGCCAAAATTGCACTTAAGTACCCAATTATCAATCCTAAGAAAAGTACGTCAGACTTTATCGAACACATACAGATGAATAGACCAGCAAGGCAGAAAATGATAGGAAGAAATGACAACCAGCAAGGCAGAAAATGATAGGAAGAAATGACAAAGCAAAGGAACAAGGCAGAAACAAAATGAGTGACAGAAAAGAGGAAATTTCTAGCACAGAATTTCCAGAAGGAGGGAATACTATTTATACTGAAAGAGACCCCGGCATCCCCAAGGGGGTCACTTGTGGTTGACATGGATTTATCACAGGGGCCCCCCCTCTAGGGGGAAGAAACATTCCTTCGAGTGACTTGGGAGACGAGTTAATGAGGTGGGTGTGCTGCAGATCAGGCCATCCATAATTCAACTGGTCACTTAGTTATTTCCATTCGGACAGGGTCTAGCGCCCACGTGGTTCTCATCCATCTTTAGTGGGCACAAAAGGCGGATGGCCTGAATTACCAACATTCCTTTGACCGACTCGGTAGATGAGTTAATGAGGTAGGCGCACTGGAGATCACGCCATCCATAAATTAATTTGTCACTCAGCAATTGCCATTCAAACGGGATCTAACTCTCACATGGTTCTTATCCACCTTTAATGGGCACAAAGGGTGGATAACCAGATTATCAACATTTCTCAGCAAATACCAATGCCCAAGCAAATGACGGGACTGTGGAATGATGACCATGGCCGCTATGTCAATATCGCCATCACTGTCCAAGAAAATTTATAGGTATGTTGAATGATGACCATGGCCGCGATGTCAATATCGCCATCACTGTCCAAGAAAATTTATAGGTATGTTGAATGACGACCAAGCAGCTATGCCAGGATCGCCATGTTCCCCAAATTTGAATTGCCCAGTTTTATTGATATCGACAGCTAGAGGGCAGCTGGAAATGTTTGTAGCTGAGACAAAGACCGGTAAATGGGAATCGCACTGTATATAGGCTAGCAGTCAGTCGTTAGGAGTCACTTACTAGTGGGAGAGTAACTAGAGTGGGAGAGTCAGCACTGAGTCGGCACCCAGTGTGACAGTGAGTCAGTGAACGAGAGAAGTCTCCAATCTATCTTAAAGGTATGTGACTACGTTTCATCTTATACTTTTGTTAGGGTAGGGATAGAAGTAGGTAGTATGTTTTCTTTGCCATGAAGCAGAGAGAGAGAGAGGGAATAGAGTAGGAATTATGGAAGTGCTCAGTATTTCAGTGATAAGTAAGTTAGTGCAGATTCGTAGTGCATCTTAGGGTTTTAGGACTATTAGGATTCATGGCACACACGCTTGGTGAATTACGCTTTTTCTTAATTGAATAAAGGCTTTGTAGTTATCAATTTATGTGTGGACTGCTTTGAGAATCAGGTCCAGCGTATTTGTGTATTTCTTCTCGTCACTCTCCTTTCTGGTTGTATGTGATGTTTGAGACAGAGTGACCCTAAATTTTCCTATGATAAAAAGAGACTAAATTCTTTCCCTGATAGATGGCAAGACCAAATTCTCCTTGCGATACATGGTGGAGCTGCAGTCTTTCCCCTTTACCTCAAAATCGCAGCCTTCGAGTATTCCCCATCTTAAAAATTCTAGATAGAATCATAGTGAAAGTCGAAGTGCAAGTCAAAGATAGCCCAGAACCAAGATGTGTTAGTGTTCCGAATTCAAGTTTCTGGCACTGCCCCACACAGCACAAGTTGATAGCCAAGCGTAGGCCTACTGCCCGCGCTGAGTGAGCATAGATATGAATACTAATGAAACATAGATTAGCACTTAGGAGAGTTCATCTTCTATGTTCAGTTACGTTCAGAGTCATTTCCCATAGGTTGGTTGACGCCTTTATACATCTACAAAATGTCGAGTCAAGTTAACAGATGTGTGTTGGATACCATTTCGTCGGCAAAGTGAAGCAAGTACGTCACAGACTGCACCAAAGCGTGTTGCTTGTCTCCAATATAGTGTCTGTGATTCTATCAGCGAGCTTATCTCCAGCGCGTGTCAGATGTGAGGTTAGGGCCTACCTTGACCGTAGCATGTTACGCCTACAGCGCCCCTCCTTCCCTCAGTCCCCACCCTCCCACCCTCTCAGTCATTCATCCTCTGCTGCCCACCGTAGTCACTCACGTGTGTGGTTTGTAAACACGGCTTTTCAAGATTCGGTTTTCGTACACGCGTTCTTGAACAAGGGTTGCATATTTTTCTTTTCCTGTGCGGTTATGTTCATTTGTCTGCTTCATGTGTGCTGTTCTACGATATGTCCCTTGTCGCTTTATATTTCTTCACAGTCAGTCCAACAACTATGATTTCGTTACTGAGGTTTTTCACTTTCATCCCCAGTCCACAGTCAGTCAGTCATGCTGAGAAAAACGGAGTTGTCTTCAGGACACCCATACATACACGTTGTGATTATGATGCTCCTGATCATGTATATGTCCACCCACCTGTATGTCTAGTTTGAGTCTCGTCTCGTGTACACGTTCTGTACGTTGTGGTTGATATGTAACCATCTTTTGTGGTTCCTTTTGTGCTACAGAATCATCATCGGTGTCAGTCCATACCTGTTTTCCTGCTATTCAGGGTGTAATTATTCATTGTATCACTTCTACAATTAGTCGTTAAGGTTTACTAACGTATGGGAATGGTAGAGATAAAGTATTCACATGTAAGTCAGTATATTTTACATGGGAAACCACCTGTGTGGACTATACATCAGAATTATTAGCAACATGTGCACGTTGCTCGTGTGATGTTCTTTCTTCTCGTCCTTCCATAGCTTATGTATTGCGATCTCAAATCCATACGATCAACACTGTTTTTCAAACGACTTATTGCCAGTTTATAGGAACTAGGTTTGCCACCTTGTCCTACTATGATTGGTAATTATGTGTTCCAATTGCAATGAAGTCTCCTTATCTCAGTGATTGTTTATTTGCTCATTCAACTTCGTACTACCACTTCTACTGTGTGTTCATGTACCTTAGCGCCACATAGGCCAGACAGCCCACTGCTCATCTTGGTTTTTGTGACTTCATGCTACGTTGCATAATGGCAAAGGGTTATGCGCTGGCGACCCTGTTACTGCCCCTTCCTACTTCGGTTTAATTACTACGGCAAACGATGAAGAGCCACGCGCTGGCAGCTCCGAGTATTGCCTCTTGTTCTACTTCATGGTGTGTTATACGGCATACGTCGTCATAGGGCCAAACGCTGGTAGCCCTGATTCTCCTTCATTTCGTCTTCATGGCACATATTGTACGGCAAACGTTGAAGAGCCATGCGCTGGCAGCTCTGAGTATTGCCTCATGTTTTACTTCATGGTGTTTCATGTGTCATATGTCACATGACCAAACAGTAGTGGCTCTAGTTTTTCTTGACGGCGCATTTGGTACTTATTGAATGATGTACACTTCTTACTTCTATTCCTTTACCAGTTCTTCATTATGTCCAGTGCCAGTTATTACTGTTCATACTACTTTGTGCTTCATGCTACATGGCATACCACCATAGGGACTTAAAACGCACATTGGTGCTGCCCTCGGTATTGCCCCTTTTTTTTTCAGTTTATTTTGGTGTGTGTATTGAGTGACACGCGTCACAAGGTGCCGTGCTTGAGGGCCTTATAGTGCATATGTGTCGATCCTTCGTTCAGAGGATTTTTTCAATTCACATGATATTGGCACACATAATCAAAGACTGATAAAAGTATGTACAGTGACGTGAATGATTACTACTGAGAATATGACACTATGATTATGCAAAAAAAAAAAAAAATCTTCCTTTCGTGTGCTTATTAACAGTGATTCAGTCTATCGAGTAGGATGTATGGTACTAGCAATACTACTGTTTACAGCTCAAAAGAAATGTTCTCAACAGGGTTATGATACCTATGTACTTCAGATATCAATGAGCATTACATATTTTATAGGATTTACTTACTTATTTGTGTTGTGTATGTTTTGGTCCTAACTTGTTTGTTTGTTGCAGGCAAATATTCTTCAAAATACAGGAACCATCATGGTGCGACGTTACATTCGGTTGTATGACGGCTATCGATCCTGTCGTTCTTGCTGCCTTTAAATCAGGACCGTCGATCGTTCGCGATTAAATATTCCGATATATTTCATCAACCGTTACATAATATATTCAACGTTTCCTTACTGTTCTGAGCATTATCGCAATGGAAATCCGTTGCAAGGGCCAGTGCCCTGCTGCCCCCATCTTACCTCCTTGCGTTCATCTTCATTCGTTACAGTATACAGTCGTTACTATAGCGACACCGTCTCAGAATGATTGCTCGCGCTCTACAGCTCATTCATTTCATTCACATCCCTTCGTATTCCTGCGCATAATTTCATTCTTATGCCCCAACCTTTTCAATGCCATGAATATTTTTTGCTCGGTGAAACTATTGGCCAAGGTTTTTTTGGCTATGGAGGGTAATAATTAACAAAAAATTCTAGCATAAAAACTACTGAAGGAAAGTATATAAAACCTATGGTTTTCTGAAAGGGAATTGAACACACTTTTCATTTATGATAGTTGTAACTTTATTTTATCTAATGTTTTTATAGCACATGGCCTATGAAGTTGAATTTTTTTTTTTTCCCTTGCATTTTGTGATTTTGTGTCACAGCATGCCTGTTGTAACACCTAAAAGTCCTAGATGTAAGCATGAAACACACACACACACACACACAAAACACACACACACACACACACACTCTCTCTCTCTCTCTCTCTCTCACCACACACACACACACACACACACACACACCACACACACACACACACACTCACAACACACGAGAGACAGAGAGAGAGAGAGAGAGAGAGAGAGAGAGAGAGAGAGAGAGAAATGCACACACACACACACCACACATACACCTAAGTACAATCAGTACCTATTACTAGTATTTGTATCACACACACACACACACACACACACACACACACACACACACACACACACACACACACCACCTCCACGCCCACTTCACACTGGGCAGATTACACGCGCACACAACCTAACCGTCAGTCAGCGAAGTTGGCCACAGCACAAGACAATAGGTTATGACGTCAGTCTCTGCCCCGTCCTCTCGCTCGGACTGCAGACCAATCGTTGACCACGTGAAGGCGTGTGTTCGTGTGTTGGGCGTAGCTCGCCGAGTTGTCATTGTCGGTGCTCTCCGACGTCGGTTCTTGTATCTCTTCTTCATTTTCCCTCATTTCACTTGATTCACTGGACTGTCCGTCACCTTGCTGGTGGTCTGGGTCATCTATATCCTCAAATTCTGTTTCTAGTTCTGCTCTTTCTTCTCTGTCAGCGTTCGCTCGCACAATCGGAGCGATGTTGACGTCGGCACCGACATGCCGCACTTCATCGCCTTCATCTTCCTCGTCCAGAGAATTATCTGACGATGCTTCGCCATACATCTTGAGAAATTCTGTATCTTCCATCATTTCTAAAACTACATTAGGATCTTTCCAGTGAAAATCCGAAAATCCTTGGGTGTACGCTTTCTTTTTCCCGAGCTTGGGCCTGGTTGTGATTCGTCGTCTGCCATCTTGAAAAGTCGAGTGGAAGTGACGGGGCACTCTGGCGTACACTTTAGCATGACTGACTAGTCAGTCATGGGGCACTCAAGAGGTTTAAGCGTTCATCTGCTCAGCGCATACTCTGCGTTCATTTTAACCTTGCGTTCATAAAACGTTCATTTGCATGTTTTGTAACTGCGTTCATTACATACTCACCACGTTGTTCTTCTACTCACTGATTTCATGCAACCCGGGGTATTATTATTATCATTGCTTATCATATGTTGTCCTCTCATCCTCTGGTATCAGTACGTGTCGTATGTTATAATCTAATCATACAGCATCATCTTGTATCATTTCGTATCGCATCGTGTTATCTTTTATCCAAGGTATCAGTTCATGTTATTTCACGTCATACGGCACCGTATCATTTTTGTCTCCCAGTGTTCTTCTCCTGCTTCTGAGAACTACACTGGTGTCTATTGCGTATAACAACGCATGTGTTGAACTTTTTTTCCTAATCGTACTAACCCTACTAACGATTATCACATTGTTCAGTTGATTTTGAAGTTTAGCTTCATAAGACCAACATGTTCTATTTCATTATCATTCATTTGCTGATCGTGTAGTTATATGCCATAAAACAAAATTGGTATGATGAACCTCATTTGAGCTCTGTTACAAGTTTGCAAGACTTCTTTTACCCTATCCCGTACCAAGGAGACATGCCACTTTATGTTACTTCATTTACTTTTTCAGCGTGCTTCGAACATAGGTATTCAAGTGCTATAAGTTACTTATTGTGTGTACACCATTTCTGATGATCTTCACAATTTGTAAAATGAACATTGGCAACATGAAACATTGAGTCGCAGCTTCTTCCTATGTGATGAACATTATACGTGCTACAAATGCACCGACTTCTTCACCCTTGTTTATTCATGACAGTCGGCAATGTGTATTTAGTGTTTCTGTTGATAGTTCAAGTGGCGCTTCTCTTTGATGAAAGCTTTTCGCTTCCTTGCAATGATTTTAAATTGTCATAATGACTTCACGGTGCAGTGCAGCTTACCACTGCTTGTCTTGCAATCTTGTAAGGATATCAAGTATCAGCCTGTCTATGATCTATTGCTGCATATGATTCACTCTTCTGAAATGATTATTATGGTTGCTTACATGTATGATGTGGTTTTCAGGTATTGGTCATTTACATGATTAAGTTTCTTTTTCAGCCTACATTTCTGTGTGTATCTTGTGTTTCCAGGACATATTTCTCCATACATGCATTGTGTTTTCAAGCTACATGTTTTTTCTGGAACAGCATTTTCCTTGTATTCTTATTTTGCATTTTTCATGCCATGTCTTGCCTTCTTTTATGCGTTAGATATCCTTATTCTATAGTACGACATAGTATGACTTTGTTTGCTACTACAGAAAAATTCAGTTGTAGCTGTGTTTTTTTGCTATACATTGCCTAGTCAACTTATTCTTGACGTGGATGACAAGCGATTGCTTTATTTGAATGTTATATTTTCCCATCCCATTCCCTCAAAGTCCCATGAATCAGAACACATTGTGCTATAAGCTACTGATCTTCATTATCGGGATGATTCCACGCAACTACTTCTGCTCATCATCCCAGTGTCCTGCGGCTGGTCTCTGCTCCAGTCTTCTCAGCTCAACAATGTTCCTGAGCCATCTTCCATCATGACTACAACGTCACATGGACTCCTTTCACACACCATCATTTTACCAATTCAGTCACAGTTGCATACGAAACACATCCACGCACACATAATTAACATTGCTGTTATAGAGGGTGACACAGAGTGTGATGGCATGACTCTGGACATGGTCTTTGCCATATGTATCACCACTTTCACGTCTTCGGTCATCAGGCAGTTTGCATTTCTTCTTTGTCTTCAGCCTGACTGCTTGCTGACACACCAGTTCGTCTCCCTCATCCACGTTTCTTTGGACGTCCTGCATACGTCATATGGACATGAACTCTGTGTGCATGGTGTTCTCGTAGTGCAAATACGACATATGTACACGTGTGAGAGTCTTGACTGTGTAAACAGAACTTTGCCTACCACAGCTGGTGACCGAGATCTACCTGGACCTGACCTGCCCATCCCGACTGCTACAGTGTACCGTCAGCATGCACATGTGTGTTCAGATTCATCCCATTTCCCATTAATCCTATGATAAAATTCCTTATTCCCAAACCTTCCTATCGCCTGTCATTCATGTGCGAGAATATGTATTCAATTGTACCTTATTTCCTCATGTGCCCATTCCCCCAATACTGTTACATAAAAAAATGAGGACATTTTTTGTCGGGGAGGGGACATATTATCACAGGGGCCCCCCCTCTAGGGGGAAGAAACATTCCTTCGAGTGACTTGGGAGACGAGTTAATGAGGTGGGTGTGCTGCAGATCAGGCCATCCATAATTCAACTGGTCACTTAGTTATTTCCATTCGGACAGGGTCTAGCGCCCACGTGGTTCTCATCCATCTTTAGTGGGCACAAAAGGCGGATGGCCTGAATTACCAACATTCCTTTGACCGACTCGGTAGATGAGTTAATGAGGTAGGCGCACTGGAGATCACGCCATCCATAAATTAATTTGTCACTCAGCAATTGCCATTCAAACGGGATCTAACTCTCACATGGTTCTTATCCACCTTTAATGGGCACAAAGGGTGGATAACCAGATTATCAACATTTCTCAGCAAATACCAATGCCCAAGCAAATGACGGGACTGTGGAATGATGACCATGGCCGCTATGTCAATATCGCCATCACTGTCCAAGAAAATTTATAGGTATGTTGAATGATGACCATGGCCGCGATGTCAATATCGCCATCACTGTCCAAGAAAATTTATAGGTATGTTGAATGACGACCAAGGCAGCTATGCCAGGATCGCCATGTTCCCCAAATTTGAATTGCCCAGTTTTATTGATATCGACAGCTAGAGGGCAGCTGGAAATGTTTGTAGCTGAGACAAAGACCGGTAAATGGGAATCGCACTGTATATAGGCTAGCAGTCAGTCGTTAGGAGTCACTTACTAGTGGGAGAGTAACTAGAGTGGGAGAGTCAGCACTGAGTCGGCACCCAGTGTGACAGTGAGTCAGTGAACGAGAGAAGTCTCCAATCTATCTTAAAGGTATGTGACTACGTTTCATCTTATACTTTTGTTAGGGTAGGGATAGAAGTAGGTAGTATGTTTTCTTTGCCATGAAGCAGAGAGAGAGAGAGGGAATAGAGTAGGAATTATGGAAGTGCTCAGTATTTCAGTGATAAGTAAGTTAGTGCAGATTCGTAGTGCATCTTAGGGTTTTAGGACTATTAGGATTCATGGCACACACGCTTGGTGAATTACGCTTTTTCTTAATTGAATAAAGGCTTTGTAGTTATCAATTTATGTGTGGACTGCTTTGAGAATCAGGTCCAGCGTATTTGTGTATTTCTTCTCGTCACTCTCCTTTCTGGTTGTATGTGATGTTTGAGACAGAGTGACCCTAAATTTTCCTATGATAAAAAGAGACTAAATTCTTTCCCTGATAGATGGCAAGACCAAATCCTCCTTGCGATAAATCCCCAAAACGTATCCCCCTTGCGATGCATGGTGGACCCAAACCGCATGCTCTTGCGATAGATTCATAGACTAGGTAAAACATAGTCTAGGTAGTGTCATTTACATGTTGCCAAGATTATTCCAGTGGTAGGCTGATACAATACCAGTGTAAGATGTAGATTAGGTAAAGCATAGTCTAGGTAGGGCCTCAGGACCTGGCCAGCTCATGGGTTTATGTGCTGGCTTAAGGCTTGTGCCATGATCACCTTACACGTAGCACCTGTGACGTTAGTGCATATGGAATTCATTCCGAGTGCGGAGACGTCATCTTGAAAAACTGAAACTGAAACTGAAACTGAAATGAATTCAGTTTTAAATATGCAGTGAATGCATCACTATCTAAGCTTCCACCATAAATGTTTATAGATCTGTTTTATGTTGTGTATGTGTTAATTTATTTCCTGTCGTTATATATGTATAGTGCACCTAATAGTAGTATAGTCAGGGGCCTCTCATCCCTCATAGGGATGGGGACGTGGGGATGGGGATGGGTCAGTAGGTCATGAGGTCAGGTCACTAGGTCACAAGAGGCTGTCACTAGGTCACGAGGTCAGGTCAGTAGGTGATGTGAGTAGGTCACAAGATGCTGTCACTAGGTCAGAGGTCAGGTCAGTAGGTCACGAGAGGCTGTCACTAGGTCAGTGGGCGTGAGCTCAGAAATGAATGGGTGAGCTCACTATGTACTGTCACTAGGTCAGTGGGTCATGTCAGGTAAAGCTTTTACAGAAAATGGAACAGTATTGTGGAAATGGTTTGAAAGGTGCAGAGAAAGTTGAAAGGTATTGTCTTTTCCCTCTGTTTTTTTTTTCTGGGCTTGGGACCAGCATATATATATATATATGTTGATATATAAAACATGTATAGGCAACATTAAAAAGACATGGAGGTTGGTCATAAGATGGCGACGTTGAGAATATGAGTTATTGGAACATTTACAGAGAATATGGAACAGTATCACAGAAGTAAACAGTAAAATGATATTATCACAGAATCGCTCACAATGGTTATTTAAGAAAGGAATGAGTGAAATGGTATGATCAGAATCATCACAGATCTTGTGGAATGTTACTAAACCAAAATGGGGAAAGTAGAGACCCCATCAGCAGCTACGATGTGTTCGATGTAAAAGTATGACAGAGACTTTCGTGTTTGAAAGTAAGTAAACATGGTTTTGCCGTCTGTGCGAAATCCTGTATTAGTCCCAGCCCCGCTTTCTCTCTTGTCTAAGACCTGTTGGTACGTATCAAGAGTGAGTGTGTTGTGGTTTTTATTGATACCCTTACAACTGAATTTGTCTCCCTTGTCTCCAGAACAAAAGTAGGTTTTGGAGCATAACCCCACGAAACTGCTACCCGTGTATTCGGTCTTGAAGAGTCCAGGGGTCCGTTTGTCATAGCGTACACGGTCAAGGCAGTCTGAGCACAGAGAAGGGTTCCATGCTTGTTGTGCTATACGTGCACGCTGGTAATCAGCCGCGTGTGTCACAAGCCTGTCCCATAAACCATTGAGCGTATTCGGAAAAAAAATTCTGGACACAAATCTGAGCGAACCGCGTCTTCTAAGTGATCGCGACTGATAGCCATGTAAAGAGAATCGGTATCCATTTCTAGTAGTTGAAAATCTGCCCGCAAGACGTATTTATCTAAGAAATCGTAGTAAAATTCCAGCATTCGCAGTTTGGCGTATTGATATACGAAATACCCAATCTGCAAGGGAAGAGACCAACAAATGTTTTGTTGTTGTTGTTGTTGTTGTTGTTGTTGTTGTTGTTGTTGTTGTTCATTTCTACGTCTACAGTGTCACTACCGAGTTCTGTAAGTTTTTGAAACCGCGGATCGTTGATGAGAGTAGGTGCTCGAGCGTTAGATACATATCGAATGTCACGATGTTTGGCAACATTAGTCAATGTTTAGCCATAGGCAGAATTTCCTAGCAATTTGAACGTGTCAGTGAGTATCGATTTTGTTGGATCAGCATCGCCTTGTCGGCGCGCTTTAGACACATTTTCTCCGAACTGTTTGAAACAAACCTTAGGCATATATTCAATCACGAGTGAGACGTTAGAGGCGCGCAGTCCGTGATCGATGTACCATTTTAATTAACAGAGGCGTCGCTAGCAAGATTTTTTTTCCCGAAGTAACTACCAAACTGCGGCGTGGTTGGGTTAGGAGTTTGTGAGTTTCTGCATACTCGTGCATATGGGGTCCGATATCATCGCGAGAGAGAGATACATTTTTGAACACAGGTTGTAATTCGCTGAAATAGTCTTTTAAATGATCAGGCACCTCAATGTCACACTCAATCAAACCGAACAACGAGTTAGTTTGAACGGCTTCCAGGACAGCTTGTTCCGTGATGGGGGTTTGGAAACGATGATGTGAGTCGGGAAAACGCGTCTGTAGAAACTGTCTTAAGTTTGGATTGTCACGTTTTTGTCGTTGCCATTTACACTCATACATTTCAACCACACACACGCCCACGTCTTCTCTCAAGTATTCGGTGATTGCGTGAGTGTTATCTCTGAGTTCCTGAAGCGATTTCTCATTGACGGGATTGATGGTTTTTGCGTTATTTCTTAGCTCAACGCAGGACAGGCTCACAGCAGTGTGTCACTGTAGAAGGTTGTGTAGCAAAGTTTTTCTGCTGGTTTTTCTTCTTGTTGGTGACTATCGGTAATGCTGTCCACCTGGCGCTGAAGGAAGTGAGGATTACTGTTGTCCTTCATGGTGTCAGAAGCAGGTGGGAAGTTGCATGGTTGTTTTTCTTGGACTTCGGCTAATATTTTCTCCTACATCTTGATCAGTCTTTCAAACTGCTTCCGCTTTAGTGCCGGTAATTTTCTAGAGGAACAAGACGACCGCCTTTGGTGTTTGTTGGGAATTGATAGTGTCGCGCAACACCGAGCCAGAGTTTGACGGTAGAGAACACTGAACCCCCTAACGGATACAACGTTCTTGATGGTGAGGCCATGGTGTAACTAAACCGTGCTAAAGATGTACCCTTCTTTTTAACCGTGGCCTATCAACCAATCAAAACCCCACTATTTTAGACGTTGGACTAACGACCACACTCGGTTATCATTAACCCTTAGATTATGCGTGTGAAAAGGAGATAACAGTCTCCGCAAAGAAACGCCCTTACTTTTCATTAACACGAAATACACTACGTATAAGCCACAGGCTGAACTGATCACATTTTGTAATAAACGTTGGTTATACTGATAAGTTCTACTGTTGTTAACGATAAATGTTTTTATGTCTCTGTGCCTTGGTGGTAAGCCAAAACTATTGAAATATTCTGCTCGACTGAATCCGTCAAACCAGACCGCTACCCAATGTTCTCCAGGTCCCTCACTAGAGTCTGTATTGATGATAAAGGCGCTTCTCTTCTCCCTAGAGCACACTAGAGTAGGGAGTTTGTTTCTAGGATAGACGCCTCTAAACACCCGCCGAGACTGAGGACTAACAGTTAACAGAGCTATGATGTCTTCAGTCAACACTTGCTGAGATTTGTCAATTTCGATCATAGCATCCATCTCTCCATACACCATCACCATTACAGGTTGGTTGAGGGGGAGGTTAAATTTCAACTCCAGACGAAGAGCTCCTGATTTCACAAGTTCAAACTGATCTCCGTCTACCAGACTGGGACTCAAATTAAAGCAATAGATGGTGTAGCCCCCTCGAAAGTCCGATAAAGAAAAACCGCCGCCAGCATCCTTGTCAAGGAGATCTGCACCCTGCAAAGTGGTCAGGTAAGATCGTGCTAGATGGTTTCCACCGAAATTGGGTGTCAGAGGTTTGGCCGGCACGTGTTTTCCATCCAGAGTGATTCCCAGGAAATTCAAATTATGGTGTTTAAAGTTGAAGGGATTTCTGTTGTAATGACCGTTTGAAGCTACAATGTCCACCAAAGCCACAACGTTCTTGTTTGGAGTCTGACTCAAAAACAGGTTGTCTTGTACGGCGCTCAGGTTTCCTGTGGGGATAGAAAAATGTTTGATGATGACTCTCTTTATAGGGTACTTGGCTGTGCCTTTTTCCAAGGCTTTGGCGTGGGCCTGACACGCTGCGGGATTCAGCTTGCTTTTTCTGACAAACAGCGAGGCATGGGTGATGATGGTCCGATAATCCGGAGCTGTTCCGTGGGCGATGAGGCAAAAACTGTTCTTTGACGGGATCAGTCTCACTTTGATATTCACTCCGTTTATCATAAACCGTTCTTGACTCATCAGGTCGGTATGTAGTCGATCCATCATGTCTATGAGGCCGCTTTGGGAGGCTGCTTCTCTGCATTTTACCAGTCCTTCATTAGCGTCTCCTTGTGTGTCATCCGTATGTCCGGCCGTATCAGGGATAAACAAAGCTCTCTGAAGATGACCTCGTTTCTGGGCTTCCCTGCTGTGGCTGAGCAACGTCTCCAACATGGCACGGTACGGGTACGTGTTTTCCGAATTGGTGACTAAGACACCGTTTAAAGAGAGGTCTACCTGAGAAAACAAACTGTGTATGCAAAAAGTTGTTGACGGGGCTGACATTCTGGTCCGGGTCTAAATTGGTTCCATCCGCTTTTGTCACTTTAACTTGAACGTGAAGATAGGTGTTGCTTAAATCTACATACTCAGACGTCGCCCCACTGACTGCAAATTCTATAGGGGCGCCTGAAGTGACGGAAGCTAAGGGGTATATTTCTATAAACTGCCCTTGTTCTATCGACGTCTGCGTTGGAGGAACAGAAAACAAATCCAAACCAGACTGCACCGTTTCGCAAGACTTTTGATGAAGCAGAGTCATTATCCGAAGATATCTCGCTTTCTGACGTTCTTTGGAGGTTTTCTGCGTTTCTTAGGAGGTGCTGGTCTACTACTTCTATTAGCCAACGTTCCCACTGCTTGGTTGAACAACCTCTTACCACCTTCTCGCGCACGATTCTTTTAAAGCCGATTTCACACTGTGGCCAGATAACATGTCGTTAGCCACGTTCAGTCCCGAACGTACACCTTCCTTCAACAATGCTTTTCCTCCACTTTTGATTAGAGGTAGTACTATGCGACCGATCCCAGCCAACAAATTTCCTAGACCTCGTCCTCTGTAATTTCTCCCTCCAGCAAAGACTGGAAACCCGCTCCCAACTTGACTGCAGTAATACTCGTCATATAATCTACAGTTCGAATGAAAGGGCGCCCGACGTAGGCTACCATGGTTTTTTATAAGTAGTCTAGACGTCTACGTCTAAGATGTAGCGTGACCACAGTATGTCAGCTAGAAAATGACAGCGTTTCTCCCGTGTCCATACTTAAAAGGATTTCCACGGAACTAAACTGAGGAGAACGATTGAGAGGGATATAGCGGGGTTTGATGAAGATTTGATGAAACACCTCCGTTTTCTATTGATGCAAGGCAGGTAACGTTCTCAACAGCGATGCCATCGTGTCCCCCACGGGTCTTGGGCTCACTAGATCACAGTAGACGAAAATACTCTGAAAACTCTGATTGATGTCCACCATGTAGTGAGGGATCCATGTCTTCTTTCCTTTCAACACTTCATCATGATCAAACCCTAAAATCCGTTGTAAAGCGAGGCTTAGTTTCAGTTTCGATCCTCTTTCCATCGTGTTTATTTTCACTTTCTTTGAAGAGTTGTTGTATGTAAAGGTGAGGGGTTCCTCTTTCTTCTTCTCGGTTTTGTCCCTGAAATACTTAGTGTTCATAACTTCATCATTCAGTTCTCGAATAAAGTCCTCGTTTGTCGTGAATAAGCCTCTGTCCATCGTGACTCTATGTGTGGTAGGTATGTCCCATAGAGCGTGACCCGAAGGTTGGCTTGAGGGATCTATTCGTAACTCTTTGCTTTGGGATTGTATATCCGGTGTCGTATATTCCAACCATACCGTGTCTTCTCCGACGTTGAGATAATTATTGGTAAACTGGATTTCAGCCAGGCCCACATCCCATTCACCGTTCAGATCAATCTCTTGCGGTAGCTTGGTAAAAAAAATGGTTGGCATGGTTGTCAGGAAAAATTTAAAGAACTGTTGCTTGGGAGAGTCAGGTAAAAGGCCATAGTTTTGTTGTTGTTGATGTTGTTGTTGTTGTTCTAATTGCGGTGATTCTTAATCCTGGGATTTGGAAGCACGTATCCCAAACAGCTCCCCAGCAAAGTGATCCACAAGTTATCTGGTCCGTGTCCTCGAGATAAGTTGTATAGAGACACTGCTGTCACCTCGTAAATAAGAAACATCTGACTGAAAAAAAAAAAAACGATCTCGCTGCGTGGAAGCTGCTTGCCAAACAGATCCCAAAAGCGAGAAGATCGTTTTACCACTTCTTCTTGCTCTTCTTCTACACTGTCCATGACACGAGATCTTTCTCAGAAACCCAAGAATTAAACGAAGAGGGGTAACCCCACCACTTTACAAAATATTCTCGTTGTTTTCTCTTCCGCGATCTCAGAACCGATTCTATGCGATAGATGTCTTTTTTCCCTACTTTCTGTAGTTCTTGTTCGTAAAAACAACCTTTCAGTTCGTCGCCCACTTCGACTTTTAACAGGTAGGTCACTGGAATCGTCTTTTTGATTCTGTTGATGATAAACAATTCCTCCGTCCACGATGGTAGGCAGCCTTTCTTAAACACTCTTCTGCTTTGGCTGATACGTACTGTATCTCCTACTTTCAGACGGGGTCTTTTATATTCTTCATTGTCTCCATAGAGTCTCTGCCAGATTTCTTCTTGATTAGTGGTGTCCACGTCTTGATGCTACGATGATACGCGTGATTATAACCGGTCACCAACTGAGACAACACGTCCGTGTAGGTTAGAGTGTTTTTGTAGGTAAAATATCGCCATAACTTAAGAACTGGATGACATACAGTAAACTTCAGCTTAACGACGACAAGACAGAAGCTATCCTCATTGGCACCCGTCAGAAACTTTCTCAGCTGCCTCCTCTTTCTCTCCCATCATGTAACACATCAGTCCCAATTTCTGATTCAGCTAAAAACCTTGGTGTCTGCATTGACTCTACCCTCTCCATGAACAGCTTTGTTTCTCAAACTGCCAGATCTTGCTACTATCACCTCCATCGTATAAGCCTGATCAGGAAGTATCTCTCTGTCGAGACAACTGCAAAACTCGTTCTCTCCTTCATAATGTCTCGCATTGACTATTGCAATTCACTCCTGTCCGGTCTTCCTGCCTCCACCATTCACATCCTACAGCGCATTCAAAACAATGCTGCACGCCTTGTACTAAAAAAGGAAAAAGCTGACCACATATCTCCTCTCCTGGCACATCTTCACTGGCTCCCTGTATCAAAGCGCATACAGTACAAACTAGACACCATGTGCTACAAAAGCCTCAATAACGCAGCCCCCGATTACCTGTCAAGCCTACTTGAGATCTATGTTCCCTCATGTACCCTCCACTCTGCCTCCGATCATCTGACTTTTCGCTTTCCACGCACTACGCTCAATACCTATGGTCCACGAGCCTTCTCTGTTTCTGGTCCACTCTCCTGGAACAAACTTCCTCTCTCAGTCCGTCAGCAACCTACTTTTGTCTCCAAGTCCGCTCTCAAAACTCACCTTTTCTCCTCTGCATATAAAATCCTGACCTCACTCAACCCCCTCTGCAGCCTGTCTCCGCTCGGAGGGAAATCACATTGTAATATATAATTGTATATAATATGCTCTCTATAATTTTCCATTGCTTTTATTCTTTCTCCCCATTTATAGCCATGCGTGTGTGTGTGTGTGTGTGTGTGTGTGTGTGTGTGTGTGTGTGTGTGTGTGTGTGTGTGTGTGTGTATGTGTGTGTGTGTGTGTGTGTGTGTGTGTGTGTGTGTGTGTGGTGTGGTGTGCGTGCGTATGTGTGCGTGCGTGCGTGTGTGTCTGTTTCAGCGCTTAGATTTGATTTTATCAAGATTTTGCGCTATATAAATATTGTAATTATTACATGTATTATTATTATTATTATAACTTGTCTTTCAGCGTGCGATTAAAACGTTCGACGATTGCAGCTTTGATATCCTCGTTCTCAGTAACAAAAAAGTCGATACCCTCGTCTTTTAAAAACTTTTGAAACTGCTTGTTCAAAAATTCGGAACTTTTGTCCGTTTGTATACGTCTGGGTGTTCTACCTCCTGCCAAAATCTTCTCAAACGCTCGGACTAATTCCACTCCGGTTTTCTTTTTTAAAGGCACCACCCACGCGTATTTGCTTAACACATCGATACAAGTCAGTAAAAACGAATATCCCTCATTTTGCTTTCTTAAAGTTTGTACATCGATCAGATCGCATTGCCATTGATAATCTATCCCTCCAACGACGACCTTACGTCTCGGAAAATGACGCAAGACCTGTTTATGTAGCGTGTAAGCATCTTGAAAACTCAACCACTCTTTCACTTTTTTCGATTTTGGAAGTCTTCTCGCACCTCCGAACCCTGCTGGATGCGCGGGTCGTAATATTGACTCTCTAAAACCCTTCCCATTCTTGTTTTTTCTTTTTTTTTTTTCTTTCTTCTTTTCCGATCCGGTTCTTCTTTTTTCTCTTCTTCTCCGTGGATTAAACTTTGACGATCCGGATTGCAGATCAGATCTTGAGGTAGGTTCATTTGTCTTAAAGCCTGAGCAAAGGTTTCCCACCCCGCTGGACTATCTTTTTGTTGTTGTTGACGTTTTCTTAATACATCATTTATCAAATCTACGAGGTTTGAACGTCTCAGCGTTTGTCCTTAGTAAGTCACCTCCCCTCGACTGTCCCAAGACAGGTCCGTGTTTTGTTTGATGCGACGCAATATCATTTCTGCCTTTTTCTTCATAGATTTCGGAACACTGTCTAACACTTCCCTCGTCGCGAGATCGTCTTGCTTTTCTTTTTCGTTCGATTTTTCTTCTTGTGCTGGTGGCGTTGCCATGTTCACATACCCCAACGGTTGGTTGTTATACTGTTCAAACCTCTTTAAAAACTGAAACAGCATCTGATTCAAATTTTGGACTTTCTCATAATCGCTCACTCCTTCAGAATTCAATTCATCACGCATGTCACTGTCTGTTGTTTTTTTTTTTTAGGCTTTCCGCTGCTGCGTTCGAAACTGGTGACGTCTTGTCTTCTAAAATACGAGGGTCTACCAACATCATCTTCTTAGTATACTCCATTACAGTAGACCTCCCAAGATTCCCAAAACGGGTTTAAGAAGAGCTCCTAAAAATCCTCCTTTTTGAAGAATTTTTTTTACGGCGTTTCAAAGATGTTGTTTTCCGAGACAATTGACGTAATGAGCGTTTGTGTGCGCAGAGTTTCTTCTTCTGATGAGTCGTCAAAGGCACGTTGCCTTTTAAAATGTTTAAAGAACACTCGCACAGTGCCTTAACGAGATCTGGTGAGGCGTCTTTCAAGATCGCTTTCGTCACAGCCGGTTTAGCGGTGCATAACACTTTCAAGATTGGTAGATTTCTTTTGACTCTCAGTGACATGTCTCTTATTTCTGTACGTAGACCACTTCTTGTTGTGGAGTAAAAATATCCGTTCTCAAACGCAGATGATCCGGAGTGTTCTGTCGCAGATCCACAAGCAAATAACTGTGAGGTTGAGGGGTAGGCCTATACGAGTATAAGAGAGGTGGCGTTAAAAGAAAGATAAATTTAAAACAAAAACAGAAACAAAGATGGATCCAAGATGGGCTCACCCATTCATTTCTGAGCTCATGACCCACTGACCTAGTGACAACCTCTTGTGACCTACTGACCTGACCTGACCTGACAGCCTCTTGTGATCTAGTGACCTGACCTTATGACCTACTGACCCATCCCCATCCCCATGAGGGGTGAGAGGCTCCTGACTTATACTACTACTCCTAATGCTACCAATACAGTGTGTGGAGTTTTGAAGTTAATGAGCTCAGTAGACTGTTTGTGGGCCCAGTTCTCAGAATAACTAGGTAGGCTACACTGCGAGTGTCTTGTTGTTGGAACTTGGCAATGTGTCATGTCTATCGTTCAGAAGAGGCTATGGTCCACTCTCTATCTCATTGTGCACGCTTACATGTGTGTGTGTGTGTGTGTGTTTGTGTGCCTGTGATTCTGTGTGTGTTTGTGTGCCTGTGATTCTGTGTGTGTTTGTGTGCGTGTGTGTTTGCCTATTCAATATCCACGCTCACCAATATATGTATGCCTACTCAGTGACGGTTTCTGTTCACCAATCTTTTTCAGAATTCAGTTACATGATTGCTTGATTATTTTATTTCCAAGAACTGAACCTACATCCACTGCATGAGGTCAAAGAGTGGGGAGCAGTCAGCTTGGCTCCATGACTGAGCAATTATCGTTATTGTCTGATGGGATGCATGTAGCGTGTACACGCAGTGTCCAAAGGAATGCGGAACTGTAATAAATTGGCTCGGTATTAGTGCTTAATTTCCTCTGTATTACAGTAACTCATGTCTCACTCTGGTTTGGATGTGTGTGTGTGTGTGTGTGTGTGTGTGTGTGTGTGTGTGTGTGTGTGTGTGTGTGTGTGTGTGTGAAAGTAAAGTTACTTGCACAGGTACTCCTCTGTCGCTTGGCCTTGAACATACTGTTAATCGCAGGTATACAGTTGCAGGTAGCAGTCTCTCTTCTTCCAACGGTCTCGATAAGGTGTCCAACCGCATTGTTAAGACAAGTGCTTCTTATGGCAGACTCCACAAGCGAGTATGAATTGAAAGGGGCTTGAAACTGGAGGTGAAGTATGCAGCATACAGAGCAGTAGTCCTGACTGCATTGCTGTATGGATGCCAGTCCTGGACTCTCTACCATAGGCAAGTCAATCTACTAGATCAGTTTCACCAGCGCTGCCTCCGACTATCTTAACATCAAATAGTACAACAGAGTCTCAAACGTGAATGTACTTTTCCAAGCCCAGATACCAAGCATAGATGCACTGCTAACACAGTCTCAGCTAAGATGGTCTGGACATCTCGTGTGCATGCAGGATAACAGGCTTCCAAAGCAGCTCTTCTTCAGTGAACTGACAAAGGGCCATCGTCCAAGAAGACGGCCCAAAGCTTCGCTACAAAGACACTCTGAAAAACGTCCCTCCAAAAATGTGACATTGATGAAGAACAATGGGAAATCATGGCCACAAACAGATCTGAATGGAGGCAAGCTATTATCAGGGGAACAGAAGCTTACGAAAATGAAAGCAGCAGCCAAGTGGAAAAACGTGCCGCAATAATGGCCAGAACCAACTGTGCAGAGCGTTCCATTGGGTGTCCAGTATGCCGCCGCCTGTGTGCATCGGACTTTGGCCTGAGATCCCACATGAGGGTACGCAAATAAAGTGCTAGGCTGGACTTTATGGGCCATGATAATCAACAAACAAAAACCAAAATAAAACAGCAAAGTAAAACAAAACCACCACTAGCAACAAAGACAAAATAAAGAAACCAAAGCAAAGCAAGACAAAGCAAAACAAAAACAACAAGAAAAAATAACGTCCCTGGCGCATCGTGGCCGTTTTTTGTTTTTTTTATTTATTCAAAATTTTTTTTAAAAAAGATTTTGAGTGTACAAAATAGAAAGAGCCACCTTGATAATTGCAACTGTTTCTAATTGTCAGGTTTTGGAAAGATTTGATAAAAATGGAATACAGAAAATATGAACAAATGATATTTTTAATATTAGCTCTGACTCATGGTAGATCTATACATCTTTCAATCCGATATTTTGTGGATGGCCGTGTTTCTATTTTGAGAAATGAAACATTAAATATACCAGTATCAATGAACATGTAGACCTACTTCATGCCGGAATAACAAAGCCAAAAAATATGAATGCAATCAAAATACTAAACTGGCAAATCATATGGAATCAATGAATATTGCGGGAAATGCTTAAGTTGGCTGCAAAATCGTTATTCCTTGTTTGAAAAGACCGTTTACATGTAGGCCTAATACATTTACACAGGAGTTTATGCTAAAGAATAGACAAATGGAAACAATGATGACATTTACAGAAGTGTATAATCATCAGATACGTATCATCTCAAACTTTAATACCGCTATAGGCTTATCACATACTTGGCTTTACGAATGATTTAAAGAAAATAACGATTTAAAAATGTCAGGTAGGCTTAAAAACATTTGAGTACACTTTTGGTTATTATTGTATAATACAAAAAAGTGTTGCCAGAAAAACAGGAAATTCACGTTGATCTTGCTTAGCTTAGGAAAGCCTTTAATCATTCAGGCACGACAAATTATGATAAATGAATGTTGGACACAATAATTTTTGGATTAGGAGAACTGAAATGGAAGGGGGTAGGCGTATAACACAGGGCAAACATAAAATCATACATTCTGGAGACACACACGAAAGGGAGGTAGGCATCATAATGGACTATGACACGTCAAAATCTATCAAAGGATATTGAGCTTTATCACTCCCACGTTTTACTAGATAGACTGAAGGGCAAGCCATTTAATACCAACATCGTCCGAGTATATGCACCAACATCCGCAAGTTCTGAGGAAGAAATTGACAACTTCTATGTAGAATTACAGTCAAGGCTGAATGTAAATCACAGGACGTTACAGTGATAATAGGAGATTTTGATGTTAAAGTGGGACAGGAAAAAGTAAATGACATAGTTGGACCTCCTGGCCTTCGCACGCGAAATGAAAAAGGAGAGAAACTTGTCAAGTGGGCACAAGTAAATGAATTTAAAATAGGAAACACTTAGTCTGAGAAGCCTAACAGAAAAAATGGACATGGATGAATTCAGGAGACAACAAAAGAAATGAAATTGATTATATCCGAATAAATACGAGATGTAGAAATTCTGAACTGATAGCAAACACATTGCCAGGCGCTGACGTTGGCCAAAATCCTGTAATGGGAAAATTCAGGTTGAAACCGAAGAGAAGAAAACATACCAGAAATAACATCAAACTAAATCTTGAACTCTTAACCCTTTGACTCCCACACCTTGTCCACCAACTGCAAAAACTTAACTCTTTGACTCCTTCGCCCTGTCCATCACCCTCCTTGTAGGAAGCTGGTGGATAGAGTGAGGGAGTCAAAGGGTTGTTTTTTTGTTTTAGTAGCATGTTTGGCAATGCAGGAAACTGGTGGATAGGGTGCGGGAGTCAAAGGGTTAAAGACAGACGAATCATCTCGTGCATGAAGGTTACGTGCATAAATTTGGCTTTGCAAGCCAGCTTAATTAAACAAGTACAGAAAGCCAAGAGCTCCACTACTGTTTACTCTTTAACATTCTCAATACCGGCGTCAGTCAATATCTGCTGTTTACGGACGAATCTGCATCAGACTTTTTTTTTTTTCTTTTCTTTAAAGGATCATCGCACTCATGGAGGTTGCTTTTGTGCTCGTCTTTTGTTTTCGTCCCATTAATAGCCACAGAAGCTGGAACAGTTTTAATAATGCAATGATGATGATGTCTGCATCAGATATGGTCAGCACCACAGGACATTTTACTCTCTCTGAATGCGCACAGCTCGGCTTCTTGAAAATGGTCATCACACAGACAGAAACTGAATGATTACAAAAGTGGAGATTATCACTGTTAGTATGGACTGACCATTTTTTTAATTTCGCACGTGCGTATGTATGGAGGAAGTCTGAGAGACAAAGAGACAGAGAGAGAGAAAGAGAGCATATGTGTGTGTGCGTGCGTGTGTGTGTGTGTGTGAGAGAGAGACAGAGGGGAGGGGGGAGGGAGTGTGTGTGAGTCCGTTCAGCTTCATTTCACATACACACCAATACAACACTGTCCTCAACGTCATCCGATATAATTCCAATCTTTTATTATCAATTCAAGGCACATGATCAAAGAGTACATTTAACGATTTCATTCATTCTCAGCTTTCATCGACTTAAAAGAAAAAATCTCACCTTTTGTTTGTTTTTGATCCAGTAGACAGCTTTACGAATGTAATACAATCAAGCTTAAAGACAATCTTGCCTTGTGTTTTTCCAATGGGCTGTTTAACTATCAGAGTCCCATAGTAAAGACTAATTACCCCCCACCCCACCCAGTCCTATAGTAAACCTAAATACTGATCATCCAGTGTTATTATCATAATCATCATGTGCCCTGCCACACGAATCTATCCCTTGTCGCTGCAAGTACATCTCCCACCCTGTCTGTCTTTAGCCACTCTGCAAGTCCGTCCAATATTTTCTCCCTGGGTCTACCTGGTGCTCTCTTCCCCTCCAGATTACCTTTGTGACCAGGTGCTCTAATTTCTCTTTCCTCAATAAATGGCCTATAAATGTTGCTTGTCTTTTCCTAATCTTCTTCGTTCATGTTCTTCTTAATTCTGCCTCCTTTAAGAGTGTCTCGTTTGTTTTCTTTGCTGTCCATGGAACTCTCAACATTCTTCAGTTGCCTCAATCTTGTTCTGACTTTGCACGTTGACTGTCCACACCTCACAACGGTATAACACTCACTCTCTTCCTGATGTTAATTGATATGAATTTGTTGGAAAGAACGCTTTTCATCTTCTAAATGCTGTTTTAGCTTGGTCACTCCTGCTGGCTATTTCTGATGTGCATCTGCCATCTGATGAAATAATCGTTCCCAGATACTTAAAACTTATCAACCTGCCTCAATGTTGTGCCGTTTGCTGTTATTTTTCGTGAGGGGATTTGTTTTTTACTGATAACCATGACTTCAGTTCTCTTGCTATTTAGCTCCAGCCATTTCGTTTTGCTATTTCTGTTTGTATCATATCCTCAAGATTTTGGTCTTTTTCATTTTCTGCAATTAGCACGGTGTCATCTGCATAACAAATGTTATCGTTTTTCCTCAAACCTTTATCCCAGGTCATTCTTCTGTTCTTCATAATGGTTTCATTGTAAAGTAAAACATCTGGTGACATAACACAACCCTGCCAAACCCCTCTTTTGATATTTTGGAAAGAGCTTCTATTGTTTTCTATTGTCATTGCTACTGTTTGTTCCCAACACATATTTCTGATTATTTTTAGATCTTTTCTATCAATATTCAGCCTTTCTAGTTGGTTGATCAATTCTTCGTGACTTACCCATCGAAAGCCTTGGTGTTATCCACAAAGCACAAATATAAATCCTCATTCAACTCAACTGAAATCTCTCTTGATTGTTCTCAGGATGCATATGGCGTTAATAGTTCCTTTCCCTTCGACAAATCCACACTGTTCTTCTGCTATTTCTCTTTTGATTCTGTTCCTTGATTATTCTTTCCCTTCGAAAATCCACACTGTTCTTCTGCTATTTCTCTTTGATTCTGTTCCTTGATTATTCTTTCCCTTCGAAAATCCACACTGTTCTTCTGCTATTTCTCTTTGATTCTGTTCCTTGATTATTCTTTCCCTTCGAAAATCCACACTGTTCTTCTGCTATTCTCTTTTGATTCTGTTCCTTGATTATTTCTTAACAGAATTTTTGTTACATGACTCATCAAGCGGATTGTACGATGGAGTTTGCATTCTATAAACTATAGTATATAATACATATATCATGCACATGCTGCATTTTGCTTGGGGTGGGAGTGTTTGGAAGAGGATCAGCGATATTTGGAACCAATGTTTCATACATTTTAAAACAATGTTTCATACTTTTAAAACTTCAAATTCCTTCTGAATCCCCATACCTACCGGACTTTCCATAAATCATGTAGGAGACTACAGTATCAGTAAACTTGTTCCTACAGAATGTACTAGCAATTCAGTTGTAACAATCAGGAAATCTCATACCTGACCTCACAAATCAGACAGTTATTATACAGTTTTCACTGGGTTTTTTTTAAATACATAATATAAGTAAGCTTTGTGTTATTCATATCTCAGTATTCATCAGACTAGGTTTCATCAGATACAAAAAGGACTAGATATCAGTACAGTACTTACCAATGAATGCCATCATCACCACCCACTGTCCTTGTAAAACTTGTCGTACATCACAGTACTCACCAGAATGACAGTCCGGAGCGTTGTAAACAGCACATGTTTGATGTCTGTTGTAAACTGAGCGAAATAACACTGCCACAAAGATGGTGTTTTCCGCTGACAGAAGTGTTGACAATTGTCTTTGCACCATACGTACGCCTGTAAATATGACTGACTAGCACAACTACAAACCGGATACCATGCCATTTTCGTTCTGGAGCAAAGAAACACGCACAAGTTTGCTGATAAAGACTCACGAGCAAATAAACATGCACAAGTTTGCTGATAAAGACTCACTTGAAAATAAACTGCCTTTCAGTATATTATCTGACGTAGTAGGCTACTGTAATAGTTAAATTATGCTGACATTTCACTCGTATGCCAGTACTTTACACTCCTTTTCCACACACAGACATACACACACAAAATGGTCACAGACTCAGGTGGTGGTGGTGTCTCATATGCGATATTTCCATTACTTCTAATGAAAGGCATGCCGAGAGCACTGCAACAGAATCCCAGTTCTATTAGTTATAAACTGAACGTCATCAGTCAAAAGGATGGTTTTTTTCTGTCGCTAATTTGTGTGACAAATGACATAGGCCTACAGAGTCGATAATCACTGCTGTATAACTTGACAAAATAACGAAAAATAAAAATGAAATAGATATTACTGGAAATGAACACAAACACTAATAAAATAAAGTAAGGAATCTTGAAAAATAAAAATAAATAGCTATTACTAGAAAACAACACAAGACCAATACAATAAAATACACAGTAAGGAAACTGAGTTTGAGGAACGATACTTCAAAGCCGACTATGACAAGACTCAGCCCTATTTTGACGCTTAAGAACAGAGTGGCATAGGATTGCCCTATTTTGATGCTTAAGAACATAGTGACATAGGATGGCCTAATATGACGCTTAAGAACATAGTGACATAGGATGGCCCTATTTTGACACTTAAGCCACATAGTGAAATAGGATTGCCCTATTTTGATGCTTAAGAACATAGTGACATAGGATGGCCCTATTTTGATGCTTAAGAACATAATGACATAGGATGGCCCTATTTTGATGCTTAAGAACATAGTGACATAGGATTGCCCTATTTTGATGCTTAAGAACATAGTGGCATAGGATTGCCCTATTTTTGAATGCTTAAGAACAAGGGCATAGGATTGCCCTATTTTGATGCTTAAGAACATAGTGACATAGGATGGCCCTATTTTGACGCTTAAGAACATAGTGACATAGGATGGCCCTATTTTGATTAAGCACATAGTGACATAGGATGCCCTATTTTGAACTTAAGAACATAGTGACATAGGATGGCCCTATTTTGACGCTTAAGAACATAGTGACATAGGATGGCCCTATTTTGACTTAAGCAACATAGTGACATAGGATTGCCCTATTTTGATGCTTAAGCACATAGTGACATAGGATGGCCCTATTTTGACACTTAAGCACATAGTGACATAGGATTGCCCTATTTTGATGCTTAAGAACATAGTGACATAGGATGGCCCTATTTTGACGCTTAAGAACATAGTGACATAGGATTGGTCCTATTTTGACACTTACGAACATAGTGACATTGGATGGCCCTATTTTGACGCTTAAGAACATAGTGACATAGGATGCCCTATTTTGACGCTTAAGAACATAGTGATGTAGGATTGACTTGTCATACAGACTTGTAAAATGAATTACTTCTGTCAACAATGCCCTTCAGTCACTAAATATTTCGATCAATACACCATCTAGTTTTGTTTTCTCCAATTTCAAATGTTCCACGGAGATACAATGTAGGCCATCTGCATGCATACCCCATATGGAAAGAAAAATGACTAAGCTTACACACCTTTTTAGTGACTTTCCACTCAGTGCTTCAGTGATCTGAATAGACATTAGATCTAATTCAGTTCATGGTTGTAAGCAGGACACCATAAACATTTGTTTAAACAGAAGTTTTCATTAGGGCCGGTCTCTAGTTAATTCAGTTTCAATTCACCAAAAAATCACAAGAAGTATTCTAGAGTCCTGTTGTTCGACATGTTCAAGGGCGCACATTAAAAGAAGTGAAAGCGATGGTGAAGAAGCACCATTATCGTGTACTCTGGCATTGCTTTGATGCATTCAAAATATGAAGGCCGGGCCGACTTTATCATACGAATGAAATCTGGCATTAGTCTTTTGAATTAGTCTTGTGCATTGCTGAATACCTAACTAGTTGCATTAGACACCATATTTTATCATACAATCGAAATCTGGCCTTAGTTTAACCAATCAATGAGGACTTAAGTGATGCGTTACACTGTAGGCCTACTTTACCATGCAACTGAAATCTAGCCTAATATTTTTGTGCATTAACATGACCTTATCTTAATGCATTACATTGTATAGGACTATTTTATCATACAACTGACAAAGATCTCGCCTTGGTTGACGCATTTATGAGATCCCCCCCCCCCCCTCTCAAATCATTACAGCAAAACATAGGCCTACTTACAGCATCAGACCTAGTGCTACCCAAGCTCCCTCTGTTCTGCCAGATTTGTGTGATAAGACGCCTTTAGGTCCGACGTCATTAATCAGCCAATCAGTGCTACTTGCACTCAGACAGTCCCATGTCATGTCATTCATTTAATGGTCCTTACATAATATTCTCTTGTGAGGGCCTGAGCAATACGAGCGGGAATGGAAGGGCGGGAACTGGAGTCTAATGCAGTAAGTAGGCTACATTTAGCTACACAGGGATTTAAGATTATAATATAATCCCTTATTTTAGCGTCATGTACCGACACTGGACCAATACAGATTTCAATTCATGGATCAGGGGTGTATCACTTCCATGGTCCGAAAAGGGGGCCTAGACGTGCAATTGGTAGACTTTGCTGAAACAAAACATCCAGCAAGAACCATCTGCACAGGTCATGTGGAGATCCCAAAATGATGGCTGATAAAGGGACTCCCAGGTCGCCAGTTCGCTGTCGCCATGAGGACTTCGTCAGAAACACAGTGGGAAAAAAGTCCACATAAATGGCAAGACCACGGACCTCATAGGCCATAGGGTTCAGCACAACCCTGGCCATACCAGCTGCTTGGCATGTTTGAGGGATCATCTGAGACACAATGGGACTGCCGCCCAGTGGCAAGGTCCTAAAATGGTTCTCCTTGACAGAAATGCAGAGATGCCTACTTGTAGTGCACTTGCCCTAGGTACAAGCCAAAGGAAACTTGAAACAGTACACTGGACAAAGAAAGCAGACCTCATCTGACTAGCCCAAAATGTCCCATAAATGGCGCACCAAGAACAAAGGGGAAGGTCCATCCTGAGGTGGTTCTTTGTCCTGAACTTTAGAAAGGATAGGGAGGGTCGTCATGGTGGGCAGCAATGTCTTCCTGTACACCAATGAAGCTGTCAACCCACTTCACATCTGTCTGTGGCTACAGTTGGTAGACAATCTATCCTAGCAGTCCATAAAGGCAGAGAGGCTGAAGCCAGTAGCTCTTGAGGGGTTTCCTCCCCATTGCTAAGGATGAAAAACAGGTTCTAGGCTCAACTAGGATCCTGGAATTCCAGAGACATCCTCGACCTGTGTGACTGTGGCACCAAGATCAAGCGATGACCCTGGATGGTGCTCGCTGCAACACCATGCTTGGAGGAAATGCAGGCAAAAAAGGTTAGCTCTCTGGTAGTTTAAGGGACAAAATGGATCCACAGACTCCCCTGCACACCAAGACACTCATTTCTTTGTAACTGTACAAGGCCTCAGTATCCTAGCGTCTGCATACTGAAAAGAAGACTGAAGTAAAGTTTCATGATCTGACTTCAACCCACAAGAGGTTTTAGCTGTGGTGTGGGAGAGGGGGGGGGGGGACAACCCCTGCTACACAGTAGCAAAGCATGATAGTACAGCATATGAGAAACTAGTTCTAAGACACAAGATTCACCACTGGACACCAGCCACACATCATGCTTGGGACTGTGAAAATGTCAACGTATATCATCTGTTGGGGGGCTGGGGAGAAATTCCATAACCGCGGTGGGGAAAGTTCCATAACCGCGGTGGGGAGAAGTTCCAAAGTGCTCTTGCATCTCCTACTCTAGAGCTAGTTCCCGCTCCATGTCGCATCTTAAAGAAGGCTGATGGGGTGGATCACAGTGGTGACTACCATCCCTCCCAGGGTAATTTGTACTTTAACATTTGGGAAGAGGAATGTGGCCTGTTTGAAGTGCCCAACTTCCGTGGCTGTCGGTACTTGGAGGGACCTGTCCTTGCATTGGGCCAGGTCTGCTAGGAGCACACTGAAGCATATATTTCAACTCTCACATATTACAGAAAAGCTAAGCAGGAGAATACCAATGATGGCTGGCATCATCAGTCTTGATCAGTATCTTTGTGGAAAAGATCATGCAGAAAACCATGAACAATGTACTTCATGGGTACAACTGCAGACAAAGAAAGAAAAATAAAAGCAACCTGGGGTTCAGGGCTGCCTAGGGCTTGACAGCATGAGGGGGCAGTGCCTATTCTATGAGGCCCAAACGGTGATGCTCTCCAAAAAGAAAACTGGTTTTTTTTTTAGCAATTTCAGGCATATTTTGCAGCCACTTCTGAGCAAAAACCTGCGCTGCACATTTCATGATTTTTTGGTGTGTTTTTTTTTTAAACATACCACAACTTAACAATCAACACACATGCAAACATATTAAGCAATATTCTACAATATATAAACTGATTGAATTTTTCACTGATCGGAATGAGACAATTTATTGTGTATAGATACATAATAGTTCTCAATTAAAAAAAAAAAACTTTCATCAGAGACTGAAAATAATAACAATAAAAAAAATTGAAAATAGGTGCTTGAAAAAATTTCCTGAGACTCACATGAATATGATTAAAATTTTGTTACATCTGGTACAGGACTTCAAAATTAAGTTAACCTAGTTAGTTGACATTATTGAGTTGCACTGCATAGATCTGCCTTATCCTTCTGCTGGCCTGCGCTTGCTTAAAAACAACTACAAGAAAAACTGGTAGTTGCGAAGGAACCTGTCTAACAGGTCTAAATATGTCCAGTCTCCACCAAATAATAATAATAATAATAATAATATAATAATAATAATAAAATAAATATAGAGGGGGAGGGGGGGAGATGCCAAGTTTAGTAGCACTATTTAACAGTAGCACTATTTAACACGTTTTTTTTTTTCTTGCAAGAATGGATTTTAGCCACCATCATGAGAAATGATGTAATTATGGGTTTCCATGCAAATTTTGTACTAAACTTCTTTTCTTCATTTCTTTTAACAGAAAATAAGTGTGTTAAAATAGTGTAAACAAATAAAGGATGGCCCACCAATCTATACTGTATAAATTATCAATTCGCTGAATTTTTCCAAATGTTATATATCATGATGAAACAAATGCACAGACGACAAAACAGGTACTTACAGCATTTGGACATGTAAATTTATAACAAAACACAGAGGATAACAAAATGACAACTGTACATATGTACATCACGAGTGCCCCACTCCCTTGTCCTCATACTGTGCTGTGCTTAATCAAAATGAGATGAGCATGATGCACCCCTGCCACATTCAATCTGTTGACATGCACTTGCAACCACAGCAAACTGCAACACTTGTCACCACACTATCTTCATCACTACTACTGCTACTACTATTTTCACTTTCTGGGGGTCAAAAAGACTTCAGCAGAATCCCTGTTGGCAGGATTGTCGAAGATCTAACAGGCTAAGAGCATCCACTCCTGATATAGGTAACTTTTGACGCATTTTTGTTGTTGAAATTTGCGCCCGAACACTTGCATATCAACAATCTGAATACATTTAATATGGAAAGACATTCTCATCATCATCTTCATGTGCCCTGCTGCATGGTGTTGGCGATCATGGCCCTTCATACAGATCTATCTTTTGTTGCCGCAAGTACATCTCCAACCCTCTCTGTCTTCATCCACTCAGCAAATCTGTCCAATATTTTCTCCCCGGGTCCCTCCGGCTTTCCTGTTGTGAATACATGCTTAAATTTCTCTTGCCTCATAAAATGTCCTGTAAATATTGCATGTCTTTTCATAATCTTCTTCATTAACATTCTTTTTGTGCTTGCCTCTTTCAAGTGTCTCGTTTGTTTTCTTTACCGTCCATGGAACTCAACATTCTTCTTAGAAACCACATTTCAACTGCCTCAATCTTGTTCTGACTGTACATGTTGACTGTCCAAGCTTCACATCTGTACAACAGTATCGGTTCTATGTAACACTGAAGAACTGTCTTCCTGATGTTAATTGATAGGCGTTTGTTGGTAAGAATGCTTTTCATTCTCTTGAATGCTGTTTTACCTAGGCTGATTCTGCTGGGTATTTCTAATGTGTTTCTGCTGTCTGCTGAGATGATTGTTCCCAGATTTTTAAACATATTCCAACTTTGTCTCAGTGTGGTGCCATTTACTGTTACTTTGCATGAGGGGATTTTTTTAATTTTGTTTTACTAACTACCATGACTTCAGTCTTATTGCTATAAGCTCCAGCCCTTTCTTTCTGCTTCTATTATATAAAGTTTACTTCTACCATGGCCACTGAATTATCTTCTTTCAGCCAACATTTTTACACAAAGCAAAATCAGAAACTGGGCTGCAATGCAGAACCAAACTGAAAAGATGTATGACTGGCTCATATAATGTAGGCGACCTATTCCATTAGAATGCATTCCATTTCTGCATTTGACCAGTAAACGGCTGAAGTATGCTCTTGCTTTCTCCACTCTCCCCAAATCTTACCAAGAAATGGAATTGGACTTTGCCATTCAGATTCAGAAATGAATTCCGTCCCCAAAAGAGAAAGTTGTACTCAGGATGCTTCCATTTCTATCGGTGGCAGGTGCAGCCAACTGAGTCAAGTTTTCAAGAAAACTGTTTCATACAGAGAGATCTGCCTCAAACAAAAGACCAATAAATAAAAGTCTGAAACAAGATCAACACCCTAGTGGGTCCACATGAAGCACTTCTGACAACTACAGCACAACTTGCTTGCTTTAACACACAATGTAAATGACCATCCTTCAGGAAAGCAGCTGTCACTGACAACAGGTCGACACTGGGATGCAAAAATCAAAGACTGCACCAACTGCGGTGTACTCAACCCTTTGACTCCCCTTACCCTATCCACGAACTGCAAAACTTAACCCTTTCACTGCCTCACCCTATCCACCAGCTTCCTGCAGGGAGCTGGTGGATGGGGTGAGGGAGTCAAAGAATTAAGTTTTTGCTTTGCTAGCATGGTTGACAATGCAGGATGCCGGTGGACAAGGTGTGGGAGTCAAATTGCTAAGCTGTTTGTTCTGAAACCCAAAGACAACCTTGGTGATCAATCCTGTCTGTTACTGTGTCAGGACTATAAATCCCCCCCCCCCCCCCCCCCCAACAGCCGCTCTAGTTACACTTACAGGATGATTTTATAACTAAACAAGTGCAACAGGGTTTTTTTGTCCAAATCACAGGAGTGGCCTTTTTAGGGCGTTTATAAAAAGAAACAATTGCCACATGCAACATTTTAAACAAAGTTCTAAAAAAAAAAAAGTCCTGGGAATTAGACTTGAGCGCCATAAGACAGAAAACAGTTATCTGCTTTATCAGTTTATGTGGCCAGAGCAGTGCACAATGGAAATATAGCCGTATCAAAAACAAGAAGTAAATAATGGAAACAGGAGAAAATAACTAAAAAGTTTTACCAGTTTTTTTCATCGAGTAAAAAATATTTTTTTTAAAAATTGCAACTCACTTTATTTCTGAAAATCTGAACTCTGTATTCAGAACTGGGACTATTTTCAAGGTGACATTATAAATTTTGTTGTTTTTATAATGACTTCATGATAATGGGGTTCATAATAATCACAATGGAGTGCCATTTACGAATGAGACTGAATGACAGGGCTCAACTCTGCACTTAACTTTCGTAATTCGGCCTGGTGTTGCACAGACTCAACAAATACAAGTTGGGAAATGTAACAACACCCTTGAAAATGATGTTCCCTCTGATTCTTCAGCATATATTCAATTCAGAGTACTAGCAGAACTTTAGATGGGGGATATGGGTCCAAAAAATTCTCAATCATGTTTTAACACGTTATTTTTTACCCTCATGTTAACATTCAGTTTCTTACAATTATAAACAAAATGCAGATCTATATCATTTTCCTCTTTATCCATTGAACTGCTAATATCAGAACAAAAATTCTTTATAAATCATACGCCAAGCAAAGTCATTGCCTTCTGATTCAATTTTTTTAGTAAGTAACCAAACTGAAGTCCTCTACAAAGAGCAAACAACAGATCTGACCAGCGACTGTAAGCATCCAATATATGGTGGTGGTATGAGACTACTTTTTTTCCTTTCTTTTTTTGCATGGATAAGTATAGTTCAAAAGTCAATTTGTTACACAGGTCACAGCAGCTGAACATAAACAGACGAGTGGAATGGATCATTTTAGAGGCTGAACCCACTTCACAAAGATAAGGAATGATGCACCTTTTATGTATTGTAAAGACGCTTATTCACTGTCCTTCAGCTTGACTTTACATTTTCAGCATGTGAGAGTATTTTATTTGTTTATTTAATCATCTATCTCCTTCCTTCTCTTTGCTTGACCCCGAGTCCAACTCTGTGAAGAGATATGACAGATATTGCATAAACAGGAGCGCAAGTGACCTTGAAATAGCGTTTTTTAAAAGTTTGTTTCTTTACTTATTAATTTCACTTACCAGCACTACGAAGTCTTCAATCACACACTAAATGGTTGCAAAGATCTTCCCCAGATTGGGCATGGGCTTGATTCCAGAAATCTTGCTATCCTACACATGACCATCATGCTGCTGCTGCCTACTGATGACCCACCTGTTGCTCTGGCATGGATCCACAGGTTAGTATGCAAAATTTACACTCATAGCAGCAGCCTTCAAAGTTACCAGTCTGACGGTGTTCCATACCACCAGTCTTGCTTTCAAGGCTAAGACAGTGATTTTGACACTGTGAAACGCCGCTTCCACAGAAATGTATTTCATTTTCAAGCACTTCGTCCTACAGCTTCTTCCATACACAGCCTGTCACATTTTCCGGCCATGTAAGACTAGTTAGAATTTAGATCCAATCATGAACTGTCATACACACCATTTCATTCCAGTCCAATAATTTTCTGCAACTTACTAAACCATGTGGCCCACTGTTTCTCATGACATCAGACGTATGATTTGATGAAAATTTTGATCATTTACTTCAAAGATTGTACGTTTCTTTGAAAGTAAAGATTAAAGATCAACAGGACTTGCATCACTTCCAAAAAAAAAAAATCCACACTTGTTTATAAAAGGAAATTTTCCTTCTAAAATTACGTTTAATCTAACATACTTACCGTGGCTCACAAATGCAATAAGCGGCAGCGGTTTGCCAATTCTGCCTCGTAACAATAAAGTCCGAAGGGACAGTAACTCTGAGAGTGTCTACGTCTTGCGCATGCGCAGGTGCTCTTCCTCTTTTCGAGGAGATCTTGACCTTGACCCTGACTGTGGCTAGAAGGAACCAGGAAGGCGGGGAGGTCGGGAGGGACTCTGCGTGAGCCACGGTAAGTATGTTAGATTAAACGTAATTTTAGAAGGAAAATTTCCTTTTAATTACACATACTATACCGTGGCTCACAAATGCAGAATAGCACTACCCGGATGGAGGGCTTACCTGGTTAACGCCTGGAGGAATGGCAGGAGTCAGGGCGTGTGGCTGAGATGGGGTGTTGGGCCACCACAGCGGAAGCGATACCCCTGGACCCATCTTCGCGCAGACGGGAGACGTCGCGCAGGTAGAACTGGATGAAAGTGCCCGGGGAACGCCAGTACGCGGCGTCTAGGACGTTTTGGATGCTGGCATTGTGGATGACTGCCAGCAAAGAAGCCCATGCTCTGATCTCATGGGGCCTTGGGGAGAAGACAGCTAGCTCGGCGCTCGACCTGGCATACGCAGCCTTGATGACTTCCCTCAGCCATCGAGAGATGGACGTGCGTCTAATGTCCTTTCTATAGTTTTCGTTGTAAGAGAGAAAAAGGTGGCGCCGCTGCTGGCGAGAAGATTTCGTCCGCTTTCTGTACGCTCGCAGTGCGCGAACCGGGCAGAGAGTGCGATCCTCGTCGTCCGGAGCGAGGATAGACGTGAGGGGATGGATGTGGATGGCCGGCGAAGGAGAACCTGGAGACTGGTTCTTGGCCAAGAATTCCGGGAGTAGGCGGAGAGACATCGAGCCATCAGGTTCGAGAGCAACATCTCCGGGGAGACCACTAAGGGCGTGCACTTCGCTGCAGCGCCTCCCCGATGCGAGAGAGACGAGAAAGGCCGTCTTGAAAGAGAGGAACTTCAGGGAACACTCCCTGATGGGTTCGTAAGGGGGGAGTCTAAGGGATGAGAGGACGAGAAAGAGATCCCACGCCGGGGTTCGGCGGGGGTTCCTGGCTTCCTGGAGAGAAGCCCCTCTGACGAGATTCCGCAATAGAGGATCGTGCTCAAAGGACGGACCACCCAACTGACGGATGGTGGTGCAGATGGCCGCCCTGTGGACCTTCACTGAGGATGCGGAAAGCTTTTTCTCTGTGGACAGAAAGCCGAGGTAGTTGGCCAACTGCAAGCGAGAGGGTGAATGGGGTGACACCTCATTTGAGGTGCACCAAGAGACCCAGCCATTCCAGTGGGCATTGTACACCCCCTGTGTGCCCGGCCTGTGAGCTTGCTGCACAAGGCCGATTACGGCCGGGGACAGGCCTAATGAAGACATCGAGTCCCGCACAGCATCCAGGCGTGAAGGTTTAGAACGTCTGGATTGCCGTGCGGAATGCCTGACCTGGGTTGGAGGATGGAGCGGCTCGATACCGCGAGTTTTAGCGGCGGCACATGGGACAGGTGCAGAAGTTCTGGGTACCATGCCTGTGCTGGCCATTTGGGTGCGACAAGGATTAATGTCGCTGCGTCCTCCCTGGCTTTCCTCAGCACTTTCCCCATAATGGGGAACGGGGGAAAGGCATAGCCGATGAGGTTCGACCATGGAATGGATAGGGCATCTACAGCCCAGGCCGCTGGGTCCGGAACTGGAGAGACGTACAAAGGGAGGCGGTGATTGAACCTGGTGGCAAAGAGGTCCACGTGTGGTTTGAACCATGCTGCCCATACTGGCTCCAGGACTGCATGGACCAGTGTCCATTCCGAGGGAAGAATCATGTGGGATCTGCTGAGAGAGTCCGCAAGTATGTTGATCTTCCCCGGGACATGCTTTGCTGAGAGCTGAATCGAGTGTTCCTCGCACCAGATGAGGAGCTGTTCCGCTCTCCGAGACAAGGAGTGGGAGCGGGCGCCCCCTTGCTTGTTGATGTAACAAGCTACTGTGGTGTTGTCCGTGTTGATGCGGACATGTTTTCCCTTCAGAAAGGGGAGAAACTCCCCGAGTGCCAGGCAAACTGCCTCCAGTTCCAACATGTTTATGTGGCAGGGCATGAGGTCGGTCGACCACCGACCTGCGGCTGTCAGCGTGCCGACATGGGCTCCCCACCCGGAGGTGGACGCGTCCGTGAACAAGTGCTCCTGAGGAGGGGGCAGTGTGATGGGGACTCCCTGGGCCAGGCGTGACTGGGAGCGCCATTTGGTCACTGCTGATATGAACCAAGGGCCCAGGTGGACCGGGAGGTCCCATGGCTGAAGCGACTGTCACGCTGAAGCCGCGTTGGAATTGCCGCTTGAGAAGACGACCCAGTGGCACTAGGGGTGCCAGCGACTCCATAAGGCCCAGTAGGGAGGCCAGCTTCCTTGCTGGCGCTTGGAGTTGGGGGAGCAGTTGGGCTAAGAGGCCCTGAAGGCGCAGTAAGCGCTGGGGAGACGGGGTGACCCTCCACTTGGAGGTGTCGAAGGACATGCCCAGGAACTGGAATTGTTTGGAGGGAGTTAGGTCCGACTTCTCCTCGTTGCAGACAAAGCCCAGGTTGTGACAGAGTTGCAGGACCTGGGATGCTTGTTGCGCACACTGTTCTTTGGAGGAGGCGAGTAGAAGCCAATCGTCTAGATAGGCCTTGAGGCGGATGCCCTTCTCCCGAACATGCATGCAGAGTTCCCTCGCCACCTTCGTGAAGAGCCAAGGGGCGGGTGCCAGACCGAAGGGCAGTGCCCTGAATTGGAAGATCCGGTTCCTCCAGACGAATCTGAGGTACTTCCTGTCCCTGGGGTGAATGAGGAGATGGAAGTATGCATCCTTGAGGTCGATGGATATCCCCCAGTCGCCCGGGTGCAAGGCCTCGCGGATGGACATAGGGGTCTCCATACGGAAATGGAGGACGCGGAGGAACCGGTTTAGGGAGGAGAGGTCCAGGACGGGCCTCCAGCCCCCCGAAGTTTTGGGGACCACAAAGATGCGTCCATAGAATCCCGGGGACGCAGCGAAGGAAACTTCCTCCGTAGCCCCCTTGGCTAACATCGAAAGAACCTCCTGATCCAGGGCCTGCGAGGCCGAGCGATCTTGAGGAAGTGCGAAAGCAGGGGGAGAGAGCGTGAGAGGAGCCTTCCTTGGGCCCCAAGGAAGGCGGAACCCCGACCTGATCACCCGCAGGGCCCATGGGCTGGCGGGCAGCCTCTCCCACGCGTCGATGTGTCTGGAGAGACTGCCCACAGGATCGCCCGTGGGGGGTGATGGCCTCAGGCCGGGGGTGAGTCATTGGGGGTTGGCCGGCTGAGAGGGAGCCGGCCTGCGGGCCTTAGGCCGGGCCACCGGCCTGCCCGAATGCTGTTGCGGTCTCCTGTGCCCTTGGGGCCTGGGATCGGCCCGAAACTTGGTGTGGGTGGGCCTGTTTGGCGGGTAGGCCGCTGGAGCCGGGCGCTTCACGGCAGGGCGAGAGGGCCTCGAATGGAGGGCGAGGTCCCTTTTTATGTCCGCCTGGTGCTTCAGGACGGCCTGAACATGGTTCCCGAAGAGGGAGCCCGGCTGGACGGGCACCGCGCGCAAGGAGGCCCTTGCCGACGGTGAGGTGGCAACCGAGGATGCCGCGAGAATGGCATCCCGCCTCGCCATGACGGCGTTCAGATAAGTGCGTGCTTGCGATTCGGCCACGGATCTGAGCCCCTGCACCATGGCCTGGATAAAGGCCACGATGGTTGCCTGGTCAGGCGCCTGGCGGAGCGTGAAGGACTGCTGGTTGGGGTCCTTCAGGGCTTCCCCTAGGCCGCCCAAGAATGAGTCCAGGGCGGAGGTTGCCACCAGCCCCCGTCTCGCGTTCTCCTCCCATTCCGTCAAGCATTTCTCCGTGATGGAGATATGCTGCGGCTGGGCCCGAGAGCGATCGTTCACAAGGAGGAGGTTCTCCTGTGTGAGCGAGAGGGGAGCGTCAGGGATAGGCCCATGGGCCATGAAGGGCTTCCGCTGGAAGGGGAGCGGTGCCGGCTTCAGGAATTTCCTGAAGGGCAAGGCTCCCAGGAAGTCAGGCACAGATCCTGGAACGAAATCTTGTGCCTCTTTCCCCCTGGCGGTGTCCTGGGCTTGCCTGAGGCAGTCAGCCACCATGTCGGACTGTTTTAGCAAGGAGGCCCGTGGGGCTGAGGTAGGGTGAGCGCTGAAAAGGCGCTCGGCCGAGCCAAGCTTGGGAGCCTTGGGCTCTGGCACAGTGGACACCGCCTCCGGTGTGAGTTGTGCCATCCGGTCCATGGCATCCTGGAAGCAGAATGCCATGTGGGCAGGGGCCTCATCCTCTGAGGCCGAGTCCGAGTCCTCTGGCCCGCCTATGGAGGGGGCGAGAGTCTGCGGAGAGTCTGACCGGGGTGCCACGGTTGTGGGACCCGGGTCAGAGCCCCCAGGAGGCAGCCCCGGTGTTGTGTCCAACACGGGTGGTGCCGGGGGGGCTGGGCAGGGTGAGTCCTGCGCTGGTGGGGCGCCGGGCATAAAGCCGGGCCACCACGTGCATCCCGTGGCCGAGGCCGGGGGAAATCCCAAGGATGGGTGCCACGGTACCATGTGCGGTGCCATGGGATGCGGCATGGGCTGAGCCCAAGGGGCATCAGGACCCTGACCCCATGAAGGGTAGGGCCTGGCCCGGTCCCCAGTGCCCAAAGGGCCAGCCTGCTGGGGGCGGCTAGGCATGTGCCAAGGCGCCCAAGTGCTCTGTCCGGAATGGGACAGAGATGTGGCAGCCCGCCATGGGTCGCTTGGTAGTTGCCAAGGCGCCCTAGTGCTCTGTCCGGAATGGGACAGAGAGGTTGTGGCGGGTGCAGCAGCAGGCTGTGGGGGAGGAAGGGAGACAACCGGGGCGGATCGACGATCTGACGCCCGTAAGGGTGGGGTTGTCTCCCTTGGCCCACCTGGCGAACCAGGGGGTGTCCCGCCTGGCGAACCAGGGGTGAGCCGGTTCCGTTCACATTACGGTCCATCTTGCCTCCCGAAGGAGACCCATGCCCAATGCGCCCATCAGCCATGGAGGCTGAAACAGTACCAGCAGAACCGGAGTTAAGCTGTACGAAGGGGGCGAGCACAGAATCGACAGAACCGGAGTTGAGTCGATCACCGTGCCAGGCAGTGTGAGGGCCGTAAAATGCCGAAAATTCAACTGAGCCGGAGCTGAGTTGAGGGCTCGTGGTCACCGCAACCGAACCGTAGCTGGGTTGCGATGACTTGTCGATAGTGTGAAAGAGAGAAGACGTAAAAGGGAGAGACGAAGTTGAAGAGAGAGCGGTTTGTGCACCGGTGGAACCACCCCTTTGTGGGTTTGAGAATTCGGCGGACGAAATCTTCTTAACCCTCGCTTTGCCACCCAATCGCTTCACATAAGTTTCTCCCTTAAACGAAAACAGGCAAGACACAAAAACAACAACGACAATCGATCGATCGCGTAGCGAAATCGAAAAATACTTAGCTGCTCAGAGCGTACGAGGCGAGCTGGAAGATGGCTGCCGAGAAAAGAGGAAGAGCACCTGCGCATGCGCAAGACGTAGACACTCTCAGAGTTACTGTCCCTTCGGACTTTATTGTTACGAGGCAGAATTGGCAAACCGCTGCCGCTTATTGCATTTGTGAGCCACGGTATAGTATGTGTAATTAAATATGCAACATGGCTTCAAATGACGAGATTAAAAAGCAGAAAAAAATTGCTGGCCAGGTCCAGAGATGCTTCAAAGGAGGGCCTGGAAGCGAAGCATCCCCCCTTGCCCCCCCAAAAAAAAGCTGGAGGCAAAGCACCCTCCCCCTCCCCCCAAAAAACTATACAAAAATGTTTTAAAAATCAAAATCCTTTTCATGGGCTCTCCTGTAAGAGTTTCTTCTTTCTTTGTGTCAAGTGAATACATAGACCGTGACAGCCAGCCACTAAGACTTTTTTGATTTTTTTTTTTTACCTTACATCTATCAAAGCTGACAGCTAATAATTATTTGAAAATGAAAATAATTTGTAAACTAAATGAAAATGTGAACAATAACATTCTGACTAGATAAGATTAGAGAATGCACACAGAAAGGTTTACGCCCCTTCACTTCATAAGCACACAGCTCCTCCCTCCCAACAAACGACAAATTATTTGTATACCACACAACACACACAAACACTTACACATGTGTGTGCCTTAGATGTTTAGAACTCCATTGGAGTGCTTTCCCAAAGCTAGGCGCCTTCTTCAAGTTCCTGAACTGTAGTTGATGGTATGTTGACAAGACACACACAGGGCAAAATTGGGAGTTCTAGTAGGGGGGGGGGCTATCTCTCCGACATGTTTTCCCAGTCATTCCTTACTTCACATCGGCATTCACCTGGTCTCACCTCCAAAGGTTTTTTTTTACCCTTGAATCATCAAATCTACTCCCACAATGGCCAACAGCTGCACACATCACCAGCTTTCCTTCTATCCGACTCTAATTTAGTCAAGACTGCTTCCGGTTTCACTTTTCTAACAAGGCTTACTGATACTGCAGCCAGGTGATTTGTTTTTAAGCATGGATTTCTTACAGGTGAAAAACATACTTCATACTTTTTGTGGAAGGAATATTTTTAGTGGAAGGAATACCTTGCTTAAAGGATAGAACTCCACCAAAATAGTAAGCTTTTCAGCCTTGGTGCAAGGTATAAAGCGTCAGACAAACCAGTTTTGGCCGATCAAAATTCAATGCCCAAGCAGCAATTAAATGCCCTACTACAGTTTGGGAACATTAGAAGTGCACAGTGGCTATGTCACTTGGAGCTATGTTCATGTATGCATTTTTATTAGGTAATGCATGGACAATGAGTCTAACTACTTAAGTTTCAATAAGTGAATCAATTAAAAGTTAATAAATAAGAAAATATTATAACTTAAACTGTTCAGTGCCTTTCTGTTTCATTCAGAAATTACATGATGAAACGCAACACGCTGTGCTTTTCAAACTAAAACAGGTGGGGAGTAAAAAATTACAGTATGACAATATTTGAGTTGATTGTATGAGGGCCAATGGGTGTATTATATTTATAAGCAGACCATGTCTTTGAGTCTCGGTTTCATCTGTATCATGACCATTTTGAACACACACACACACACACACACACACACACACACACACACTCACACACACACACACACACACACACACACACACACACTCTCTCTCACTCACTCACACACAAGACACACTGCATCTCTGCGGTATTTTCTCAAGTGACTCAAGGAAGAAGACATAGCTTCAGATTCAGTAAAACAGTGCGTTCTATCTCCTCTCAATATTCATATAAAGTGGCATTTGCGCCAAATGTGATGGTAAGTTGACAGCAAGAGTTCGATCAAAGCAAATCTGAATTGATGTGGGCAGATTTGTTTCTGAGTTGTCGGGCGTCTTAACAGCAGCTCCATCCACCCACACTCTAGCAGAAGACTGGATCAGATGATGAGTGTATTGGTTCCAGCAAACAAAACGGTTAGGAAGATCTCTTGACAGAGTTTGTTTATCTTCAGTAGGAAATCTTTATACTACCCTGACCGTCAAACGGCCCATCAAGGTAGTAAAGCCAATGTTGTTACATTAGCGATAGTACTAGTATTGATCACTGAATCGCTTTTCCCTGCATACTGATCTGCAAGGTGGTGTACCAAACACTGTCAAGTCCTTTTTCTTCCGGTCTCTCTTTTTGTGTCTTTTGTTTGGAGTTGTTTAACTTGATAGCATTCAAGCCAAGACCATGGACTTTCACCATTTTGTCTGTTTGCAAAGATCAACAGGAGACCCACACATTAACAAATTATTATAGTAGCTGAATAAGTGACATTCACTACATTGTGATGATCCAATAATAAAGAGCTCTTGTCTCAGTTTAAAACCATTTGTTGAAACATCATCATTTCTTCATCTTTTGGTCGCTATCCACATAGTCTGGTCATCTGATGATGGATGTGGCTTCTTTGCCAGTTCTTGCAAGATGCCATGAAGCTTGGTTGGCAAGTTGTAATTGGCCATGTCTGCTGTTGCTCCATGTAATATTTTCATTTTTCACACTACTTAACAGCAACTTGCCACACATTGGCACATCACAAAGATCATTTTGACAATGATCTAACCTCTCACTCTTTCAATTTCAAAGACAATTCTGAATCTGGGGAAATACGAGCAGCCTCCTATTAAACAACGAGGTTCTCTCTTTCAAATCTACCTGAATAAAAACTGTCTTTTAACAAGCAAAATATCACATAAAGCTGGTGTTAAACTGGTTATAAAATAGATACTCCTGAGTAAGCACATGATGAATTGAATATTATAATATTCAACTACAAGAGAATTCATCTTCTGTGCATATCACAATGCTGCTGTTCAATAAACAGAAAACTTCATAATGAAAACTTCATCCAGTCTGTCTGCTGCTGCGCTCTTCCTTTTAAACAGAATATTCAGTGTATGTAGCTGAAATAATGCACTTTGGTGCATACCAGATTTAAGTTGCCAATAGTGATTTACTAGGATTGAACGTTTGTTTCATTTAACAACTGGATCTGGATGGAATCTTCTGAGTATTAAGATGCTCTTTTGGACATGCTGGCTTTTAACAAAATTGTAAACTGAAGCACCATGTAACACACACGCACATACATGCACACACACTATACAATTACACATTGTGTGCAACTGCTGACTGGCCTCATGGATCACTTTGCCCCATTTCCATGATTTGGGCTCTGCACTTACAGCACTGGAAGATCACAGATTAATTAACACAGTTTCACCGATGTTATGGCTTTCACACAGAAACATCTGTGTAATTGGGGAATAACATTCCTGCATGTAGTCAACTTGATAATCTCAATATTTTCAGCTTCAGTCAACAACAGTCTTTAGAACAGACTGAAAGATCACTGACTAGCACATTTTTGAAGACACATCTTTCAGTGAAAGAGAGAAACATTGGCAAATCAAACTGACAACCAGCAGCTTTGTGTTTCACAGGTGCAGTAAACCACTTCTATCGTCTTTCACAGAAATGCTGGCAAACGTTACAGTGGTGATCATGTGCTCTACATCTCACCACCCTTTATTCTGAGCAGGATCTTATGAATTTTGTCAAGTATTTTCAAAGCATATTTTATTCATTGTTTATAAATTCACACTTCAAAACAATAACAGACTGGTCTTATATTACATCTGATCAGCAGTGGCAACTTGCAAGTCCTGTTTTTTATAAAAAGTTGTATCTGCAGCAGATGACTCCAATTTGTAATTCAAGGACGTACAGGTGTGAAGTTGTACCACACACGGATCAGCTGCCATGAAGGAATGACTCAACGTAAACTTCGAGCACAGACACAAGTCAAAGTGAATGGAGCACAGACAAAAGTCAAAGTGACTCAAAGAGGTAACAAGTTACACAACGGTTTATTCAGTGCACTCTCATAAAAGGCAAACAGAATACACAGTGAAGATTACACAAGCACAACACAAACACACTCAGTGGTCAGTGGCTAAAAACACAAGTCCACTGATCCCATGAAGCAAACAGCCTGACAGCACTGTATTTCAAATCAGGTTTGAGGGGATGCACAGCTGTTGGCTGGGACAATGTATGGTGATCTTCATCAACAAGATGTTAAAATAACAGATGGATAACATTTCTGGTTGAACAGGGGACTGACAAGCAAAGCATGCCATAATTTAAAGGCGACTGTAGTTTAAACTTTGCACATCAACATACGTGCACAGGGAATTAGGACTTGCTTTCACCTTTTCATCACAGAGTTGTGATCACGCTTCTTCATCTGGTTAACTCACATTGAAGCCATGCATCAATAGGCTCACAGCTCAAACACTTGCAGCCCATCAGAAACAATGAACCCCAAGGAAGGATTAGCACAAAGCACACAACTGTCACAGTGACCAATTTCACTCTGATTATCATCACTTGGGGTACACATCACAAACAGCACTGCTGCTTTCTTCAACATTTTGTCAAGCTGTTTTCACCCCTAAACACTACTCGTGTCAAGCCATTTTCACACCCAGACCACTGTCATGTCTGAACCTATGACCAAAACGAATCACTTTCATTTGAAACCAACCACATAACTATGATGAATGTACATTTTGTTCACTAGCCACTACAGCACGTACTACAAAACGCAAATGAAGAAATTCACAAGCAGTCTAGGCATGGAGATAAATCTGTACAATACATAAGCAGCAGGGAGAAGAAGACTCGAAAGTTCACATTTTTTTCTATGTAAAAACCTCAGATGTCAGTGTTTGTGTCCAGATAAAGTTCTCAGTTCTTCACTACATATTTTCACAATTTTCTCTTCAAACATTTGCTTCAATCCTGGCCATAAGAAAACAGCACCACAGCATGCGCACTAGCCCTTATTTTCAAACATATCCCACTATCAGTGCACATAGTGTACACTACAGTTTTACTTACAAACCAGTTAAATCATACATTAAGAACCGATGGTTTTGTCTCTTCTGTGTCCTTTAAGAAACAAAAATAAGCACTGATTAAACAAATCAACCTTGTATCAATGGACAGGTTGATTTAACAATTACACACAACTGTACCCGCACCTTGTACTAATTTCAAGGTGCATCGTTCCTCCAAAATACTGTGTATTTTCAAGTTCCATACATTAATTCTGAAAAAGATACTACTTGTGTGCATGTCATGTACTACAACTTACTTTGCATAGACCTGATGGTATGAACTTGTCAAAACAACTTGCTTCGACAGCAAAGCTGTTCTCTTCTGTCAGTTATGGTAAAACTACTCAGTACTCCTGAACTAAACTCTCAGTCAATTAATTCATAAATCTGAAAGTTGATTTCTTTCAACTACTTTCTATTTCAAAATCCACTTCTTTGAACTATTTTCTAACCTAAAGTTGCTGTCTACCATCCTATTTCCCTGTCACTAAAAGTTCACAGCTGCAATCATTTTGCATTACTCTGATGGCACTGTTCTCACACCACAAATGCAAGTCGGGTTCCCCCCCAAACACAAGGACACATGTCCACATTTTTCACTACACAGCCATCACCATTTCACAGGTCAGAGTGACAGGAAATTTTTTCTGGACAGGACACCTTTTGGTGCCCCTAAGCCAGCCTTCACAATGTAGGAGTGATGGACAAGGCCACTTGTGTTCAGTGGTCTATCTCACCGAACAAGGAGGAGCAAGATGACAACACTTACACAGCACACACTATTTCACCACAGCCACCACACAATTTTGTCACTGATGTCCACATTCAAATCTGGTGGAATCATTGTCATCCACTTCAAGTCACACATTTAGAAATGCGATGAACGGTAGGTACACCTTGACACTCCAATGCTATAGTGTTAGCACGGCCACTGGCACCCACAACCAGGCACTGAAGCTCCAGGACGCGTGTTTGGCTCTTGTGAAATGTACTTGCTCCATGATGCTGGACAGCACTGCACACAGCCAAGGAAGTGTAAGTTAGCAATGATGGGCAATGATTCAGCAGCTGTTAGAAAGAATACGATTTTAAATACCACTAAACTAGAATGTGGCCCACAACCTTCATGGTAGCAGTAATTTAAAACAGAATTACATTCTGTGAACCACAGAATGAAGTTGTATACAACTCTGATGAATTATCTTTCATATTTAAACAATTTCCTTTTCACGTTGTACAACCTGATGAATATGTTTCATTACGAAACAATTTCCTTTTCACATATCTTTTACTGTTCTGATCACAAACCCTTTTGACTCCTGCACCCAATCCACCAACCGCAAGAACCAGAACCTTTGACTCCCTTACCCTATCCACCAGCTTGTTCAGGAAACTTAGCATGGTTGACAAAGCAGGATGCAATGAGGGAGTAAAAGGATTAAGCAAATACATGTAGGCCCGTCTTTTTCTGTTACTTTTATATTGCCGCAGTCAGTAACTTCTCTTCAAATAAATTTTGACAGGAGTCTTTATCTTGACCAATCTGCCTAGGATATATGGCTTCCTTTCTGTTTCTGAATTCATGTGACTGGGACTGGGAGCTCTTGACAACACGGATCTCAATCTGGTTCCTAATCCAAGCAATAAATAGCCAGTTTTCCCTATCCTTGTCCTGTCCACTGATATTTCTTTCAGTCCTCAATTAAGCTTGCTCTTGTGGAGTAAATTCCTGAAAATGTACACTTTCTTGTGCAGGCTTTGCATACATCTGCCACATTATTCCGTTGATGACTTCATGGCTTCTGAAGTTATGACAGCCTCAATGTAGATCAAGTTCTGTTTTCATTTCTACATCTCTTTTGATCACTATGTATATTTTACTTTTAAACCCTTTCACTTCTATACCCTATCTGCCAGCTGCAAAACATCAACCCTTTCACTCTGTAACTCTACACACCAGATTCCTGCTGCATGTTTGATGCCATGATACATTACAGTTTTAACTCATCATGAAATGTTTCAACATAACTGGTAATCATGATGCTACAGTCACAGACTAGTAAAACATCAAACTAAACAGAGACAGTAAAATACCAAGCTATTAACCCACAAAAGCCACAATATGTCAGCTTGACTCATATTGGCCTCTTGACACTCATTCTCTCTTCTTCTCTTTTGCCTTCCATTCTCTCTTCTACCTTTTAACCCTTTGACTCCCAAAATTGTGATTTTTACAAAAGAAATCACCAACCTCACATACACACATTCAAATAATGCTTAAAAGTATTATGACTACATGTTTTACTGAAGTAAAATAAATAGAAAATATAAATTCCTATTATTTGTTCAATGCTGACAGGATGAAATGAGGTCAATTCCTGAACCTACAGCTGCAGTCGGGAGTGACTGGCTTATCTTATTATTACATGTACATACCTTACTGCTACTGTTACTACTTCTACTACTACTAGTATACAATGTGAAACCTGGTCCTAGCTTGATCTCTTTTACACTGTTGTAGTCTTAGGCCTTTCTCTCTGTTCACATATTTGGGTGGTGGGGGAGAACTGTTTGTTCCACTTCTGTCCCATCCTCACAATCCCACAGCATGTCACATTACCTCAACTTTCACCCAATCCATCGGTACAAGAGGAATGTTAGGCCTGATTCTATGAGTAAAATTTGGTTCATCTGTCAGTTGTCCACGGCAGAGCAGATTATGGTATGCTGGACAAACTACTGCAAAATGACATATGGCTCATTTTCTGTACAAGTCACTCACTCAGATTATCATGATACTGATCTTGTGCTTTCATTACTCAGAAAGCCATTAAAAGAATACCTTAGGTTTTGGTTCACTCCTAGTTATTCAAAATCTTTTGCTTCTTTCATAAAATCTATGTAAAGCTTCCGTCTTCTGTCGATTTGGAAGTGGACAATAATCAAATAGTTATGCTTTCAGTCTTTGTCATGGACAATAATGAAATAGTTATCCCCTCAGTCTTCTGTCATGGACAATAATGAAATAGTTACGTCTTCAAGTTCAATTTTATGTCAAAGACAATAATGAAATAGTTATGACTTCAGTCTTATGTCATGGACAACAACGAAATAGTTATGTCTTCAGACTTATGTCATGGACAATAATGAAATAGTTGTCTTCAGTCTTATGTCAAGGACAATAATGAAATAGTTATGCCTTCAGTCTTATGTCATGGACAATAATGAAAACTTATGCCTTCAGTCTTATGTCATGGACAATAATGAAAAACTTATGCCTTCAGTCTTATGTCATGGACAATAATGAAATAGTTATGCCTTCAGTCTAATGTCAAGGACAATAATAAAACATCTATGCCTTAAGTCTTATGTCATGGACAATAATGAAATAGTTACGTCTTCAGTCTTATGTCATGGACAATAATGAAAAACTTATGCCTTCAGTCTTATGTCATGGTCAATAATGAAATATTTATGCTTTCAGTCTTCTGTCATGGACAACGATGAAATAGTTATGCCTCGAGTCTTCTGTCATGGATAATAATAGAATAGTTATGTCTTCAGTCTTAAGTCAATATGGAAGTGGACACTTACATAACAGGTGATCTATCTCTTTACTGAGCAGTGAGACAGGAAGGTAGGCCTACTTTACAGGATGTAATCACCATCTAGCACCACCATCACCATCCAGTGTCTTGTAGCTTGATCAACTCCAGCAATGGCAGACGCTGAAACATGACAATCAGTATTCTGCATTAATGATCAGCTGAAACACATGACAATCAGTATTCAGCATTAATGATCAGCTCTTTAATGTCATAATGTGGGAGATGTTTTCTAGTTATGCCATTCAAAATAATGATGGCACCTTTTCTTGCAGTAACCAGACCTGACGAAAGAACTGCTTTAGTCTAAGCATCAATTTGTCATCTTTGTTTAGCAACAATTAAATGTGGGGGGAATACTGCAAAGTTGCTGAAAACAAGATCTTATGGCAAAACATTTTCTGCTACCAAACATTTTAACACCTCCAGGACACAAAACATTGACAACATGAAAAAGAGACCATCTATGAGATCTCAGAGAAAAAAAACCCAAACATCTACTGTAAAGCACTCACATCACATAACAACAGATGTGACAGTAAACATTAATGATAAAGATCTTGCGCTCAATGTTAAAAAAAAAAAACTGACATGGACCAGTGATGCCTAAAAATAGCACGCTACCACAGAAGGGCAAAGAAAAAAGTAAGACAACACTGCGCAGTAAAACAATATGCTACATAAGTAAAACAGAAAAGTTTAACTGTAAAATATTTATTAATTACAGCTTTAGATGTGCCTTTACAAAATTCTTGAAATGAATCATTCACAATTTGGAAGTAAAGTGTCAGGAATGTTGTTCTTTATCCAGATTTGAATGACATGCTTTCTATTTGTTCTGCTTTCACCTGTGTTCTTTCCTGCCTCGTTTTGTTTTGTTTTTATGTCTGGTTCCTGCATAACAGAACTTTAGGACCAATACAAATTCATGTATATGTGTGTTTGATTTAGATGAAGTCTAGTAAACCCCAAGAGCAGAAAGTATCACGTTATTAACTGTAGCAGCTTTTCATTCACTAGCCTGGGCACACAGGATTTGTTGTGTGCAGTAGTTCGAGTCAGTGAGCATGAGAGACTGCGTGTGCATGCAAGTCTTTTGAATAAGTGCCCAAATCCAAACGTTAGCATAATTCATATTTAAAAAAGATTCAAAGGGCTTTAAAACAAAGTTCATTTCCTTACCCATCAACATGCTGATGACGATTCCTTGACAAAGATGGCGCCTCCCAGTTTTGTGTTGTGTCGGCGCCTCATTTGGTCAGGGCGGAAACGCTGGTCCCGCTTCTTTGTAGAACATGGGTCTTGACCCCAGAGACCAGGCTGATGTAGTGGCCATGTAGTGAGAGATGGAGGCTCTCTGGTCAACAGTTTCTATTCCCCCACCCCTTCCCCCTTTTCCAGTGAAGACTAGAGCTGCTTGTGATCTCAAATATGTGTAAATTGCCCGTTGTATATATATCCCAAATCACTGCTGAACCAGTACAATGTATTCATAAAAACTAACACTGGCGTAAGGGCAGAACACAAGTACAATCATGACAGAACATGGCAATGCCAACAGCAAACATCATAATCATGGAACAAAGATGAACACAACCAATCTAGTGAAGCCATGTACAGCAAAAGTAATCTAAATTTTCTTATTCATAGAAAACCAGTTTCAACAAAAACAGGAAACCACAGTAGAAATATATTTCAAAATCGACATTTTCAGGATATCTTACAATTTTACTAATTCAAGTTGAGAAATAACCTTTAGTTATGAGTGCGTCTGGACACATGCTACACATTATACGGCACATCTAAATTTTACAGAAGTCTAACACATTACATATGCCACTCAATGGAGTTAAGCAGCAAATCCAACAGGTACAACAACCTTACTTGAGAAATATTAAGTAAACCTACAAATATAATGATGCTCTTAAACTGGAAGCATGAGCAGGTGCTGAGAACAGATTTTGGACTAGTTTGAAATGGTCGAATAAGACACACACATGTCACATTCACACACCAATACAGTGCAAATATATCACAACTTTGTCCAATCCATTTGTTTTGTCTCTGGTTTCAAATGGTGATATTAAACTAGGTGCTTCATCAAAACATGAGACTGTTTATAAGATTGGTTTCTGGGGGAAGGGTGTGCCTTCACAAAGCATTAAGGAAGACATGTGAATTTATCAATAATCAAATCATATATGAAAAAACAAAAAACAAACAAAGACAGGCAAATCACATCATACAAAACCTGGCATTCATCTGTATATAGAGATCATATTAAAAAAAATTAACATCTAATGAAAATAATAAATTTATATACAGCACTGTTAAACTATCATACTATGACAATACATAATCAAGTGGGTTGTTTGTCTTTGACAATGTCAAAGAAATACTAGAATCCTTCAAATGCCTTATATTAAACAAGTCTGGATGCACCTGAGATTCACATGTAATGACAAAAGGAATGAGGACTGTGAGTAGGATAAACTGCTCATCACTTGTCTCCTTGTACAGGTAAAAATCAATAAACAGTAAGAGTTCTAAGACAAAATACGACTGATTCAACAATATGTTTGATTCAACAGCATATATATCAGATTACAGACTGGTTATCATAACTAATGTGCACAAGTCTCGAACATATTTCTAAATCCTAAACCTTAACATCAAATCAATCTTACATTTAACTTTTTAAGTATGTGTGCGCTCTAGTGAAGTGATACGATAAAACTAAAATGCCTTCTCAGCTGACTTACACATGTAAACGTATACATCATTACATGTATCAATCACAAAAAGTTTAACAAACATTTGTTTTCAACTGGGCTAACTTACTCTCCAAACTGCATGTAGGGCAAGAACTTACCAGTAGGTCCCACAAATCAATCTGAGAAGATATCTAAACCAAATAACATAGTTTAGAGCATGTCGGTTCTCTCTTTGGTTTAAACTAATGTCAAAAAGGACAAGAGAGTAAAAACCCCATGCTGCAGTCTCTTATTATCCCAAATACAAGCAGAAATTATAATGAAACTATTGAAAGAGTACAATATGTCCTTGAAAATGACTGTAATTGGACGCTGTTTTTCCTTTTCTTTTTTTTTAATTGGAAATAACAAATGACATTTAAAATACCAAAAGAAATTATTCAAAAATGGATAAATGGTGTTTAATTACAACAAAATACTATGAACAATATGATGTGTGCATGTAAACTGTGTCACAAGAAATATGAGAAAACAAAACTAAAGATCAATACCAGCACCACACCAACAAACTGTCTAGCTACATTCCATTTGCCAGTACAGCCAATTGCTCAAGTTGCAGGTAGCCTACAGCATTGATTCCTTTACATATTTTTTCTATAAATTCTCATTTTTCTGTCTTCGTGTGTCCTGCCTATTTCCCAAAATCCTTTGTCTCTGAGATCAAGAACCAACTTCCACTTTCCAGACACTTTCACAAAACATTTATTCTTATTGTTTAAAGCCCAGCCAACTGCACAGAACCATACAACAGGCCTTCAACCTTTTCAAAATGCACACATCTGGTTGGAAAAAAAAAGCTGAAAAGAAAATTAAATACATACATCAGTGCCAGTGCGCATATGATCTAAGCCAGAGGATTTCAAAACAAAACAAAACAAAAAACAACATATATGTGAACACAACTTAGGACACTAAGTATACATAAAAAATGGCCTACATTACCTAAAACTGATCCTGCACAGCACATTTCCTCAATTATCAATCCTAAGAGAAAGTATGTAGCGCTTCATAGAAGATATACAGATGAATGGACCAGCAAGGCACAAAATGACTGGCAGAGGTGACAGAAAGCAAACGAGAAGGAAGAAACAAAGAAGAGTAACAGAAAAGAGGCAATTTCAAGCACAGAATTTTCAGAAGGCGGGGATACTATTTACAATGAAAGAGCCCCCAGCATCCCCACAGGCGAGGCAAACCACTTAGCATAACTGCATCTGAAATATCATTTTCTTGCATAGTTAAATGCAGCATATTAATTCATTCTCAAGCTTAATTTGCTTTTTACAAACATTACAAAATCAGCAATACCAAGTAAGTTTAATTTAATACGTACAATTTTTTTTAATCACATCTTTTACAAAACAGACCAAGGCCTTTGATTCACATGTTTCACTTTTTATCCTTAAACTAAGTTAACTTAAAGGTGGGAGGAATTCAAATATACCAACTTTAGTGCAATTCATACCAAAAGTTAGTTTTCAAGTTCTCAGGGACACATATCTCCCTCATCCCCCCCCCCCCCCCCCCAATGACTCTCCTTACCTCTCATTTACCCCCACTGTTTTTTTCTTAAATTGAAGAGGTGGAGGGGGGAGAAAAAGAAAGGAAGAAAATTTTTTAATAGGTTGAATAACAATCATAACCACTACCACCACCCACTGAAAAAAAAAACTTCATGAGATCAATTCACATCGTGGTCCTACAGAACGATTTTTTTTCTTTTTCAATTCACAGCTAATACCACTGTCTGAGGGCTTGCCTAGCTTCAATCATTCTTCAGGTGATTGAGGTTCTGACCTATTACTGTTTTTAAGAACAAATTAGATTTATGACCAGTTGACAATTATAATAGGTCATGCCTATTTCTTCTAAATCCTCAAGAGGTCAAAACTATGACGATAAACACAAACACAACAACAACAACAACGAAAAGATTCAATCAGCTGGACTATCATGTGATATTCTATATTTCAAAATATATCGTCTAGTATTATTAAAAAGTTTCATTGCTGTTTTAACTACAAGATTTAATTCAAACACTACCATCACCTGTAGCGTAAGATCCTTCCTCCATTACAGCAAATATATGTACTGGAAAGTGCAAACTGGTAACTCATTCAAGAGAAAACGCTGAATAACTAGACATGCTGAAGATAAGAGCAAAATCTTACAGTTTTACAGATGCACAAATAAACATTTCTTCAAACAAATAGTATACAATGATAAAGCAATGAATATTAAAATCAAATGAATATTAAAATCAAAGACAAAGCAATGAAAAAACAAAACAAAACAAAAAACCACAAGCAAATGATGCAGTTTAATTTCCAATCCTCAAAAGCAAAATGAAAACATAAATCTTTTCTTTTTAAATTTAACAACTACTTCCTTAATCAGATTTTGTCATGTAAGTTAAAACTTGACAAATCAACTGTATTAATTTTACATTAAATTTTACATTAACAAACTCCACTGCAGATGGAAGAATCAACAGAGACAAGTGTATACAGGTCTGAAAACAGTACAGACAACACTGCTGATGTGATAACGATTTAATTTCAAAACAATACCTGACAATGTTATTAGTCTGGATCACTGTGACAGAAGTTAAATCTTTTGACACTGGTCAGGCCAAATGTTAAATCAAAGTCTAGGACTGCCCCATCTACCAAAGTGAAATGAAGTGTATAACTATATAATTCATAATCAACCACACTAAAACTTAAATTCTTGTCAAATCTACCAATCTATACCACAGTCACTTCCATCACTCATTCACCGAAGAAAATCCCAACAGTTTTCTCTCACTGATGAGCAAAACTCATACCAGCAAGTAAACTGTAAAGGCATTCAATTAGAGATGTGAGATTCAGAACTACATATTTGCATTTTACTGACCATATAGGCCTACTATGCTGTTAAAAAGAACTGATAAAGATCTATGTTATTTGTGACAATATTACACAATCAGCACATCATTATATACTTGTCAGTAAAATGAAAGATCCATCCAAAGCAGACAAATCTCATACTTAACACCGTATCACCTCAAAGCAGAGTTGTGGTCAAACTCAAGTAACTATTACTTCAGTTCTTCCTGAACTGGGTATCAAACAGCCAACCAACTGAAATTTAATATAAATCACATCTGTATATATATATATATACAATTCTGCAACAGAAACTGATTTCTAGAGCCAACTAAAACTAGTAAAAGCCTTATATTTGAGAATGTCTATGCTACTTAGAACAACAAACTTATCTTATTTCACATTCTTAAATTAGAACAACTTATCTTATTTCACATTCTTAATTTGTATTCATCATTTGAAGAACACAATAAAGAATTTAATCAAAATCAAAATTACAAAAAAGAAAAATGGTTACCCGAGCGCACTCTACTGCTCACAACTGTATTGTGCAACAATCGATCCAGCATTTCTTTTTCCCCAGACATTGTGCAGCTTTATCTAGTAGTCATAAGTAAAAATAACCCAAGCTCAGTACCTTTTCTTCTTAAACAGTTTTTCAAACTGTACACTTTGTTAACAGATTAGTCTTATTCAGTCAAACTTACAAAATAGTCCACCCTTTTCCAGTTCTTAAGACAAAACATTCTGACTACCTAATAACCGAAAGTAAAGTACCCAGGAACTGAAAACAAATTATAACCTTTGACATCCATTTCATATGACCTTGACAACACTATCTGACTTTGTGACTATCCCTGAGCTCTAAATTTATAAATGACTAAATAAGGAAAAGGCTCATCCAGAAATGCCGCAAATGTTAGCCGCATAACACATTCTGTTCACAAATATACAATGTACACAACCTCAAGTGTGCTGAACCATCTACTGCTTTTTGATTTAAAATTCAATTTAAAAAATATAATTCAGTAAATTATAATTCAGTAAATTTGCCACCTCCAATGATAACAACTGAATACAGAATAGTGTAGAGCAACAAGAAAGAAACAATACAAAAGAAATGATGCTAACTTTAGTGTTATTGTTTTAAGCCCAGCTGACTGCACAAAGCTACAGCAGGGTTATTTACCATCTAAAACCAACACCTCATTTAGAAAAGAAATTCAGTACACATATCAAATTATCAATGCATTTGTGCACACAATCTAAGGCTATGGTCCTGGCATGGACCATTCCACCCAATTGATCACAGGGTGTGCAACAACCCCAAGTATACAAACATACCATACTAAAACATACATAAAAACTGACCTATATCACCTAGAACTGCTTCTGCACACCATATAAATTTGCTGGAAGCCAAAAATCGTGTCAATGCATGCATCTAGTTATCAATCATAATAGAAAGTATGTTAAGCTTTAAAAGAGAAAACATATACAGATGATCAGCATGGCAGGAAATAAGAGAACAGAAACTTGAGAAAGCAAAGGAGCAAGACAGAAACAGTGACAGAAAAGTGGACATTTGTACTAGGCTCACTGAACCTCTAAAAGGTGGGGATACCATTTATCCTTACAAAGTCCCTATCATCACTATGCATTATAAGACAAACAAATGCACACAGAAGTACTGAAATCACACACACACACACACACACACACACACACACACACACACACACACACACACACACACACACACACACACACACACACACGTGAACTCGTACTCAAAAGCCTAAAAAAAAAATTACACACCGCTCAGACATAAATACATATGAACGATTACACAATGCCACATAAACAGAAGTAAAAGTACACTTATAGTTGTATATTGATGAAGATTATAGATATTGACAGAGGAAGGCCTGGGTGAACAGTCAAGCCTTTAACACTACTGTGACTGGCCCTGCCTCTGCCTGAACTTCCAGCCAGCCTGAGCCAATAAATTTCAAGTAGTTGTAAAAAAAACCTCTCTAGCAGGCCTGAATGAAGTCCAATTGTCACCAAAATTTGTGTACTTAATGAAAAAAGGATGCTGAGTTTAGCTGTGCTATTCATACTTAAAAGTTTTTAGCCACCATCCAGTTCTGTACCATATATCATCGAAACAACTTTTGAGTGCGACCTGGCAGTAGGTGAAGCTCTGCATTCACGACTATAGTCACATCCCATCACAGTTGTGTTCTGTGACTTGGAAGTGAGAAAGAGAGGACAGATCATCCGGCAATGAATTCCAAACAGATGGTGCAATGAAACTGAAACCATGCTCTCCTGCTGATTTGTTCCGTTTTGGCACCATTTAACACTTTTGAGATTACAGGAAACATGCATACATTTTTTTCATATATATTTAGGCAGGTGATTCAAATGAGCGTAGTAATGCTCTATCAAAATAGTGTCAAAGAGACTCTCCATTTTAAAAACAAAAATAGCAGAACACCTATTCAATATTACAACACAAGACAGGTGCAATTGTCAAGTGTACACAAAAGACAACAATGAACAAAGACACAAAAGTACGGGGAAAACAGCAAGATTCCCTGAGGTACTTTCATTGAGCATGAGACCAGAGGAAACTTTAGATTTAAGCCTTGTCGTTTCTGCACAATGAAATATCACGAAAGCCTTGCTTTTTGTGCCCTATTTTGTGTATTGGTTCTTTGTCATCTTTTGTGTAAGCTTGACAAAGATCAATTGGCCAAAAATGTGTGCCTCTCTTGTTTTGTTACAACTTACATCAAATAAATAGGGCCTACATCTATTTGCATTCTGATTCTGTTTTTTGGTTGCAATTTTGTACTAGAAGTGAGATCATTTCACTAGTAACCAGTGTAGTTCTTTGAGTGATGGATTACATATTGTTTACTTTTCCTAGAGCTGCACTGTTCTCAACCTTCTGCAACCCAGAAATTTGTTCTCATGGCAAGCAAGCCAATACAGGATTACAAAAGTCTTGAGAGAATGTTTTTGTACCAAAAAGACCAGTCATTTACATGCAGTTTTAGGGAGATACTGTCTGACGGTCCGATGAAGCAATCCTGCTAGGCTGTAGGTAGGCCTACTAGGTAAGAAGTACAGCAGCTGCTGATGTATTGTATGCGTTCTTGTGTAAACAAATTTTTATCTATTTTGGTCTATCTTAACATTTTTCACACGGCTTTGGTTTTTATGATGAGTACCACCACAATTTACACACTCACTGCCAATCATTTAAAGATCAGTAGTACTCAGTATTATTATTAGTAGTAATACGCATCACTTCTGTTTTGTCTGTGTGTAACTCTAGTTCATTACTCTACCCAGGAAGAATCATCATCAATACAAGTTTGACTGATGCATTAAACAGACAGGAAAGACAATTGAGCAAACCAACAATCCTCTTAGAATAAATTCTCAGCAATAAACAAGCTCTAAAAATACTAACTGAAAAAAAATATTTGTTCCTCCACCAAAACTCAAACTGCTGTGATTCAAAGAATGTGCCATGCCTATAGAACTTTCCTGTACAGTTCAGTCACTGTTGTATTCCACTAACAGAAAAATTCGCTGCCTCATTTAACAACAGACATACAACTTGCCTTATAAGTGTTGATTATAATTAAATAACTTTCACCCCAAGAGAAATGAAATAAAAATTATTATCTTTAATCCCTCTGAACACAAAAAAAATGACAATGGAGGATGGACTGATGAGTTCCACAATTTCCAGCTTATATTGTTATAAAATTATACAAAAGCACAAGGTGCATCCCCTAATTTCAAAATAAAACATTTGGTCAGAGATAAGGTGCATACATCTGCACATAAACCAGAAAGAAACTCTTGCAATTCGTTAGTCCATGAAGTATAATAAGACTGTCACATCATGACTAGACGTTTAACTAGTCTGGAAACTAAAGTGCAGTGTGAGTTTTTGTGAGTTACTGTCTGCTGTGCAAGTTTTGCAAGTTCAGAAACAGGCGAGTTATTAGCCACTTCAGCGGCTGGCCACTCTTCTTCTTTTTCTTTTATCTTGCACACAGAGTGGAGCTATCAACTGATAGGACGCAAAGGTAAAACAGAAGTGCCTTGTAGGCCAGAATTTATGATCGGATATGACATCCTCAAATCTTGTGTTTCATGTACTTATGTAACTAAAAACTTGTGTAAGAGCATTCATGCTTATGGGCATATATCAGTATAGTCCCAACTTTAGATGATTTTTTAAAAATTATTTCTTGCTTCAAATAACAGTAATCTGTAAGTCCAAATAGGCATAATGATAATCCACTTCTGGGATCCAGTGCATATCATCCACCATCATGTGATGAGAAAAGCAATGTTTAGCTCTGTCTTGAGGAAAGAACTAGTGTCTGCTCCATTTTACAATCATGCTGAGATATAGTGAGAAAGTTCTGTCTAATCCTCATAGCATTACTTATTTCCCTTCTCCTGAGTCTTTCAAAAGGACAGATGGTCCTGCTACCTACACAAATTAGCCATCTTGTTTGTTCTCAAATTAACACCAGAAAATATGAATCATAAACAGGTTCAACCAGGGAAGCATATAAAAAGATACACTTTTCAGAATCTAAATCAGAATGCATGAACTGATAAAAACAGTCGATGCCTTCAGTTGGCCCCAACCACCACTACGACAACCAAGTACTCTTCTTTGATGGAAGTATATTCAGCAGGGAGTTTGGGTGAGCGCTGCAGAAGAAATTTATAACCAAACTGACAGGGAGGAAAAGCATGAAGCACACCTACATTTTTGTCAGATGTTGGGTTTGGAGGCAAGGAAATTACTCCTGCAGCTTCTTTCTGTTTCAAATAAGAAACTAAATTTTTCAATGGCCGTTGTTGTGCCACACCTCTGTGTTCATCATAGTTTTGCACTGTTGAAGGCATGGCTAACAGAATGCAATGACCATGACGTCCTGCACTGGTTATGCGGCGACCCACGTCTTCAAGTTTGGGCTGGTCAAGTCGCAGACGTTGCGTTATGCGTAAGACAGGGGTTCTGTTGTGGTTGGGTCTCTCATCAATGTATCCACTATTGTCACATCTCCACTGACTACATGCATACGAGCAGCAAAAGCACTGTTCTTCAGTATTAGTGCCCCATTCCAAGCAACAGGCAAGTTCTTGGCCAGATCACTCAGACTGCGGATATGATCAACTGTTTCCAGATCTGACTCGCGTCTACTTTTGTCTTCACGTCGTCCGCTGTCCCTTTCTTCCATGTCTCCACGACCACCTGGACGCATCTCCTCTCTACCACCCCGGTCATGTATGAATTCTCTCCGGTCAGGTGAGCGACTGCGTCTTGGGTAAGATGGGACGCCACTGAAGTCGCCTGGTGATCGAGGCCGACGTCTACGATCACTTTCCCCAGGGTAGTCTCCCCAGTCATCACGGACACGAGGTCGACCTTCTGCATCAGCCATATGTTCTCCTGGTCTGTTATTACGGAATTCAGGAAGTGGTCTGTCTCCATACCAGTCATCCCTGCGAGCACGCTCACGATCCATTTGTCCATTCCCACTGGGACTCCTCCAAGGTCCACTTCTGTCGTAGTCTCTATCAGGTCCACTGTAGCTTCTGGTTGTTAGTCCCATGTTAAACAGAGGATTGCTGATATGAGATGGATCAGCAAAGTCAACTCTCAAACGGCGATCATTTCCACCCAAGGGGCAACCACGCATTTCTTGACAAGCTGCTTTTGCAGCATCAATGCTGTCATATAACACATAGGCAAAACTTTTCCCAGCTGGCCATTCAATCCTTTGAATTGCTCCAAAACGATCAAACTCTTGGTCCAAGGTTTCTCTTGAAACCCATGGTCCAATACCTCCTACCCACACACAAGTTGTTGGTGTTACTTTGCCATAACCAATCTTACACTGAAACTTTCCAATGTACTTTCCAGACATCTCTACCTTGGCTCTATGAGCAGAATCCAAGTTGACAAACTTAATAAACGCATATGCATTTCCCTGACCTTTCTGTGGTCGTTTGATATCAATGTCTTCAACATATCCATACTTTTCAAAAATGTTCTTAAGATCCCAGTCTGCAATGCTCACATCCAGATTACCAACAAACAATGTCCTTGTGGCTTTCTCATCAAACTCTGGATCGATGTGATCAAGATGGAAGGGAAATTTTTCATTTCTTTTCTCTTCACGCATCATGGGTGGACTGCTGAACATCATGTCTCTCTCTGGGGGGAACGGAACTCTTCCTCCCATACTGGGGGCCCCTCTCTCCCGCTTCCCATTAGAACTCTTCCCATGTCTGGAGGAGGCCCAGGCGAGTATGGTGGTGGTGAATTACGGCGATTGTGGAATGCAAAATGATCTCTATTACTAAAATCTCCAGGACTACCACTACGCCTTTTATTGAATACAGGATCAATTCTTAGAGGTCTGTCAAACATGTCAATTCTTCCCGAGTGCTTTGCTACTCTAGCGTCTTCAGGGTACTTGTAATTCAAGTAAGCACATCTCTGATCACCTGAAAATGTTACTTTCACATTCATTTCACCAAACTTCCAATATTCCTGCAACAATACTTCTTTCAACTCGACATCCGACACTTTGCTAGAAATGTTAGTGACGCACAGCGATCTATAATCATCTGTACCCCCACCACCACTGCTACGCACTGGCGGTACGAAGCTCTTACTCTGCATCCGATCATCTCGAAAATGTTTGCGAGAATCCATATCATCATAGTCCCGAAAAGGTTTGCCCTCTCTTGGCGCACTCAAGAACTTACGACTTCTTCGATCATAATCAGGGCTCATTCTATCTCTAACCATGTCATGATCAGGCGGACCGTATCCTGATCTTGGCCGTTTACTGCTTCGTGGTGACCCTTCTCTGTCTTGCTGACGCTTCATCTTTTGAGTTATTTGTTGCTGCTACAATAAATGAAATAAATGCATGAACAACTTCAACAAGCACACCAAACCTTACATATCCGCCATGATGTTTTCGAAAGGAAGACAAGGACTGGCGCAGCTGCAGTGCGTTTTTGTTTTTCTTTAAAGCAACTTGCGCCTAACTGCTCAAAGTACTCATTGTGTAGATGAACAATACAAGTTAGAAACTAATATCTGACATACTGAAACAACGTTTCGACACCAACGATCCAAACATCGTGTCCTAAATGTTCACGCGTAGGAATAAGCCTAACGGACATGTTGGGTGTATGAATACGCTTTCCATGAGAATTAGGAGCTATGCTTACCTTGTAGTCGCGTATCCATGTGTGTGTGTGTGTGTGTGTGTGTGTGTGTGTGTTTAATTTTAAGAAAAAAGTTACGATTTTTCTTAGATGTGTGTATGCACATTGTTTTGCCCACACGGCGCGAGCGGTACTTACTGCACCATCCGCGTAGGTGGGCGTGCATGCCCTCGTATAATATTTATATCTCCATCACCGATGACGTGCCTTGTAGGACCGTTAACGTGCGTACCGGTATTTGATATTTTGCTAGCGTGTACACACAAAAGAGGTTTAGACACTAACAAGCCTGCATACATGTTGACTTAGGAGATCGGGAAAAAATCTGTCGATGATTTATTCATTGAGGCCCTACAGATCTAGCCATTGTGAAGAGGTGTGAAAGGCAGAAACAATTTCCAACCACAGGTTTAGCAAGTTTCAGTTTCAGTTTCTCAAGATGACGTCTTCTCGCTTGAAGCCATGTGATGGAGAAAATCCAGAATGATCACGGCACAAGCCCAAAGCCTGCATATAAACCCAATAGCTGGCCATGTCCTGAGGTCCTACCTGGATAGTTTCATAATCCTGAGGTCGTAGGGGAGTGAGGTGACAGAGACCTCAAATTTCCCAGGGTCAGCATAATGAGGGCGGCGCCCATTCCCTCTCTCTTGCTTCAAATTCATATTCATATTCATTTTTTTAAACAAGACTTCAGAAAGGTAAGAAGGCTATTTGGTCTTCAAGTGGTGGGACCTGGGAAATCAATCTGTCTCTCCAATGTTTTTTACCCAGGCAGCCGGGCAATGCCCTGCTCTTCACGATTTTCCACTGCCATGGGATCTTCAGGGTGCACAGCCAGAAGTCACACGAGTCCAACTCGTTTTACATCCCCTTCCAAAGGACTATGACACCTCCGACGTTTAGCAAGATCTCGTATGTATCAATAATCGGGGAAATTAAGGACCACTAACAACATATATTTATACATAAGTCAGTGACAAAAGAAACATTGTACAAATACACAGATATTTTGTAAACTAGTGTCCTTTTTAAAAGTGAGTGACTAAAGAACCATTGTACAAAGACACAGATATTTGTAAACTAGTGTCCTTTTTAAAAGTGAGTGGCAAAAGAAACATTGTACAAAGACACAGATATTTGTAAACTAGTGTCCTTTTTAAAAGTGAGTGGCAAAAGAAACATTGTACAAAGACACAGATATTTGTAAACTAGTGTCCTTTTTAAAAGCTTTGTATAAAAATAATGCAAAAGCTCTTAAGACTTATTAGCCTGCCTGTTGAGCTGAGAAGGATTAATTGCATTTGACTGAAGTTCTGTTGTTGGTTTACGGGCTGGTTGGTTCTTTTGGCAGAGCCGGTGACAGCTCGAATTCAGTCCCAGCCCTCAACAATGAGCAGCTGGCCTGTCTGTTCGCTACCCGTCTTGATGAGAAACTAATTTCCAAATTTTTGTTTGTTTGTGATCTTACGCTTGACAAAGACCAGTTGACTGAAAATTTGCGCCTGTCTTGTCTGGTTGTATTATATACGTGTTTTTTTCTGGTTCTATATTGATCAGTTAAAACCCTTTGACTCCCTCACCCTGTCCACCAGCTTCCCCCATTATCAGCCATGACGGCAAAGGAAAAACAACCCTTTCACTCCCTCACCCTATCTGCCAGCTTCCTGCAGGAAACTGATGGATAGGGTGAAGGACTGAAAGGGTTGTCTTTTGCAGGTGGTGGGTAGGATGCGGGATTCAAAGGATTAATGTTTTCATCATTCAGGTGGTGATTTGATTGATTTGGTTCAGTTATTACGTCGACACCCACCTCAGGTGATGTGGCCGACAGGGATAACCATCCCAGGGAAGTGGGGGAAGGGAGACTTATCTAAACCTATACCGACACCACCAGAACAACAATGATGTTAAGATATGACAGTGAGAAGGCCAGCTTTAATATAGCGCACCCCGGGATTCGAACTCACAACCGTTAGCATGTGAATCCGACGCTCAACTAACTGAGCTACTGAGGCGGTGATGTCAGCCACTTAGGCTACTTTTTTATAGATCCCGTCTCACTCCCTTCTCCCTGTTTCAATACCTTGTCAGCACATAGGTTATTGCGTAGGCGCAGTGAGTGTCGGATCATTTCTAGCTGATTTGTGTGGCGCACGTATGGAATTGTCCGAGTGTGATGAATCCTGCGTGAACAAATTTCAAACTTCTTTTGATGATGTTGGTGGTTTTTAAATTTGTTTGTGCATTTGTTATTAGATTGATTGCTACAGCAATCACAGTTTTAGGCCTTTACTATTTGTGTCAACGACACACGAAAATGGCGGCAAAGACGACAAACACTTCAGCAAGCCTGTGGAATTGGTCTTTGACTCCGATTTCAATGGAGACAGCGACTTTAGTGAATAAGAGAAGATTCAAACGATGACTTTGATAGTAGAATTCATGGATTTTGGTTCTGGATATCGACAAATTTGTGAATATTTGCAGTACAGTGTCATTTGCAAGAACAATAAACAACAACAGAAAATTAAACTGAATGAACAATTCCAATTAGTGATCAAATTTGTAGTGAGAAAATATTTTTTCCAATGGCTTGTTCATATTGTGTTATATCATAGATTAGGTAACAAACTTTCCAGCAACTTTCATTTGGTTATCTTACTAAAATCTCAGAGGGGGGGGGGGGGGAGAAAGAAAAGAAACAGCAACGGTAGCATCAATAGCAACAACCTCTATATCATTACCAATAAACTCTTAACCCTCTGACTCCCGCACACCTCTATATCAATACCAATAAACTCTTAACCCTTTGACTCCCGCACCCTGTCCACCAGAGTCTTGGAGAAAGTTGATGGATAGGATGAGGGAATCGAAGGGTTACGGTTTTGTTGATGTTGTTTTGTTTGTTAGATTTTCTGTTTGCTTTGCTAGCATGGTTGACAATGCAGGATACTGGTGGACTAAGCCGCGGGACTCAAAAGGTTAACTGCTGCCATTTTCATATCTGAATCGTCGATCCAATGTCAACCCGAAAATGATACTTCCACCTACTGCTGTGAGTCATTCTGAATGACATCTGTGCTGTCAACAACAGAACGAATAATCGCAACAATAAAATCAACAACTACAGCATCAACAATAACATCATCAGAACAACATCAGCCTCCATGTGAAAAGCAATGAATCTGAAAGTATAGCAACTCCAACAATGCTGACCTCTAGAACAATTGTCGTCATCATCATCATGTGCCCTGCCGCACGGCATTGGTGATCTTGGCCCTCTACACGAATCTATCCCCTGTCGCTGCAACTACATCTCCCACCCTCTCTCTGTCTTCAGCCACCCCGCAAGTCCGTCCAATATTTTCTCCCTTGGTCTACCAGGTGTTCTCTTTCCCTCCAGCTTTCCTGTTGAGACCATTGTTCTAATTCCCCTTTCCTCATAAAATGGCCTATAAATGTTGCTTGTCTTTTCCTAATCTGAGGCACACCCTTTTCGAGATGCTAAGAGCTTTTTGGGAAGGCAAGGAGCTTGCTGAAGGTTGGTGCAGAGCGGAAGGAGTGTACCTACCAAAGGAACAGAATGCAGAGATTATAGGGCAGTTCCGACCCATCTCCATCATCAATGTGGCGTGCAAGATCTTCATGGGAATACTTGCGAAGAGGACTGTGGCATATCTGCAGAGCAACGGCTATGTGGATGAGAGCGTGCAGAAAGCTGGGATACCAGGGATCCCAGGATGCATTGAACACTCTTTTACAATCTGGGATGCAATCCAGGAGGCCAAGAAAACCAAAGAAAGCTTAAGTGTGGTTTGGTTGGATCTGGCGAATGCCTACGGATCTGTTCCCCATGCACTGCTGATGAAAGCAATGGACTTCTTTTACATCCCGCACGAGGTGCAAGGTATCATGAAAGAATACTACGGTAACTTCCAGATGCGATTCTCGACCAAAGACTTCATAACTGAGTGGCACCGATTGGAGACTGGGATCGCAGCCGGCTGCACTATATCTGTCATCTGGTTCATCCTGGTGATGGAGATGCTACTGAGATCTGCAGACTGCGCTGAGGAAAAAGCGAAGGTGAGATCACCAAAGAAAGCCTTCATGGATGACGTGACCTTGCTGACAAGAGATACGGACACAATGCAGGATGTTTTGACTCGGCTGGATGAGCTGATCACTTGGTCCAGGATGAAGTTTAAAGCCAAGAAATCTAGAAGCCTGACTATTCACAAAGGGAAGCAGAAGCAACAGAAGTTTACAATCGCAGGGGAACAGATGCCTACAGTAAAAGAGCAACCTGTGAAAAGTTTGGGACGGTGGTATGCAGGAACCCTGTCGGACAGGAGTCGGGGTGTACGTGTGGAAATCATGAAGCAGGCTAAAGATGGGCTGAAAGCAATTGACCAAACAAAACTGTCAGGAAAGTATAAGATATGGTGTTTACAGTTTGCCCTCTACCCTCGACTGGCATGGCCGCTGATAACGTACAAAGTCGCCGTGTCGAGAGCTGAGATGATCGAGAAAACATGTAACACCTACATCAGGAAGTGGCTGGGGCTGCCTCGCACTACCAACACATCAGCCCTGTACAGGCAGAAGGGAGCGCTCCAGCTACCCCTCGCATCCATCGTGGAGATCTACAAGGCAGGAAAGATCAGGACTGTGATGATGCTGAGGGAGTCGAGGGATCAAAAAGTCAGCGACGACCCGCCAGAAGTCAGAACAGCGAGAAAATGGAATGCGGAGGATGCAGCTGACGAGATCATCTCTTCGTTGGAACATGGCGACATTGTAGGTCCAGCACAGACGGGCAGGTTGGGACTTGGCAACAGCGACTTCAGACCTTTTAGGAAGATGTCCCAACGAGACAGAAGAGCAGCTGCAGCAGGGCAGCTGCGAAAGAATGAGGCTGAAAGGCGAGAAGTTCATCTCATCCAGTGTGCTCAACAAGGGCGGGTGACCAGGTGGGAGGAGCATGTAGTGGAAAGAAAGATTGGACGGAGTGAGATCTGGGAGTGGAACACATCGAGGTTAAGCTTTCTTCTCCGGTCCACCTATGATGTTCTGCCTTCACCAGTGAACTTAGTCAGATGGAAGGTCCAGGAAGATGACAGGTGCAGGTGCGGCAAACTAGGAACCATGAAGCATATCCTCTCAAACTGCCACCTGGCCCTGAATAGATACACCTGGAGACACAATGACGTGCTCAAGGTGTTTACCAAGATGGCGAAGGAGCAGGTGGAGGAGGGAAAATACGCTCTTAAGCCGCAGAAACAAGGACTAGGCAAGATCGTGTTTCTACCGCAAGGAAGCAAGGTTCCGGATGGAAAGAAGGCAAGCGAGGCCACGGATGGCCAGTGTGGTGGTCTGTGGGAGGTAGCCGCAGACCTTGAGGGCTGCGAGAGATTCTTCCCCATCCCAACAACGAAGAAGCCAGACCTGGTGGTATGGAGCAAGGAAGAGAGAGAGGTCCACGAAGACAATATCAGGGCTGCACACGAGCGGAAGGAGAATCGCTACGAGGCTCTTGTCGATGAATGCGAGGAGGCGGGATGGAAAGCAACGCACTTCCCAGTCGAAGTCGGCTGCAGAGGTTACATCGCAAATAGCGTCAGAAAGTGGATGAAAGTGGCTGGACTTGGTCCGAAGAAAGTGAAAACCATGACAAAAGCTCTACAGAAGACCGTAGAGAAAGCAAGTCATTGGATCTGGTTGAAGAGAGAGGACACCTCCTGGAGCGAGTCCTGACGGTTGATGGCAAAGGCACACAGTTGAACTGGCAGGGAGACCTCACATCGGTGAGGGGGCTCGGTGCGTCATTGAAGCTGTAGAGAGGAAGAGCCCGAAACAGCGACGCATTCTCTCCTGATGATCTCCACGCCAGAGTCCGGCCCTCGGAGTTTTCGACTGTTAGCAGTGTAAGCTGTTTTCAATGATTTCATTAATGATCTTCTTGTGCCTCCTTCTTCAGGACTGTCTGGTTTGTTTTTTTTAGTGTCCATGGAACGCTCAACATTCTCCTTAGAAACCTCATTTCGATTGCCTCAGTTTTGTTTTGACTTTGCGTGTTGACTGTCCACGTCTCACAATCGTACAACAGTATCAGTTCTATACAACATTCAAGAACTCTCTTCTTGATGTTAACTGATAGGCATTTCTTGATAAGAACGCTTTTCATCTTCTTGAATGCTGTTCTGGTTTGACCGATTCTGCTGGCTACTTCTGTTGTGCATCTACCTGTGTGCTTCCACCAGAATATATTATTGTATACTTGCCTGCTGTTATCATGCCTGCCCCCTTCCATCTCCCTTCTCCTAAAACATTGATGTTGAGTCTTTCCGTCTCCATCTTGGCATTTTCCAATTTTCCCCTTTGCAGCAGCGTCCTGTCATTCCATGTTGCAATTCTGATGTTGTTGTTGTTGTTTTTTAATAATTTTTTATCGCAGTAGCTTGCTGGCAGTCTGTAAATCAGAAAAAAGATGTGTTCACTGATTGCTGTAAATGATACGGAATAACCATCTTGGCCATCACCAACACAGCATCACAATGGCATGAAAATTCATAACAACTAAACCAAAACCAACGACTTAGAGAAATCAGCATTAACAATATTCAATTCTAGATCAAATGTAAAACAAAGGATGCCTCTCGCCACCGCTGTCACTCACCATGAGATAATGAATATTTATGTGTCAACAACGAGAACAACAGCAATGACAACGACAGCAACAAAACCAAAACCATCAAAACAACAACAACATCAATAGCATCAATCGCATCAACTTTCATATCATAGCTGTAAATCTAAAAGTAAAGCAGACAACTTCGACACTGAAATCTAGATCCAATGTAAACCAGAAAAAAGGATACTTCTATCGACTGCTGTCAGTCATCCCGAATGAATACACAAGATGTCGAAACAACATCAGCAACAACAGCAACAAACACAAGCATCATATCAAAGCAACAAAGCAGAAGTAGCAACTGCAGTGGTGGGAGCATTATAACAACCTGTAGCAGGAGCATTGTAACAACACACAACACACACACACGCGCGCGCGCGCGCACGCACGCGCGGCGCACACACACACACACGCGCGCGCGCACACACACACACATACACATATATATTAGGTTAAAAAGGTTAAAGGTCCCATGGCCAATATGGCCGTAGGGGCGGTGAACTGTTAAAGATTCACCGTGTCTAGGGCACGGCATTATGAAAGGCGGAGCCCATCCCTCTCCTTTCGCCGCCTTTTTTAAACCTCCCCCGACCAAGTCAGGTACCCATTCACTGCTGGGTGGACAGAGGGAGTTTTCAGGCCGGAAAAATCGAACCAGCGTTTAGCGGATTCGAACCACCGACCTTCCGCACCGCAGACGAGCGCTCTAACCACTCGACTACAGGCCCCCCCATATATATATATATATGGTCGATTATCGTGGTCAATAAAGTCCAACCTAGCACTTCATTCGTGTACCCTTATGTGGGATCTCGGGCCAAAGTCTGATGCACACAGGCGGCCGCATACTGGACACTCAACGGAACGCTCTGCACAGTTGGTTGTGGCCTTTGTTGCTGCACGCTTTTCCACTTGACTGCTTCGTCTTTCATTTTCATAAGCTTCTGTTCCCTTGCGAATAGCTTGCCTCCATTCAGATCTGTTTGTGGCCATGATTTGTTTGTTTGTGTGTGTGTGTGTGTGTGTGTGTGTGTGTGTGTGTGTGTGTGTGTGTGTGTGTGTGTGTGTGTGTGTGTGTGTGTGTGTGTGTGTGTGTGTGTGTGTGTTTGTTCGTTCGTTATTTCTTTTAACGTCTATTCACATACGTGCTTTTAGACGGGAAGAAAAAAAAAAAAAGAAGGTGCGTATGGAATGAATGAATCTATGTAATCATGAAGGCATTGCATCAATTAAGGTAACAATTAAGGTAACATCAAACAGATTAACGAACAAAAGAAAAACAATCAGAACATTATATCAGTCAGGCTTCATCGGATTTCTCGGGCTGTGTGGGAGTTACAGGTATAAAACAATTGGGCTGAATCAAAGGAAACGACCTACAGGACTGTGCAGTAAACGCCTAGCAATGTGAAAATACAGAGTGAAATCAGTGTTTCTGTTTTAAGTTTGTAAATAACGCAGGGAAATAAGGTCGCATTCGCTGACAACACAAAAGGTTATAAACTCACCACAGATACGTTTGATGGTTTTACTAAATTTAGTTCGAAGTGAATTGAGAGATAATCTGTAAGCTAAAGTTATCTCTTGTCTTGTAAAACCCTGGTAACTTACCGAGAAGGGGCGAAGGTCACATTGCGTTTTCACTTTGTTTTCTAATATACCATTCATTTCATGTTCAGACAGTGGTAAATCAAGTTTAGTACTACCAGCCCTATTCATTGCTGCATTTCTTGCTATTCTGTCGACCCGATCGTTAAAAAAGTGTGTGTGGTATGTGTGTGTGTGTGTGTGTGTGTGTGTGTGTGTGTGTGTGTGTGTGTGTGTGTGTGTGTGTGTGTGTGTGTGTTGTGTGTGTGTGTGTGAGTGTGTGTGTGTGTGTGTACGTGTGTGTGTGTGTGTGTGTGTGTGTATGAGTAAGTGAGTGAGTGAGTGTGTGTGTGTATGTGTGTGTGCTTGTGTGTGTGTGTTTGTGTGTGTATGTGTATGTGTGTGTGCTTGTGTGTGTGTGTTTGTGTGTGTGTATGTGTGTGTGCGCTTGTGTATGTGTGTATGTATGTATGTATGTATGTATGTATGTGTGTGTGTACGTGTGTGTGTGTGTTTGTGTGTGTGTGTGTGTGTGTGTGTGTGTGTGTGTGTGTGTGTGTGTGTGTGTGTGTGTGTGTGTGTGTGTGTGTGTGTGTGTGTGAAATAACACAGGGGTTGTGGTTTCAACCCTCAGCTGGGCCATTGTTTACGTGGATAGACCCGGTTAGTTGACTGGTTCTTTTGACAGAGCCGTGCACTCCAGATCTGATATCTTGTGTTCAAATCCCAGCCCGCGGAACAGAAAGACTGGTCTCTCTGCTGCTCATCAGTTCTTTAACCCATTGACTCCTGCACCCTATCCACCGACTGCAAAGACTTAACCCTTTGATTCTCTCACTCTATCCACCGACTGTAAAAACTTGACCCTTTGATTCCCTAACCCTATCCACTGACTGCAAAAACTTAACCCTTTGACTCACGCACCCTATCCACCTACTACAAAAACTTAAC